>VXBI01011470.1:278214-355468 GCA_013397375.1 Toxostoma redivivum | reverse complement strand
AAAAGTTAAAAAAAAAGTCAGGAAAAAAGAAAAAAAAAAAAAAAAAAAAGAAGTATTTTGAATCCTGTAACCTAGATGTAAACTGTCCTAATTCAGCATTATTCAGTAAACACAAGATTGATTCTTGGGCATTCTAACCTGGGGAAGGGGGAATGTGGAGCAACGTTCATGAAAAAATGGCAAAGCTAGGAATCAGTGGGGAAAATCAACATATAATTCCTGGAAACAAGGAAAGGAAAAAATGGCCAGTCCTCGATCTTCTGTTTAAATGTTAATATTTTGGGGGGTTCAGTATACACAATTATTGGTCTAATAAAGCTAAAGAAGGAAACTGGGGGGAAAAAGGAAGGGCAGATGTAGCTCTGAAAATCCAGTGAGATAATTTGTTAACCATCACTGGACAACAATAAATCCACAGACCATGAGCTGGGGGGGAAATGCCTGCTGCATGTCATGTAACCAGAAATCAGCTCTAGATTTTCAGAGTCAATTTACAATCAGGACTTTCCCTTTAGAACTGTTTGATCAGCACTGTGATGATTGATATGCAATCAATGAATCTGTTGGAGCCTCCCAGTGCAGAGGTGGCTGAAAACCAGGAAGAATCTTTGGAAGAACACTTCATAATTCTCTGATACCATCCAGCATCTATTCCATGCTGTGCATAGCTTTTGATCCAGTCAGTCCATTAGTTTTTGCAGTCTTGGTTCTAAAAAGTCTTTGTCAAGGTTTATAATATGTCCTGAATTCAGAGCAAGTCCTGACTTCAGTTGGTGCATGTCATATATTGAACCAGATTTTATCCTGAAGTTTTCAGTATTCAGCACCTGATGGACTGAGAATTTAAAACTCAGAAATCCATTCCAAACTGCACTATAATAATTGCAGTATAATTGCATAAAGCTCCAAGGAGTCAAAATAGATTCATGTAAGTATAAGCATACAGAAATTACTTAGGATGTATAAATATAAATTACTGACTTTTTAAGAGCATAGCAATACAAAATAAATGTATTTCCACCTTGATAGAACTGTGGAAAATCATCTTCTTAAAATGACATGTTTTAGAAGAAGGTTAACAAGTGTTCTGTTGCCAGCGATACATTCTGAGCAGTAAATCTTGCCAGGGAAGTTGTGAGGCTTCTGTAAGGCTTTGCTGTTTGCATTCAGACAACCAGTCCTGAGAATCCTCAAAACTAAGCTAAAGTTCCATCTATAAAATCTCACTGAATGGAAATGTAGAAGTGAAGATCTGGAAATCCAAATCCAGGCATTCCAGGCCTAACTTTAGAAACAAAGTAATTAAAGTGAATTAAAGTGCCTGATTGCTGCAGAGGTCAGCACCTGCTGGGTTTATTACTAAAGACACAGGTAGGAGCCTTTTGCTTCACTTAAACACTCTGTCATTTGACTGGTCTCAATTTGAAATTGAAGGCAAATCTATTTTTCATCAATGATCTGCCTACATAATTTAAAATAAATATTCTTTGAAACATACTTATCAAATCAGACATCCACTCTGGTATTTTAACAACCAAACATTTTTTTACCTGACACTTTAAGGTGGACTTGATAACCCTTAATCCTCAATTGCTCCATAATCTTTTCTTGTTTTGTAAAGTGCTTTTAGGAGAGCAACCTAGACCTGTCTTTGATGTGGGCTTGTCCTTTATTTACTGCAGGTTCTGAACACCTTTGGTAAATTAATCTCACCAGCAGAACAGCAATGGGTAACTCATATTTGGATGCCTGCTGCTGGGGGAACTGCTGCTCACAGGGCTGGGGGCTCAGGGGACAGGAGACATCCTCATTTCCATGGTTTTGTATTTCCAGGTGAGAGGGACTCTGTGTGTGCTCAAGAGCCAAAGTCTTCCACAGTAAATTCCATTTATTTGTACAGTACTGTTTCCTGCAGCTCTCCATCTGTGCATGTGTGATTCAGCTTTCAGAAACAGTGGGTTCTTGGAGATTGTAAATTATATGTGAAAATGCATGACTGCACATACAAATAGGCATAAATAAGCGAATATAAATGAGAATCTGTGCCTGTGTGCATGCTCCACCAGTCTTCAGGGAGGTTGCTGCTGCCCATCTCTCTGGAATATTTAAGGAGACCTGTTGTACAGCTCCTTACACTCTGTGAAATGACACACTTCAGATTAATCCTGCATTTAACTCTGCAAAAACAAATCAGATTCACATGGCATATGGCACTGAGGCAAACTTTGAGGTGTGAAACCAGAGGTGCTGGCCTGAATCAGCAGTTGGATGTCTGGTGTCCTCCAGGCTGTATTTATTTGAATTCCATCAGCACTGCCATGGTAAATTGTCACTGTGAGGAGGCAGGGTGTACATACCCACAGCAAGTGCCAAATCCCCTTTTATCAACCCACAATTAGCAGTGCTCAGACAGGACCTTGGGACTGCAGCACTCCAGTCTGAAAAGGACACAAGAACCAGAGATTTTAACAATTAAACCTGGGGCTCACTAGAAACTGAAAGTATCAGCTTATCCCTGGGCTCATCCACAGAGAATAGATGGAAAAGTTTCAAAAAATTGCCAACACAAATGGGAGTGTGAAAAGCTCGACCTAAAGATATTGTGGTGTTTATTTACTCTCAGAGAAGAGGAGAGCAGGGAAGAAAAAAGAAACTTCTTATGATGCCTAATTAGTAAAAATGCTGGTCATATCAAACAGTGAACTAAGAGTGATTTCTGTTTGCATTTGCTTTAATCTCTCTGCAGCTGTAGGCATATAGATTATTATTTAGATAAATCAAACAAGAGAAGGATATTCTGGTGTGATCACATAATTAGAAAACTGATAAATGCCAGCTAAAGATGGCATCAGCAGGAAAAAAAGCCTCAAAAAACATTAGAAAGTTTTCTTTCTTTCTTTCTTTCTTTCTTTCTTTCTTTCTTTCTTTCTTTCTTTCTTTCTGCCTGCCTGCCTGCCTGCCTGCCTGCCTGCCTGCCTGCCTGCCTCTCTTCTTTTTTTCCATATAGAAAAAAAAAAAAAAGAGATTAAATGCCCTAACTTCCATCTTCAATTATGATGATACAACCCCAAAGCTGATTCATCCATTTTTGGCTTTGGGCACAGTTTGCATCCATGGCAAAGGCATCCTGGAGTGTGGTGTCTGACACACTCTGGTGCTGTCTGTGGACTCCTGCCTCCCAACTTTACATGCTTCAGCTCCAGAGTTACCATCTTTACTCTTCTTAGAGGGGCTGGAGCAAAATAGAGTTTGTGATTAAATGTAATTCTGAAATTAGTGATTTAAGGTGGCAGTAAGAGAAATGCTGATACAAACATGCTTGTTTTTCTTAAATCCTCCCAAAACATGGATTCAGCTCTATGGATGTCACTGTAGGCACCTGAGGGAAGGTGAATTGAGCCTCACCTTCTGCCCATGAATCCACACATTTCCTTGGAGCAGTTCTGGAAACAGGGGAGGGTCCTTCATGTCCCTGGGGCACTCTGGCCATGTCTGTCCTTCTGGACAACATTCCCCATGAGAGGAGCCCTTGGTGTAAGGGAGCTGGAGGAGTGGAAACTCTGTGATCAATTACATCAACAAGATAAATCATTTATGTGCCCTGAATGAAATTTGCTGCATGATTTAAGGGCATCATCACTGCCTGCAGTGTTGTCATTCCTTGTTAGTTGTTATTTCCTTGTTATTAATTCTGATTCTTATGCCCACACTCAGAAAGAGAAGTACTTGGCTTTTCTGTGTTCTGTTGCTATGTAATGTGATATAAAACAAGTTTGGAGTGGCTCCCTGAATGCATGCAACCAAAACTAGGCCAGAAAGCCCTTCAGCTGCAGCTGCTGATCATTAAATCATGGATCTGCTCAAGGAGCCTTGTGTCAAACTGCAGGAGGACCTGGAGGAAGATATTCACCAAGAAATCCTCTGGAATAGGGTGTGTGTGCATCCTTTCCATACTTCTGGACACAAAAGTCTTTTGGTTCAGAACCACCACAAAATTCTGAAGAGGATCTACATGCATGTGTGTTTGAATGTGCAGAGAGACAGGAGGGGAGTGTTGCTATTATTTTAGTAGAGCTGCTCAGAAAAATTTACTAAAAATAAGAATTCTAAAAAAAATGAAGAAGAAAATTGAAACTCCACGAAATTTTCTTCTTTTATAGCTAAGGTTTCTGCAGATGATGCAGGCTGTTTTCCCTCAAATATAGATTTTGTGTTGTATTTTAGAACAAATGGGCAAAATAAAATTGTAGATATCATTGTTTTCGATTTCAGACAGTGTAATTCTGACCATACTATTCACATGGTTGTGGTTTTCACTGTAGTCAGCACGTTTTCCTGAGATACTGAAAACCTTTCAATTGAAAAGACAAGGCAAATATGCAGAGTTCAGCACCTGTTTTAGCAACCATATATAATATTCAAAAATATTTGTTAATATTCAAAGATATTTTCACCAGGTCTCACTTCCTGAATACAGAATTCCAACTTTCGGGGTCTGAGAGCTTATTTAAACACATTCCACATACAGGAGGAAGTGATTTGGACATTGAGAATGGCACAATCTTTCCTACTGCAGAAAAAAAAATCATAAATATTCATTGTCTTTTTTGATCATGGAATCACAGAATGTTCTGGCCAGAAAGGGACCTTAAGGATCTCTTCTGTGCAGGAATGAGGGCACCTGCAAAGAGCAAGTTTGGTGCCTCTCCAGAGCTATCCCTTATGATGAGGGCTCTCATCTTCCTTTCCAGCTCCAGAGCCATTATTTTTTAGCAGGTGCACGCTGCTAATATTAATCTCCCTCATAAAGGATGTTTGCTAGACTCAGCTAATTAATTTGGAGATAATTAGAAAGTTCTCCATAAATGAATTACAATCCCTGTTATCATCTGCAAGATTTTCGCCAGTGGCTTCAACAGGGAGAGTATTTTTTGCACAACAAAAGCCAATGAAGATTTTTTTGAAGTGACCCAAAGAGTAGAGCCTAAGTAGGACAACTCCAAGAGCTCTGTGAGATGTCACAATATCGATCTGCTATCGCAGACCTCCCACTGCTGCCAGCAGAATGACCAAGCAAAGGCTGTTTATTTTCCTCTAGATCAAAGAGAGGCAACAAAAGAGATCCCCCCAAAAGGTGGCTCTCTGCAGAAGGCAGTGCTCTTGTTTCCCTATCTGATCAGCAGATTCCTTGGGCCTGCATTGACAAACCCTGGGTGCTGCTCACTCAGCCCCAGCCCCGTCATCTGTCTTGTGGGACAAGGTGCCTGCCTCTTCCCAGGCTGCATGGGAGAATAGCAGTGCTGCTCTGCCACAGCCAAAACACAATGGCTGGGAGCTGGAATATAAAGTGGGAGAATTCCTCACATACCTTCCCATTTTCATGGACTGTTGGCAGCGAAGAAGGAAGAAAAAAAAATAAAAAGGAAAAAGAAGAAGGCGCGCTTTGGCATTCAGCCAGATATTTCTTTCATTTTCCTTTTAATTGCCTGGAGTCACTCTACATTGTGCTGGGGTCCTCCCTCCCCAACCTCTCTCCCCTTGCAGCCCCCCCAGCCCCGGTGGCACTGGGGGAACACTGGGTCCTGCCCCAGGGAGAGCAGCACCTGGGCACCCATCATGGGATGCTCTTTGCCCTGGTGCAGAACAGGAAAATCCCCCAGTGGGGCAGCAATTCCTCACCTCACCATCACTGCCAGCCTTGCAGTGTGCCCCAGGAGCACATCCCTACCTTGGCAATCTTTATTTTGGTGGAAATCAGAGACTGCAGCAACCTGTGTTGGCTGAGGCTCTTTCCCTGGGCCTCCATTCATTATCCAAAGTCTCTTCCTTAAGGATTTAACTGAATCCCAAACCCCCACTGCATTTTGTTTTCCCAGTACAGTGCCACTTACCCAAACCAGTCTCCTCTCTATGCTCTGCAGGGCTATTGGGATGTGTTGCATGGAGTTGTTTGAGTCAACCTAGGAGCAGTTTGTTCTTTTTTAGGGGTTAAAATTGCAACATCTCTGTCCTCAGTGAATCTTATTTAATACTTGAGAAAAGGCAGAATGTGAGAGAAGTAGTACTTTTTATCTCTGTTCAAAGAACACTAATCAGCAAATTTGTTACTTTTAAAATTATGTGGTGGAGCTCTCAAAGACCTCAGCTGATATATTTTAAAAGACTGCTTTTCCATGATAATTTAATAAAAATGTCTTTAAATACCTTTAAGGCCACCTTTGCTTGAAAACCTTTATATGAACAGTTGGACATGTTTGTGTAACAGCCATTTCAGAACAGTAGATTAAATACATCCACTGCTCACTAGGCACCAGTCTGAATATCTTACAAATTGAGATCTTTTTCCCAAATATTAGCCAACAAAAATATGTCTACTATTCAAATAGGCAAAAGCCTATTTGCTGAAAACTGAGGTAAATGCCTATTTTTTAAAAAATAAGAATTTCAGGGTTATTCTGTAGAATTTACAAAGAAATTAAAAATAGCAGATTTTGCATGTTCTGGGTTGTGGGAGTTACTGTGGTTTCAAGACTAACATCTCCATCTTTGTCCTCCTGATTGCCAGCTGCCAGATTTTTGTCAGTGAATGATGTGGTGGTGATCTTCTCTGTTGGAAAAGTTGTAGTAGAATGAAAGGGAAGAAGAGGAAAGAATGGAAATCTGCCCATAGATGGAGAGAAGTGTGAGACTTGTCAGGAAGTGAAAATGCAGAAGAACAACAGCAATGAAGTATTGCTAATGGAGTTTATACTCTGTAAAACTTCAAGAAAAGTGCTTGCAAACCTATGTTGGCCAAAATATTTGGGTTTTTTTAAAGATTATTACCCAGGTTCTTACTGAATGTGAGGTCTCAGCGCAGTCTTAAATGAGACTGAGGAGCTTGAAATGAAAGGGAAAAATGGAACCAGCAAAAATGGGAGATGTTCAGTTATACAAACAACAGCAATAAAAGTGGCAGAGAGAGTGTGGAAGTGCAGCAAGTAAGCAGAGAGGGTGAAATCGTGCAGATGTCAGCAGCACTGCAGTGAAGTGGTGTCCAGGGCTCTCTCCTGTTTGTGCACTGCTTGTAACTCAGTTTTGCAAAGCACTTTTCATTCAGGGCTCTGCAAGGACCTCACACACCCGTGCCAAAGCCACCACATCTGCCAGTGATGGAGTCAGCTCTTGCATTCTGTTAAAAGCAAATGCTGTCTAATGTTCTACTTTTTAAGCACAAATATCAAAGAGAGGGGGGAAAAAAGAGAGAGTTGGAGGGCTGGGGAGGAGGGAGAGAAGAGTCAATTGCTTTTGCAGAAGCTGCAGTTTCTTTCAAAAAACCTGTCACTGACATCTTTCCCCAGAAAAGATTTTGTCATGCACATCAGTGTATGACTCTAAAAAGATCAATCTAGAGAGGGAGTCAAGCCTACAATCATCATGTGACAGATTTTCAGATGGTGTTCTCATCAATCACACTGATAATGAGGTGGCAAATTGCTGTCTTATGGCAAAACTAAAAAGACAACTACCCCAGTAGGTGTCAATGAATATGTCAAAGGATTGTCCCACGGGGAGTCTGAGAAGGTTCTCAGAAACCTTTTTGTGAAGCCTGAATGCAGAATACTTTATTGATCACTAAAGAACTTGCACTGACATGCTATTTCCCCATGACATTTGAACCACCAATTTCCTAACCCGTGGTGAGTACCTGCCTGGAAAACACTTTGGGAGTTTTGTTTCACCTTTGGTTATACTAAAAAAAATCTTGTTTTAATTTTAGCTTAGCCTTTTATCATCTGAAAAACCACAAAAGCAAAATCTTACAAATTATAACCAAGCTAAATGTCTGAAAATGTTTAAAGACCAATAATAATTTTGAACCAGTTAGAATTATTCAGAATTAACTTGTTTAGATTATATGCTGAACTATTTTTTGTTTGGTTACTTCTTACATTCTGTTTTAGCAAAGCAAGTAGCCCTCTTGATGGAGTAACCTTTTATTAATCTGCAGAGCAGGATTATCAGTACAGTGACATTTTGAAGATGAAATGGTCCTTTTGTTCTCCATTTCCTAGGTCTCTTAGCATCTGAATTAGAGCCCCAAAAGCTCCTGCAGCTCAAGGCCATGCAGTGGTGAACTGCAATCACTCCAGGTTGTGTTCTAGAGAGTGTTGATGACAGACAGGCTGCTTTTTACCAGGCTGAAATTCTGCATGCTTTGTTTTTCCCGTTTCCAACCAATCATGATCATGTTTCTTTTCTCCCAGTTTTGTCATAGTGCAAAACTATGGACAGTCCTTTTCAGTGCTGAGGCAAAAACTGTAATAGTAAAAATTTTATGCACTGCTTTGATTGACCTTGGCTCAATTGTGAGCCAAATTTCACTGTATTTCCCTCAAGAATTACACAGAAGAACCTCCTTCTGAGATAATTTGAAGAGAGTTTGTTTAAGATTCTCAGCTGTGGTAAGAAATGATAACGTGAACAGGTGGAAATAAAAAAAATTATTATTAAAAACACTTTGTTAAAAATCTTCATTTAAAAATGAAAATATCTATCCAGTTAATATTACACATAAAGAGTTTATGCTGAGAAAAGGCCACACTTCAGCAATAAATATTTTAGCCCAAATATTTTAATTACACTTGGGCTTTAGATAGTGCCAGGTGCATTTCTTGCTAGTTTTGAGATTAGTAACTCCAAATCACAGCTGGAATAATAAGTTTTCCAGTGTCCATTTGGATTTGTGTGACTTGAAGAGAGAAGTGTTGGGGACACAGCCTTACCTCTGCTCTCTGCCTGCTTGATAACCCAGAGTAATTAAATGCTGTTATCTCCTTTGCACTGGAACTCTTCACAAACCCTTGGTGTAAAACCTCACAGATTTCACACCTGCAGCTGCCTGGGGTTGCCCCACCTTGGACAATATTCAGGCATTCCAAAGCACATTTGGTTTGGCAGTCAGCCTTTGTTTGTCTGATTAAACACGTGCAGGGCACGTGTAGCAATTAGAAATGTAACTGCAATAAATAACAGAGCCAGGGCAGAGAAGACCCAGCATTTGTCCCTGTACAACCCACACTCCCTCGCTGGGGAGCTGCTCCCAAAACAGATGAGGCACCAGCCTAATCCCACATTCATCCTCTGTCAGAAGATGGCCGTGGAAGTCCAAGAAAAGCCATCCAAAAGATTGTTTTGTGGAATGCCAGGAGCTAGAAATGGGAACAATGTCTGGGATTGTTCCTGCTCCCGACCTCTGACATTCCATGAAACCATATCCTGGAGCACGGCTCTACTCCATCCATTATGAGTGATGTGTTTCAAAGGGTCCATCAGCCTTATCTAATACCAGTGAAACTCGATGGAAAAATTCCCACTGCCCCGGGGCAATAGTGAGGGGAGAGCTGCTGGATTGCCAGGGGACCAGCTGTGAAAGGACCACTGTTGTATGAGATGCTCAGCAGAGCAGGGGCAGGCTCACATCCCAAAGAGTTCATGATCTGAACAGACAAGACAACCCCATGGGGAGGGAACAAAATAGCCCAGGAGCTGAATGGCATCCCATTATCCCATGAGTAATTGAGTCATATCAGTATTTAATATCTTGGGTCTTAATATCCCAATTAATGTACACTCCTGGAGCAGACTGCAAACATGTTTTTGGAACACCTATTTCATAGGTCCACCAAAAGTAACTGGCTCTTGTTGTTAAGAGACTCGAGGGAACACAAGCTGTTGGCTTCTCTTCACACCTGCCCCAGGAGGTGACTACAGAATCAATTTAATCAGGGATGAACACTGCATAATTCAGGCAACAAGGTCAAAAGTCTTGTGTCCACAGCAAAGGTGCACTGGTTTAACTCCAGGCAGTTTTTAAACCAACATCATTAAAGCTTGGTTAAATAATTAGGTAAGTAGATTAATACTACTTCTAATTTAATTTAAAGCTAAGCTAATTTAAGACAAACTTATCACTGTTCTTTTATGCTAAAATGAATATATTCCCACAAGAGTTCTCACTGATTTCCCTAAATCAATTAAATTCATATCCTAGGTCAAACCAGTGCAGCTTCCCCATGTAACTAAGTCTTTAAAAGAGTTTTAAAAAGATATCTCAGTTAAACACTTCGGCTGCAGTGTGAATCCTGTTGAAGTCAATACTCTGTACTGCTCTGAAGCTCATCTGGGTAATAGCTTGGTAACAGCATCCTCAGTCCTGTGCCTGTGCTGGCTCCTTATCTTTCCACAAGCTCTTAAGAATTGTGTTTAAAAGCAGTGCAGTACCACTGCTACTCCCAGCAATCCCATCTGGGGCTTGCACCTCTTTGCCATGACAGCAGGTCAGCTCTTGCTGGCTGTTTGGGAATCCTGGTGCCCATCTCTCCCACAAAGCACTGACAAAATGTTTTACCTACTGCAGGCCTCTTCCTCAGGCACTGAGCACCTTTTGTGCTCAAAAGGAGCAGGGAGGGTTGGATGCTTTGGAAGTGGTGCTTCTTTCATATAAACCCCACAGCTCTGGGAGTTGGAGTTAGACCTTGGCAGCACAGCTGTGAAAAAGTAACTTTATTTTCTATTTAGTGCAGGGAACAGTACCCCAAACAGCATCAGGGACTGTCAAAATGCAGATGTGCTTGTAGTGCCTTCACACCTCCAGCTCTTTACACTTCCCTGAAGAGTGAGGCCACTGCACAAGGAGGAGAAATCGATCCCCTCACTCACTGATGCTCACCCTGTGGTGTGGGCAGGCTCCTGGCAGATGGCTCTGCCTGCCCCCAGTGTGTGCTGTGTCTGTGCAGGGGAAGCTCTGCTGCTGCTGAACCATTTTTAATCAGCTCTTGGCTTGTGCAGTGGCTGCTCTCAGGGTGGGTGATTCACTGGAGAGTTAAATCCCTGCAGGGGTTGAACCTTGCTCTCCTTCACCCTCTTGTCCACTTTTGCAAACTCGTGCCCAGGTCTGTGTGGGCTCCCCATGCCTTGCTGGGTCTGCTGCTGCTTGCCAGGACTCAGGTAAATGTCACCTGCATCACTTTCCACTGCACAGGACCTGAGCACATCACACAGCACATATCCAGAAATATTTTTTTGCATGCTGATATAAATCTAAATCAACTGTGTTTCAGTTCCTTTGGGTCACTCCCTGGGTGTTCCTTGGCAGAAATAGACATGAATTTTAAGCAAATACTGAAAATGGGTTAGGCTGTGATTTTTCAATTGCTAAATGTGGGTTTTTGCACTAAAAACATGCTTCTAAGGCTTTAAACCGCATTGCTGGGGTTCTAGCCATCCATCTTAAATTATGGATCTCAACTATCAGCTTATAAACAATTTACTGGCTGTCCATCAAATCACACTGGCAATAAAATCACAAAAGCAAGAGAGAACTTGGTGAAGAAAACAACAATGTGCAAATTATTCACCCAGCTCCAGATGACACAAACAGTCCATTACCTTCCTCTGAACTGGGTATATTTTATACTGGTGTAAAACATTTGTAGAAAACCTCACCATTAATGAAATAAACCTCTGCATGATTCAAAGGAATGGAGCTATGAAATGCAATCTGTAGCACATAAGTTCAGGTAACTCCTTGGGAGTGGGCAAATAAATATTTTTTTTGCAGTGAGGATGCAAAGTACAGGTGTAGCTACCAATGAAATTGGTAAGATTATTCACTCTGTCTTTGGGGGAAAAAATGCATCTTGAATCTGGTCTCCCTTGTACTCAGATTATCCAAGTGAGAACATTATTAGTCCCACCCATTCTGCCTTTTAAAAGTGATTTCTTTTGCTAGGATTAAATGCCAATAACAGCATGCTGGGTGAGTTAGGGGTTTCTACAGTGTAGGTGACACCTTAAAAATGTGGAGTGAGCATATGTGTCCAGAAGGGAGGAGAATATCTCTAATTCTATCCCAGGGAAGTCAAGAGATACCTAATCTGATTTTCTGCAAAGGAAACTGCATCCCAGTGAAGGAATCTCCAGTTTCATGTATAGATCTCACAATAATGTAAAGAAAAAAAGAGGAGGTTATCTGTTAAAATTTCTAAAAACAGGCTTGGAGATCTGTTTTTATTTCTTTTTTGCTCAAACATCTTTGCTTGTATCCACTGCTCCTTGATTGTCTCTTCAGAATGGTGAACAATTCTACTTAGAGGTACATTGCACAACATTATAACTGGAGAGGAAGAAAGCTTTTCAGCATCCAAAGTATGGTACATGATCTTCCAGCATGTTGGCCCTGATGGCAAAAGAAAAAAAGAGCTTGCAGGTGATATTGACAATTTTCCCCTTCAGGTCATTAATATTTCATACAGAGATTAAAAGACCAGGAGAATTAAAAAATTCTCTAGTGTTAAAGCAAACTGACCAGGTTATGAAGGTAAAAATGTGGGGAGACTAAAGGCAGTATGGGGAAATTTTGTCATATAATTTCAAGGGTTTGTTGTTTGTTTTTTTTTTTTCTCATGGGAAAAGTAACACTTTCCTTTAATAAAAGAAAATAAATAGTTACAAGCACAACCAATTTCCCATTTGATGTAACAACATTATTTACTCTCTGGGCTTTTTTTTTTTTTTTTCCTGTTCAAGGCATAAAATAATTATTGTGGAGGGCTGTTTCATCTCGGTGGAATACAAAAGTCCTCTTGCTAATTGTCACATCAAATGACCAGGGTCCCCGATGGAAACCTTCAAATGACTGTGAAAAAATTCAGGCTGTCACTAAACACTGGACACTTGAGGGGTTTTTTGGGATTTTTTTTTCGGGTTTTTTTGTTGTTGCTGTGTGTGTGATTTCCCATTGCAGATTAGGTTACTTGGGTGTGGGTTTATCACACAGGAAAGGCCCTGCACAGATTAGTTCTGCACCATTGCAGGGCTGTTATGCCAGCTCCATCCTTGACCAAAGCGGTGGCCAGCACCTTTATTGTATCTGGGGACACGCAAGAGCACTGCACTGCCCAGGACACAAAGGAGGCAGCAGAAGGCCCACTGTGTCTCTGAAGTGTTACTTCTCCACTTTTTGTCATGCTCCAGTGACATGAGTGCCAAGTCCCAGACTTTAACCCCACACAGAGCCCGAAAAAGCTGTCAGTCTCGGCTTGTTCAAAGACAAACCCTTTGTGCAGCTCAGACTGAAGTGGCATGGTCCATATACTCACTAAAGCATGCCAGGGAGTCACAAAGTCATAATCTGGCTTTGTACTTCTGGCCATTCCCATTTTCCCCCGTAGCTGGTGCCCAATTACCAGCGCTGTAATTTTTTCCCATTGTTGGGGAGCCATAAGGGTTTAGCTGCCACTTATCCAATCGGGGTCGTGACCTGATGTATTTAGGCTTTGCAAATATAAGTAACAGTTCCCTTATCAGTGTCACCAGGACTCTTTAACACTTAGCAGGCAGAAAGATAAATATACTTGGCAGATACAATTTGATCCATTGCTAAGCCTTCCATTTTACCACTGACCCATGGCACTCTGCTATTCAAGGGGATGTTCACTGGTATAACCCTGCAACCCTCAGCCTGGCTCCCAAACCCCCTGACTTGGGCTCACAGGAAGGACTTACAGGTGACAGCTTGTCAACCTGATCTAGAGCACTGGGAAACCAGGGATGAGTCTGACCTGGCTTCCACTATTGCTGCTTTTAGCAGAATTCCTCCTGCCTCACACCAGGAGAAGAATTAGCCTCTGTCTCACACCAGTTTGCTTCCAGGAAAAAGCCAAAGCCACCTGATTTATGTGTTACTATTATCTGAAGCATTGCTTTTTACTTGTTGAATTTCTTTGGTCAACTGGCTAATTGAAATGTTGCTTTATGCCATTTTACAGCTCAGGTTTGTCCTGAAAAGTTCTGATTACTTTCCTTGCCTCTTTCAGATCCTTTCTAAGACCTCTGCCAGTCACAAGGTCTGCCAGCCAAGGGTCTGGCTTCAGAAGCTGGAGAGTGCAGATTGCCTTGTTCATCTACCCCTCTAGCAGGCACTGAATTAACTATTCTGGGCAGGGTTGTGTTTAACAGGCATTTTTTAAAGAAGGGTTAAACATACAACATCAGATCTAGAGGAGCATCTCTTTTAAGCAGAACAGAGCAAGAATTCAAGTGTGAACTGCAAGTGTGAAGATCCTATAATAAATAGGCTGGAGCTTTCTGCTATCTCAAAAATGTCTCTTGATTGACTCAAGGTCTAAAACTTTGAGGCATTTGGTTGTTGCCTCTTCAACAGCACTGACTCCAACTATGAATAAATTCAATAAAGTGCCATTGTCAGTGAGATTTCATTAGTCATAGAAGAACACTGGCCAATACCAGAACCAGTCCTTGCACTAACCATGGAAATTTTACACCTTAGACGCCTCTTTAAAAATTGCAAAGATTTCACAAGCTGTTTTTATTTATTTCCACCATGTCAGAAATTTTTATGACCACTAGAAATATCTTCTATCAGAGTGTCCTCCTTCATTAGTTATGATCTTTAATTCTCTGAAGTGTCTCAATGCTAGTTAACTAAGATAAGACAGAAGATAACCTCTTTTAGAACAACCTAGTACTTACAGTGGAATTTTATCCAATCTAGAAGGGTGACTAACACTCATTATTATTAAAATTGTTTGGTCAGAATTACTGGCTGGGTAGCAGCACCAGCTCATTCTGTGGTAGAATCACAGAATGGTTTCTGTTGGAAAGGACCTTAAGGATGATTTAATTCCAATCCCCTGCCATGGGCAGGAACACCTTCCACCAGCCCAGGCTGCTCATGTTTGCAATTGGATCATGACTGAGTCAATAATTTTCTGATTGAAACACAGACCCTGACTTCCCACTCAAATATGTATCTGTGCACATAAACGAAATTTCCTTTAATCTCCTTAGAGTTCATGTCTTTTGGAAGTGCTTTATGGAAACATTCTTTTAAGTGGCAGCTCTGTGGGACTTTAAGCAATGATATATTTTAGGCTATGAGCCTTATCTGATCTGAGATGCCCAGGAGAATAGGAGATTCTTTTTTTGGTGTTGTTTTTTAATGATGTGTTAGGGCATGGGGTTTCCTGAGCATTTAGCAAAAGGGTGTCAGGGTGAAACAGCTGCACATATTAAACCAGCAGTGAAACCCAACTCCTTTTCATCTCCTGGTTATACAGCTCTTTGTGAAATTATTCCACGGGGCAATGTGTGAATAACTGCTGACTAATGTATGATCAGCTCCATGTTAAGGTGGTGCAAATGGGGCTGGCTGCATGGTGCTGAAGAAACACTGAGAAAACACCATGTCATAAACTGATCCAGGTTAAACTGCCCGATTCTGAGCTAATTATTTTATAGTTCATTGACATCCAGCACATGTGAGAACTGCAGACCCTGTAGCCATGAGGTGCCGTGGGACAGCTGTAAACAGGAGGTCTTTGATGAGACAAATGGCTTGTAGGGGCAGTCCCATGCAAGCATCCCAACACAAAAGCTCCCTCGCAGGGCTGCTGCCAAAATAAAAAATAAATCAAGCCATAGCAGCTCTTCCAGTCCTGCCTGGAAAGCTCACATGAAGGAATCTGAGGCACTGACCTTACCTTTCCCTCACCAGTTCCTTGTCTTTAGCTAGACTTCACAAGATGTTTCCAGAAAGTGTGAAAACCCTTGGTTTACATCAGCATAAAAGTTAAGCACTCCTGGAAATAGACATTGCAATCAAACATCATGTTGTCATTTAAAAGAAATATTAAAAATCTTCAAATGTCTTGCAGAAGCAAGAACACAGTTTGTTTACACACACTCTTCCTTTTCCTTCAGAAGCAGGCAGATACCAAATGGTAGCACACACTCAAACAAGGTGGACCAATAACAATCAGATTTAAAATCAATAAGAAAGATGCTTCATTACACAGAGAATTTACATGAAAGACTGATCTTTTTTGGTGCTTGTTCTTCATCATTTTCCCATTCAAAAAGGCTGTTCCTTCAATAAAGCCTCCTTCTCCTTTTTGCCAACCAAAAGATTCCCTATGTCTCATCACATTTATTTCAATTTGACTGCCTAATGTGCATTACTCATGCATTACTCAGATCTATCAAGCTGCATTTAGATGAGAATTTGAAACTAAATAAAACACACGATATTTTACCAGAATATTTCTACTCTAAATACAAGTAAGAAAAAGTTTCACCAAGATAAGGTGTTGACAGATTTTTTGATAAAGAAGTACTTTATCTCTATGTATTAAACTTAATTGATTGGGTTTTGATCACTGTAGATCAGAATTTGAGATTTATTGTGTACCATCTCTCACAGTCTCACTTTATTCAGGGTTGGGAGGGGAAGACAAACTTCCCTGCCTTCCCAGACCCTGAGGAGCTTCTGAAGTGAGAATCAAGTAGTCATTGTACCAGACTAATCAAATACACATAGATGAAAAACTTTAATAGTGCAACAAACTCTGTTTAAAGAAGCTCACCCAGCAACCAGGACAAGGTTTTGGCTTTTGTTTGAAAGGTCAGCAGCATTAACTCACTGTTGCCAGAGAAGCTGACAAAATATCACACTGCTGGTCACTGTTTAGAGGCTTGACTGTGGAGATTCAAAAAGATCAGGTCCCATTTATATTATTTTTTTATCCAAGTCCAGGACAAGCCCAATAATTTTATTTCCTTCCCCCTGTCAAGCTAGAACAGCTGGAGATTATTTTGCAATGTGGTTTAGAGCATCCCGAGGGTCAAGGTGTAGGAAATTCACCCACTGCAGCACTTACAAAACCTCTGAGCATAAAGTTATTGGTCCACTGTTAGAGATTTCAAAATGTCAACCAGACACTTTATCTCTGGGACCATGGAGGTCTGAGGGCTTCTCTTGCTTTTTGGGGTGCCCAGAGAGGTCAGGTCTGAGTTCTCACATCTCTGCTCATGTTCACATCAGTGTGGTCATTCACATCTAGAACTCGGAGCAGAAAGGATGCTAAAAATTCCATTCAATTCAATACATTCAATTACCAGTGATGATTATTCAAGTATAGTACTGGGGAAAAAAAATTACACATTTTGCCACAATCGTTAGGCCAGGATGGAATATCCACACCAAATGGGATTTGTTGAGGAATAAATATGTATTTCTTATACAATTCCATATGCCAAAACCCACTAGGTCTTGCAAATACACAACATCCCTAGATATTTCTCTTTTTTTCTCCTTTTATTTTCCTCATTTTTTCCTTGCTGGAAAATTATGAAGTGTGAGAAAGAAGTGGAAAGTGCTTACAATGAAGAGCAAATTTTGGGAAAAACCCAACAGGATTCCCAGCATTGCTTTCTAAACAAACCCCCAAAATGGTGAAAGAAATTTGGGAAGGATGGAAGGAAATTTACTTTCCTCTGCTCCTGATTTCAGTTTCCTCATTTGTTTGTAACAAATCCACTTGGACTGAACAGTGTTTCAAAATTGAAGCTATCAGTTTTGTAAATGGATTTGTCCAACCCATTTAGCCCGAAATATTTGTTTTTAACTTGGTAAATTAAGTTTTCCAACTAATAAAATAAATCCAGCTGTGCTAGAAATGTGTGTGCTGATTCTACTCCCAGCTCTGCTCATGGATAAATATTTCAGAGGTTCTTGTGTTCAAGTGCTTCATTTAAATTAACTTTCTGAGAACCTTGGTGGGTAACAATATCAACACAGAGGGCCAATTAATTAAAATTACCTTTATTTTCCAGTATTAAAATGCTCATTATTGTAGTAGGTCAACTACATATTTCTCTCTTATAAAGGAATCACCCACTCACTGCTTCCTTTTAAAAACATGCTAGCCTTGATTAGCAATAAACAGATATCTGGAAATCATAAATAAATATTACTTGCTAATCCTATGCTTGTTGGCAAAAAAAAACAAACAAAACCCTAAAAATAATGTTTTAAGCAGAAAAGCAAGTGTTAAAAGTGAGTAAACTAGTATTTGATATTTAGTAACCTTATTTTAAAATGAATATTCATTCCTACAGGTCACAAGTCAGTAGGAAACATTTCAGCTGCTGAGGAATGGGAATTCAGTGTTGCTCTTGATCCCTTCAGTGGGGCACAGGTCTCACTGAATTTGGGTTGTCAGTCTATTGGCAAGAATTTGGCAGAGGAGCCCAGCCATCAGTCATGAAGAGTTTCTCCAGTTTAGATATAAATAGCTTAGGTGAAGCTTTAGGGTTGTTTATAAAGAATCCGTGAAATCTTCTTTTAATCTGTTACTGACAGATGGAAATACCACAGCCTGTTTTCAGGCCAAATTCAATGCAGGCAGCCTGAGCCCGTTTGGAACACAAAGTGCCAGTTAACTGGCAAAAATACAGGAGAGCACTTTGCCACGGTTCTGGAAGGTGCTGAGGACCTGAGTGCCTGGAACACTGGTCACTGAGCTGGCTCTCCCTCTGTAACTCCACAGTGTTAGCAGCTTCTGTGCCTCAGCTTCTGAATTACTTCTAAAATTAAATATCTTTCCCTTTTGTCCACTGTATCACCTTGTTTCTCTGGGAAGTTCCTCAGAGCAAGAGGCTGTGCTCTGTACAGACATGGTGGGCTGACTCTGGCCACTGCCCAGCTGCTCACCCAGCCCACTCCCCTCCTCAGGGACATGGGCAGAGGGGACAAAATGGGATGGAGTAGCTTATGGGTTGAGATAAGGACAAGGAATCACTCATCCTTCCCCAGCCCCAGCTCCACTCTGCCTCCTCTGCCTCCCCATCCTCATGTGTGTCCCCATGGCACTGTGGTCTCTGTGAGAGGAATCCCTGCTCCAGCCAGCACCTGCAGCACCTCTTCTCCTCCTCTTCTTCCCTCATCTGGGTGCTCCAGGTCTGCTCCTTGGCTTTCACCCCCTCTCCTCTGCCTGTCCAGCATTTTTTCCCTTTATTGAACACCTTTCCCAGAGGTGCCACCAGCCCAGATGAGCTCAGCTGTGCCTGGAGGTGGCACTGGGGTGGCTGGAGCAGCTGTGTCCTGCTCAGGGCAGCCCCAGCCTCTCCTCACAGAGCCCCCCAAAGCCAGAGACACCCAAAGCAATGGGATTTTGCAGTAAATGGGAAAGGGCACCCCACAGTAGCTGTTACCACCCAGGTCCCCAAGAGCAGCCCAGAGCCCGGCTCTGTGAAGGGCTCAGGTGGCATCTGCAGCCCAAGGAAGTGATTTTACAGTGAAACTTCTGATTTTCATTAGTTTGTTGCTGTGCCCAATTGCTCCTAAGGCAGCTTTAAGGGATCATGTGGTGGGAACAGGGGGTGAGGTCTGGGGCTGTTCCAGGACAGCTCAGGGGTGCCCACGCTGGGGATCACAGCAAATAAAGAGCCACACAAGCTCCCATGTCTCTTGGGATGGCCATCAGTCAGTCTTGTTCCATTTAGGTCAAAGACAAGAATTCCTGCTGATTTCAATAGTCTTGATGGGGCTTAGGAAATATTTTGCCAGAGTCACTCTGCCTGATAGAGCTGTGGATTTCTTTTTAGTCAAACTGTGGTATCAGAAATCAGAGCAAGGACCTGATAAGTTCTTGTTCTGATACTCCCAACTCCATTCCCAACAGCAGATGCTTGTCTGGGCACAGTGGGTCACTTTAGGAGTTTTTCTGAGAAAATGCTCCTTTTTTCTTTGTTGTGGCCTTCCCCAGAAGTGACACTGTCCCGAGCTGCAGCTTCAGCTCCACAGCATTTCAGCAGGGAGATATTGGGGTCAAGAATTACTCACCTTTGCCTCAGTAATCTAGATGCTGAGACCTGTAATTTTTGATAAATACTACACAGGGAGCAGCTCATCAGTCTTGGGATGGTCCTGGGCAGGGCTATTCCCACAGCACAAGAGGGAGGCCAGGGCTGGGAGCCTTCCTGTGGCTCTGGGATGCCAGTTTGGAAACCCCAATTTCATCTTTTGTTACAGCAGAATGTTGCACTGTGCTAAAAGAATAAATAAAATATAAAATATTTTAACACTGTGTGGGATTTTTATTTGTGTATCTTCCACCTGTGTCATTGGTAAGAGCAGGATATTTCACATTCCCACTATACAGATGAATATTCTGTCACTACTGGTGGTTCTCTGCTTGCTCTCATGGAAGGCAGCAGATATTATTCTGACAAAAAAAATTGTCTCAAAATACTGCTTGGTAGATAACCTTCATGTTTGCATTTTGGCCTCTGACCCTTCCTGAACCTTTTGCCAAGCCCTTCCCTCCAAGCACATTATGAGGAAACTCACTCTTCAAAAGCCAGGAGAGCTGACCTATGCCAGAATAAAAACCTCAGATGATGAAAAATAGCATTACAGCTGTCATGCTGCTCTAGTCTTACAACCAAACAATAGAAAATCAGTGACACTGGCACCCCCCTGCCTTGCAGGGCGAGGCTGTGGGAGCTTTCCCAACAGACAGAGCACCTTGAAAACCCATTGCTGAAGCCTGGCACTCTAGCTAAGGAAATAAGGCCTCCTTTCACAAATATTATATCTTTATTTCCTCAGTTACAACTCACAGATCATTCTGCATTTTCTCACTGGGACACCTGCTAAAGGCTGGACCAAGGGCACTTATTCCTGTGTCTGGGCCACAAGGAATCACAGATGGGGACACTCACCAACAACCTCTGCAAATCAAGGCTGCACAGAGTTTAAAATGTCTGCCCAATTCCTTTCCCCATCACCCTCTCCATTCTTAGTTTTCACATCTTGAGAAAAAGATAGTGTTTGGTATTAGGGCTCGCTTCTGTAAAGGATTTTAGCAGCCCCCATTTTTAGAGATGGAGTCTCCCAGGTCAGGGAAGGCCTTATTTTCTGAATGCCTAATGCATAGTTAAAGGCTGATAATAGCCTGGGATAGCTCCAAGAATGTTATATAACTTACAGAGTGTCTGTTAAAAAATAGAGAGACTTTGCCATTTCAAAAAAAAAAAAAAATGAAAATAGGAGCCTGTGAGATTCCCACCATCTGGATGGAGTCTTTTTTCTTCCCAGATGAATTAGTTGTCAGGGGAGGAATTATTTTAGGCATCAAGTAACCCCTGATTGTGAGTGACAGGCTAACACAGGAGCAGATGCAAGGTTAGTGCAGCCTGTGCACTGTGGAAAGGAGAGCCCTGCGTGTCCCAGTCCCTGTGCACAGGACCTGGGCTATGGAAGGAGTGAGCAGAGGTGGCTCAGCCTGGGAGATGTCCCACTCTACACAGCCCGGGCTCCTGCTGGGGGTGCTGCACAAGCAGGGTTGGTGCTCCCAGCACCTCCTGGATTTTCAACAAGAAACACAAAGCCAACATTTCACTCCAACAACCAGCACTGTGAGAAACTTCCTCAAGATCTGAATTCTGCAGAATTCCTGCCCCAGTGTAACACAGTGTTTGAGGGTATGCTGACAACATCTTGGTGAATCCAGACAAACACAGCCAACAAGGAGCATTTTGAACACATCTGAAGATAAAATCAGTTGTCACCATCTCCCATTTCAGCAAATGGAAATGTCTTTTTTTATATATATATATAATTATGGATATCAGTAAATCCCCTTGTCTTTTCAGGCAGTACAAGTCTCTTAGAGGAATATTTATCTACTCAACAATTTCATATTTATAAATTTATGAAATAAAACCATATCCTGATGTGCAATCTAAAAAAAAGCATTATTGTAGTAGAAGTGTGCTAAATGCTGTCTAGAAACTTGTGTGTTTGATTTCATTAGGAATTTAAAAGTCAAACCCTGACCCTCCAAATCTTGACAGAACTCCCTAAATTTAGCAGAATATCTGGATTAGTCTCTCATCTAAAACATTTTTCTTATTTAGTGGACCCAAAGTAAGCCTGAGTTGGCTTGAGAATGAAAATTCAAAAGTGAAGTGGTGGGTTGTGAAACATTTTACAGTCAGAAAGGAAGAGAATATCTGCAATAAATAAACACTGAAAGCCACAGAACAGCATTTTTTCAAATCTAGTACAAAGAGAGCAAATGGTCAAAATAAACAGGTACACAAAGTACTTATGTTGGTGAGATCTGGTCCTTTTCCCTTCCCATTGTGGAACTCATGGGGACTGCAGACAGTGCCAGATGAGGGGAAAGAAATAAAAAACAGTGACATCTTGTGGTAAGTAAAACACTTCTGTAAGAGAAACTGAAATTTCCATAGACACTCAAAAATCTAGATGTTAGACTACAGCTATTCAGAACTTGAGGTGGTGACTTTTCCTCTCCTCTGAGATCTTTTTTGGGGTTTTGTTTTTTTTGTTTGTTTTTGTTGAGACCCTAAGTGCTGCTGTTAGAGAACGAGCTGTTTCCACCAAGAAACAAGCAGTATCTACATGGAGTTTAAATGAAGATATCCATGTCTAGCTGCTCCCTGTGGAGTATTTATCAAAAATTACAGGTCTCAGCATCTGGATTACTGAGGCAGAAGGTGAGTAATTCTTGACCCCAATATCTCCCTGCTGAAATGCTGTGGAGATGAAGCTGCAGCTCAGGACAGTGTCACTTCTGGGGAAGGCCACAACAAAGAAAAAACGAGCATTTTCTTAGAAAAACTCCTAAAGTGACCCACTGTGCCCAGACAAGCATCTGCTGTTGGGAATGGAGTTGGGAGTATCAGAACAAGAACTTATCAGGTCCTTGCTCTGATTTCTGATACCACAGTTTGACTAAAAAGAAATCCACAGCTCTATCAGGCAGAGTGACTCTGGCAAAATATTTCCTAAGCCCCATCAAGACTACTGAAATCAGCAGGAATTCTTGTCTTTGACCTAAATGGAACAAGACTTCAACCTATTATTATCCAACATTTTCTCTTACTACAGAGTTTCTTCTTAAGTCACATGATTTCTTTCCCAGGGCAGGTGGCAGTAATAATATAATAAAAGTTTGATAATTATTTTAGGTGCCATGGAGTGTCTGGTACAGTATCTCCCAGTGAGTAATAAGTACTCTGAAGTTACTCCATTAATTTGTTCCTTTTGATTGCTTTTGAGATAAGAGAAGGATGTTAAAGGTTTGTTCTGGTTTTTTTTGTAATTAAAAATTAATTTTAAAAACCTGTAAATAAAAATTTTCAGATGTCTTGAGATGTGCCAACTTTATTTCTTGACAGTAAAAGAATGCTGTGAAGAAGGAGGTATTTTATGGGATATTCCAAAGGCCTCATTAAGAATTCTTGGAAAAATAGACCCTGAGATTAATGCAATTCTTGATTCTCATTCAAGGGTATTAGAATTAAAAGAATTGTGTGCCTTTTTCTGTGTGTTCTTCTCCTGAGCAATAAACACAATTCTTTGCCCTAAATGGTAGCCCTACAGTATTCTGAATGTTGCCAAGAGGAAAGAGGAAAACCTTTTATGTCAGGTAGTTACAGGTAACTTCTGGCCAAACCATGACTAAGCAGATTTCCATTCAGCTTCAACTCTTAAATACACAAATATTTGCTTTATAATAAAATTGAAACAGTTTTTTTTTTTTAATAAAAGCACACGTTTAAGAATAGCAGACTCTAAGTTCTATTTGACTGCTTCTTTGCCACTGAGAATCGTGGCAGCACATAAATTCATAAACACTTGTCAGTCACATCCATGATTGAACCTGAGAATGGAAGTTACACAAAAAGATTATTTTTTTTCCCTTGAAAACGAAGGGCCAAATATTTGCCATCTTCTGCTCTTATTCTACACAGAAAAACAAATATGTTGTTCTATTTTTTTTTCCTTGTAGGTGACTGGGATAAAAGCAGTTCAGTGTAACTAAGGATGCTTGTGTTTTCCTGCAGAGCACTCATTCTTTTCTAATGTAGCCAGTGAAAAGCAACAGATTGCTTTTTTTTTCCCCAGACCTCTGTGAAGACACTGTTGGATCCCTACAAGCACCAGTACTTTGAATATTAAGGATCAGGCTTTGCATTTGACAAAGAGTGTTGAAGTTAATTGGAACCTGCACTGGCACTCCATCAATTTTGGTGCTCAGAATATCACAACAACCATTCCAGTGAGGGAGAGAAGATTCCAAACCTCCCTAATGTCCCTTTCTATGCCCTCTCTTACCTGACTAACCAAAATCCAGCTGTGTGATGGAGGCAGAGCAGGGGCTGTGTTCCCATCAGCTCCATGCCAACCCCCATGGCCAGCTCAGGGTGTGTAAAAACTCCTCTTGCAGGAGAAATGAAGAGCATGTTAATGTGTGGTAATGCTCACCAGCTCCTGGTCTTTATTCAGCAAGGGTTTCCCAAGTACATGAGACTGTTTCAGGTAAAGAGCAAATTGGTTTAATCTGGATTTTTGGGAAAGGTGGTGTTGTAGCCTCTGAAGGATGCAATAACTGATACAATAATCCACTGCATAAAAATAAATGTACCTGTCTGTGTTCAAAAGCAGACCCTATTTTTTAGGAGGTGCAAGGTTGGTATAATGCTGTTTGGCCAGAAATTGTTCACCCCTTAAGCTGTTCCCTCTCTTGGCTCTCTGCTCTATGTTGAACGTGTCTTACACCATTAAAGGGGTGACAGAACAGTTCAATGTAACCCAACTGCATCTTCTTTTTCCTGTTAGGAACATGTGGTGTTTCCCAAACAGCCATGTTTTTCTCCGGGGCACTTCCCCAGTGACTGAAATAAGAAGATGTGCTCTTTGCTGATGGGAATAAAGTCACACATCGAGACACAGAGCTCAGCTGGAAGAGCATCAGGCTGCTAAAAGATCAGAAATGAATCATTATTTTACTATTTCTAACCTCTGTGCTGTGAAAATATTCCCCAGGCCTAAACCACGACAGGGGCTTTTAGACCTTGGTGGGTGTTCAGGCACTTTAACACCAGGAAATATTTGATCATGGCATCACAGGAGGAACTGATGTCAGCCTGTGACCACAGCAGGTAAATGGGCATTTTAGCAGTGTACACAGGCCACTGCACAGATTAGGAGCATTTCACATTTAGGTCATCACTGTCCAGAAGGCAGTGGTCTGAGTCACAGGAACTTTTTTTGGAAAGCTGAAGTGACCTGTGTGTTTGCTTTCCATACTGGGATTCTACCCAAACCCATACACAAGGTGAGAAACAGACCTTTGTCACCTCTGAATGACTTAGTCTTGGCTTTGTCTCTAAAAATGGAAAGCAAACTTTAATGAAATGTTTAAAGTCAGGCTTGTACAAATCTGGGGGTGTGTTGTCATAAAGTCTCCCGTAGGAAATCCCAGTATCTGCAAATAAAAATCAAAATCACTGGGAAAAACTGAGGATCTACGAGGAGGTGAGAGATGCCTGGGAAGAAAGAGAGCAAATGGGCTCCCACTGCAAGTGCAAACAGATTTATGGCTTCTCTAACCTGCTTTGGGAAGCCAGTGCTCCACAGGGCACTCTCCTGCTGGCTGCAGTTGCCAGATCACATCACACTTTGGCCCCAATCCCATTTTATAGCTGTAACAAGCCCTGGGGAGGTGGGCAGTGGCTCCCAGAAGATTTGCATTTCAGTGCTCTGTTAAACACTGCAGAGAGGCTGGGGGTCAGCGGCAGAGACTGGAAGGACCATTCCCACTGTGACAGCTGGGACATTTTCATACAGAAATGGGATGTTAGCACAATGCCTGAGTGGGTGGAAGACCTGGATTAGAGTTTTCCCAGTCTGAGGGATGCTCCAGACATCTCTGTGTGCTCTCTGTTTGCCACTAACATTATTCTGCTCTTCAGAAAAAAACCTCAGGAGCTGCCAAGCCAAGGAAACTGCTTTTGTGTGGTTGCTTCCTCTAGTAAGCAGACAGAAAAGAAGAGCCCTGAAAACTGTTCCTTCCTTGGCCTATTTTGCATTAATCTTGTAAAATGCAATCCCTCGTTTTTAAGGCCCCTTCCAACCCAGACCATTCAATGATTCTTTGATTCTATGAAAACACCCTGTCCATTGCTGGAGAGGACACCAGAATCTGAATTTTTCACACCCTCTATGAGTTCCTGAACCATCATTTGAACAGCATGTGACAGCAATTCTCATCCTGAGAAATTTGAAATCTTTCCTGAATGCTGGCACAGCTTAACCCTTTGCTCTGGCAGCTGGGGTACCTTACATGAAAGCCAGACACAGGGGCTGATCCCTCCTAGGGTGACAAAAAAAGCTAAAATTAGGCTTCGTGTCAGGGTATTTGTTTTTCTTCTTCCTTCCAAAGGGCTGAGAAATGCTCTGGATTTTAAAAAATTAAAACAAAACAAACAAAGAAACAAAAAACCCAAACCACCCTTTCAGCTAATTATCTACAATTTCTTAACTTTCATTTTGCTGTGGAAGCTGGAGGAGCCAGGTTCTCTCCAGATAAATTTGCAGCTGCTGTTGACAGGCTGAGATAAGCAATGCAGACTCTTCAGGTGCATAAACTGACTTCCAAGCCAGTGGAAGTTCTTCCAAGCTCCTCCATGGCACAGAAGGGGCATGGGCCCTGTGGATGAGCTTCATGCATGGACTGCCAAGTCCATCAATTAGTTAAACTGGAAATATTTTATCAATCCAGTTTAAACAATGACCTTTATGGTGAGTTTTTAGGGACTGTTGCTGTACATGTAGAACATGTACCACAGACAAGCAGCAGGATATCTCCTGGACACAGTTCTTATCCCTGAATGTTGCAAGACTGGCACCAAGGTAGAACCTACCCTAGGAAAAGCAATCAAAATATGACCTTTTATGTAGACAAGGAGTACAGAGTTGCATGGATTTTATTCCTTAATTGCTTTTTCTGGAACATTACCCAGGCACTGTGTTTTCCCAGGCATGCCTTTTTGCAGCCTGTTAAGAAGTAGCAAAGTCATCTTGCTGACTTCCTGCTCATTAAAAGAGGAATTCCAACAAGATAAATCAGTCATAGAAAGAAAAAATCATTGTTAAAAACAAAACAATTGATGAAATAATCATCAATGATAAACTTCTAATTGTAGGGTTTATCTCCTCACTGCCTTTCACCACCTGTTACAGATTTGATGGCTTATCATCATTTTCTTGTTTATTACTGATATCCCAGGTGAGTAATACGTGGGAGGGCAGAGGAATTGTGTGAGCAACCATTTATTGGGATTAATGAGTGCAAGGACAGTAATAGCTGCATGGGAGGGTAGCAGTAGTGCTGGCAATAGTCATGGAGAGAAGGACATCTGAGACAATTATTTGATTAAGCATAAAAAATGATAATTTATAAATGTACATCCAGATTTCTGGCTAAACCAGATTGCCTCTGAGCCCCTCTCTCCCCTTGGTGTATATGTCTTGTACTTTGTAAAATCAGCATCAGTAGAATTTCCATTCATCCAAATTTGCTTGAAATGTAGCAATAAATAGCAAAAATTTCCAATTCCACAGAGGAATAGTTCAATCAATCCAGGTGGAGAAGCTCCTCGGTGTAGTTTGGTTTTGCAAGTGATTCTTAGGCAAAAAAAAACCCCAAACTAAAAAAACCTGAAGTGTCTTTAGATTGTGTCTTTAGCATCTGTGAATTTCTATACAGGTCAGAGGTGGACTCTGGATTTTTGCTGTGGTCAGAGATGGCAGGAAACCATCCAAGAATTTTCTTTTCATTGTGTGTATATCTTTCTCGATCTCCAAAAAATCAGGAATCCTGTACTAAATCATAAAATACCTTAATTCATACCAAATCACAAAATAACTCTTTAACTAGCTGCTGACAGCCACATCAAAGCAACAGTGATTTCAATACTCCAGACCATTTCTTAAGGAAAGTAAATCCTCCTAAATATTTGTTGTGTACTATGTGATTTTCTTTTTTTTAATGATTTAATGATTTTCCCCTTGTAAATTCTTGTATCGCTCTGTAGAATTAGTCATAGATGGGTACATTATTACACATCTACAGTGCTTATATGATAACACTTTAATTTTAAATCACAAGTGACATCTTCTGGGAACTAGGTGCTTCCTTCATGTGGACTTCTTTGAAAAACCTAGTTTTTGCCTGTAAAAATGTGATTTCCAGTACTTTGCAAAGAGATATACATCACACATACAAGTTTTCTTAAAAATAAAACAAAAGTTATTAATAAAAAGTGCCTATGACTCAAAATATTTGCCATGTGATGTTTCAGAAGACTTTCTGAAAGAGAAAAGGAGCTGGTGGCTGAGACATGATGCTTGCTCCCAGTCCAGATTGCTGTCACTCTGTCCTTGGATGATGGAGATAAAACCTGTTTCCATCCTCCAGCAGCCAGCCTTTCAGGCTGGGAAGTTCTCAGGGAATTTTGACCCAGGGTGGAAGCAGAGGAAAGTGTGGAAGTGAGGAACTGATGTCTTGGCATGACACCAAAGTGGAGCACCAGCACAGCACAATTTGTGGAATGGCCTCAAAAATGTTGGCATTTTCTTACTGCAATTGTTTCATTCTCTCTTGCTCTGGGCACCTTTCTCTGCCATCCAAACAAAAGTGCCAGGGATTAGGCTGAATCCACTGGCTGCTAATATTTTAATCCTTTTGCAGCTCATTGCCCATAGCTGAACTAAGTGCTGGTCAAGTGCCATGTCAGTAGTTCAATGGAATTCAGACTTTGGCACTCTGAAAAAGGCAACAGATGTGCTTTAATGATTATCTAATAACTCGTATTTTTTTTTCAGTTTGCTGTGCTAATGAAATCTAATCTCGTTGACCCAACAGACAAAACCGTAACAGTAGGGACATTAATGGCAAGACAAAGGACGGGAACAATGCCACACTTTGGAAAAGGTCCACGAATCCAAGTGCTGCAAAATGTGCTGGGAGTAACAGACAGGTTGACTGCCATTTCCATGAGCTGCTGCAAAAATTACCTCTGCAACCTGTGAATTGAGTATGGGAATATGAATTCAACATGCCTCCAAATAAATGTTCTGAAAAATCACCACTTTTCTTGGGATTGGGAAAGACCAGATCAAAATTTCTATTAGGAATCAGTAAACATCCCAAGTGTCCAGATCACAGGTTTAACCCTGGACTGCTTCACTAAGGAGGTGTGTAAAAGATTCATTCAGTTCATGATGCCTGGTTTTGCACATGAAATTAAATAATTTTAAGAGTCTTGACTTGTGGTCTCCAGTTCATGCTCAATGGCTTCCTGGCCATGTACTGCGTGGCCTAGAAAAGTAATTAAAAAAATGTCATTTAAACAAAACTGAGGCTGCTGTTGGAGGCATAAAACTAGGGATTTGCAAATCAACTGGACTTAAAACTTGTCATCCTCTCTCAGATGCAGCTGTAGCAGCAGGGTTCACTGTTTATCACCAGCCTCTGCTGCTCCAACGCTCTGATTAGCAGCAAGTGCTGAACTCCTGCTGATTTCTTCAGGGATTTTAATGGGAGTGAAGCATCTCAATGCTTTTGTGGACCTGGTGAAATTTTTAAAAGAGACCAGAACTTGCCAGGAGATATTTACAGCAGCATATAGAACTGTAAACAAACACTGATTCAGAATTGTCCCTTAGTTCCTGCTGTCACTGCTGTGCTAGTCCTTGTCCTATACATTACAAGTCTTGTTTATAAGAAGCTTAAAAAGGCCTTGAGGAGGGAGAAAACAAGCAGCTCTCTAAATACAGCTTTTACTTGAGTGTTGATACTTGTAATATTTTAATATTGATTTATGATTGTTTTTTATTTCTAATGTTCTTTATTTGTCTCAACATATTGTGCTGTGGAGCTTCACTGTTCCCTCAGTGATTCCTGGCTTTCTGGTATGATATTGCAGTTTTATAAATATGTTGCTAATCAAGGTGATGAAATGTTTTCTTCAGCCTTGTGCAGCTGGAGTGACTAAATCATGGTGGATTGTGTGGCATTAAGGAATAACAACAAGCTGAGAATCAAATCTAAGCACACAGATCTGGGCTAAAGGATCAGAGGGCCTTTTTTGAATAATAATTTTAAAAAAGCCTTTTAAGCTAAAGGGCTTGTTCTCTCTATGCATCTACTTCCACAAGGGCCATTTTCCTTCCTGACTGTTTTCCTTTTGCCTTATCCAGGTCGAATTTGATCTGGCTATCTCTGTCTGGAAACCACCCTTGTGTAGGCATTGCAATGTCCTATTTATATCACCGGGGCATTAATGGCAAATGGGGCACATTCGTAGCATCACAGGAGAGTTGTCAGATGTTGAGGCCATGACTTCTCTTTATCTGTCCAGATGACAGCAAGTAAATATTTTGATGTAAGGGACTTAGATAGAAGTCTTTGATCTTCACGTGTGCCCTGCAGAAGCTTCTGGGCTCCAGCAGACATCAGTCATGCTAAAAGACAGCTGTCAGAGGAAGCTGTGGCACCTTTAATTGGCAGATTCTTCTTTGATTGCTGAAATTTGGGTAGGAAGCTGAAAATTGTCATTCTGTCTTTTGCAGGCTTCAAGCCTTGGAAAGGAATAGAGAGGAGGATTCATCTTACTTGCACCCCTGAGCCTTTTATTGACTGTGTGACTGTCAAAGGGGACTGACCAAAAGATCAGAGATGTCCTGATTTACCAGATGCTGGATGTTGTTTTAGTTTGAGCTCCTGTGAAACCTATGTGCTTTTGGGAGCCACCAGAGATAAGAGGAAGAAAACACTCAAGAGGGAAATGACCTACCTTGCTGAGCATAACAATCGCTCTGGCAGGAAATTTTGATGTGAAGTTAGAAACCTTTAGCCCCATCCTGCAAGGCTTGGCCCATGGAATTGGATGGAAATTTTGTCTTGCTAGCTGAAGAGGCAGGAAGCCTCAGTGATAAGTGCTGCAAACCAAGCTGTATGTTCCTCTTTCTGCACTTCCCAAGTACCCTGCCATCCATCAGGGAGAGATTGTTCAGGGGAATTGTCTGAGCCAGGGTGAGTTCACCCACACTATCAGCAATCCACAACACAACTGAGCTGTGGGATTCTGCTCCAGGCTGGGACTGGGGATGCCTTTTTCTGGTCTTGGTATCATTACTGGCCTGCTATGAATGTAGACTTTGGCAAATATTTTCACCTCTGAAAGTATCCATTCAGGAGGCTGTGGGATTGAAATGTTTTCCACTGCTTTTTGGAGAGTTCTTGCCAAACTTTATTTAGGTAAGGACCTGAGCTGTCCAGAACTTGAATCAAAATAGAAATGAACAGGCATGTCAGTCTATTTTAACTACCTCCATTCTCAGTGACTAAAGCTTCTCTCATCAGCAGGCAGCTCCAGACTTTAGAGCAAACACAAGGTTTTTCAAATTCCACTGCATTTTGCAGAGAAAATTTATTTACCATGCCAAACCTGTCATGGTTTCACAGCAATAGAACACCCTTTGCTCTAAATTTGATGCTTGAGGGTATCGCTGCCTCTTGGAGTGTTTGGTTTATTTTAACAAATTCTCTTTATGTTTTTCTGTCAGCTTCTATTTTTCCTGCCAACCTCCAGTTTCCCATCTCTCCATCTCCGTGGCTTTGAAGCTTATCCCTGATAAAAGACAGCACTTATGTCAAAATACACTAGTGTCACTCTGACACACAAGTGCACAGTCTGGAAGCCGTTTGGCTTGGCAGAATTATCTCCTTTGGCAGCCTCGCCACAGCTGGGTTGAGCTGCTGGGCACTCGTGTGTTTGTCCCACTCTTTTTGTCCAAGGTAAGCCCCTGGGGCTTTCATCAGCTCCCATGAAATAAACACCAGGGAAAATAGCTCTGAAAAAACACACCAGGCTGAGGCTTTTTTTCTGGGAAATAGTTTCTTGTTAGTTTTGGGGGTTTAATTCAGGGCACCAGGGTAATCCGGGGAAATGAGTAACAATGTCAGACCCAACACTTGCTCCTGCCCTTCCTCTTCTTCTGCTAAAACAATGTTTTTTAGTGAATGAAGGTGATAAACACTTCAGAATTACTACAGATCATTTCACTGTTGTTTCTGAATAACTCTGTTGTGCCCCTGACTGCAGGTCATCTTTGTACTGATTACAGGTGACCTGTATCAATTCCAGATTTTATCCATGTGGAGAGGAATGATCTTGTGACTTGGGTACTGGGCTTTGGGTATAGATCCTCCCTTCCCAGTCTGACAGGTGGAGCCAGAAATTCTCATACTGGCAGCTACATGACCTGTAGGTCACAGGCCTGACAGCTCAGGGTGAGTTTTGGGACTTAGACTGCTCTAAATGCAGCTCTGGAACACGAGGCTGTAAAATGACAGTGTAACATCACTTTTCACCTCCCAAAGAAGTTGTGCATACACGAATATTCCTGTTTGTGTTACACTCAGCTACTGTAGTGAGAAGTATAATGAAAATGTGTGAGGAATTTGCACCAGTCTGTGAAGTGAGGCCTCAGTGAATGCCTCTGAGTTAGTTTTGGAGTGGAGAAAATTTTTTAGGTATTGAATGAATTAAACGTAGGGGAAATTGAGTTGTGTAACAAAATTAAAAAAAAATGGAGGAAGAATACTTTTGCTTAAATATTTCAGATCTGAAGCGAACAACTACAAGCAAATCCCAGCATTTAAAGTAGAGGAGTTTCTGTTTACTCTCCTGGAGTTAGAATTAATTCTCTAGTGTCTCTTACTAATACAGAGTATGCACTATGTGCCAAATGTTGCATGTTCTGATGCTCACACTAAACAAAGACAACCAGGACAGCAAGTCTTTCCAAGAATGCAGCATGGCTGAGGAAATCATGAAAATGAAATAAAGGCTTAAATTTATCACTGAATAGCTATCCATAGAACCATGAAATCACTTTTGTAATTAGGACAAAAATCAGTAATCACCAAGATGTAACAGAAAGTACTAACTCAGAGACATTTCAGGAACAGATCTCTGACCACTGCACAGAGTGGTGATAGAGTTTTCCATAAAAATACTCTTTCCTATTTGGATTTAGATGAGGGCTTTGTTCAGTTATGATGTTTCATGCATCACAGTATCTCTAGGAAGAAGAAGATCCTTGTCTCTCTGAGAGCTGAAAGCAAGAGATGGTATTAAGAAAACACTTGCAATATCTCAATACCTCATTGTTATTAAGGCAATTTATTTTAAAATATGACTTAAAGAACCACAAAGGCTTCATCATGTTCTCAAACCATGACCCATGCCTGGCTCTCTGCCTTGCCTTCATCTGCATCAAATGATGTGTGATGTTTTACTAGGAAATAGTTGGAACAATGAATCAACACATTTACAGTACAGAAACAAAACCTTTCCCACATATTCTGAGAAGTTTTTTCACACTGGAGATCATTCAAGAAGCTTTCCTAGTTTTAATTGCTAACACAGACTTGGAAAATAGTCCTTTCATAGATCTGTGAAATTAGGTATGATCCAGTAATTCAGAAAAAAAGTGAGTGGAGGGAAGGACCACAAAACTTGAAGTGCTGTGAGTTTAACTTATTTGGAGCCTAGATAAGATTACAGCCAATGGCATAAAATGAACACATGAAGATCACATTACAGATTAGGCTGAGGTAACCATGTCATGGTTTTGATACTTAAAGACACCAAAATTAAACTTTTAATTAGCAAACACTCTTTCTTGGGTGAGTAGTCATCTCACAGGTGGGAATGCTCAACATTGAAACGATTCAGAACAAGGGGGAGAGACTGGGGGTGTTTATGTCTTCTCCAGGTTATCTTTGGTAAAATGACTTGCAAAGAGAAACAGGGCAAACACTTTTAAGCAGAATCCTGGGTGTGGGGGGCACGTTTCTGAGCAGTGAGGGGCTCCAGGGGAGCTTGCACCAAAGGCACGGACACGGGGAGATCTGTGCTGGTGTCCCACCACGACAGCTGCCAAAATTCAGCTGCCATCAGGGTGGGCAGCAGCAGTGGGGGGCCTTGCTTGTTGTCTGGCCACGGGGGACCACTACTATGAGCTGTCATCACTCATCTAATGAGCTGAAACCGGAGCAAAGGCTCCCTGGCTGCGCTTTGCTATCTTTAGGAGGGGTGGCTGAACCCACCAGTGCCGTGTGTGGCAGGTCTGGTTGGAGCAGCTCTGGGCACCGATGACAGAGTGTCAGCATCAGCTCACACACTTAATCCTGGCTCAAGCAGCCAGGCTCTGCTCTCCTCAGCCTACAAGCACACATGTGCTTTTTCTAGTTCAAGCTTTAAAAGTTCTCGTAAGCTGTGCGGCTCGAAGTAAAGCATCCAGCATCCTGATTTTGGAAGCCTGTCCTTTCTGTGGCCAGTTATGTATTCATTTATTTATTTATGGCTCCCTTTTATGGTGGGAAGAACCCTGAGCCTAAACAAAGTGTGTTTATAAATGCCATGGGTTGACCTCAGTTACGTACAGCTCAGCAGGGAATAAACACAGTGCAGCACCAACAACTGCATAGTGATTTAAGAAGATAAACTCCTGAGCAATAAAAGCTCACTGAACAACATCAATATCTTCACCTCCAGTCACAGATTTTTAATATATATCAACCAGATTTTTGTTGCTAGGTGTTTTCATGCTGCGAGAAGGAGCTGTGCTGCTGGTGGGGTCTGACCCACCAGGCAGGAGACAATGTTGGCTTCACAAGTCCTGTGCTCACTCCTCAAACAAGCCAAGGGATGTGACAGTAAAAACAGCAGGGGGGAAATACCTGTGTGTTATTCATACATCAGCATATTCAGCCTCAGGCTCTCCCTGAGCTGCAGGATGAGTTATTACCTGCTGAATTAATCCTTAGGCTGGTTTGATTATCAGGACATCTAATTAAAGGGAAGGAAATGAAAAAGAAAATGAGGACAATATTCCTGGAGAGCCACCTGCATGAATACCTGGAGCTCATTACACATTTCAAATCTTACAATTAGCTATCTCAAATGCATCACTCCCAAGTATCAAGGAATAATTTTTCTTCCTGATACACTCTCCAGAAGCAGCATCCAAGGCCTGCAAGTGTTGATTTGATATCTCTAAAGTAAAAATGAACTCAATTTGACATTGATTTGAGCATGAATTTCAGGAATAAAAAAAAAAAATGTACTTTGCTACATAGATGTCTTCAGGATAAGAAGTTTTAAACCAGACATCCTGCACACATACTCTGGATCTTCATGAACTGAAGGCTTTACTGATATTTTTCACCTCAGATTCTTGTGTAAGTGGCATTTGCTGTGAGCTTCTGCCTTCTCATCCAAGGCATAGGAAGCTTGGGGTAATATCTGTTAATATCTGATAGCAGTAAATGAAGGAGGGCTGAAGCATCAAACTCCCACTGAAGTTTCCAGTGCCAGAAATCCCGATGATTTAAGTATATTCCTGACAAGAGGATTTGAACCAGTGGTATGAAGCTAGATCCAAAATTTGGATTTAGATTCTCGCTACTTCTAGAAAGCTCACAGGCAACTGAGTCCCTATTTTCATCTCATACTTAACCTTCTTCTCTTTTCAGAAATGACATCACTGTGGTGGCAATGGCAGCAGACAATGCTACACCTAATATTTCTTTTGCTTTGTTTATACACCAGGCTTAAGATCTCCAAAAAGTTTAATCTCCCATGGATTAAAAGATTGGAGTTTTAAGCAAATAATTTTTCAAATTTTTTTTCACCACCAACAAGAAGGATAATGGATACCCAGCTCTTTGGAGGAAGAAAGCCATCATGGAAATGTTTATCCTGGTTTGAAGGTATTGGCATTTTCATGTAAAACTGGGGCAGGAGAGCAGAAGAGCAGAGCCAGGAATTCAGTGTTGGATTAATGCTCAGTATAACTGAGCATTATTTGTTTATGATACTCTGGTCACCTTGCAGTGAAAATAAAAATTACTCTATGAATCAGGTAAAGGGATTTGGCCTCCTGCTCTTGGGTTTGCCTTCTGTATGTTTGCCTAGGAAATCCTTCTGTAGCACCAAATTCCATTGCAACTGAGAAGCAGAGGTGCCAATTTTAAAGCAGCAAATTGACTCGGGGCTGATTGACTTCAGCTGGAAATGACTGCAGACCACTGAGATGGAGAGAAAGTCAGGACAGAGTGTGGAGAGCTAAGGAATCACCTCACAAGGGAAATGCTGACTAAAGCCAATTTAAACTGCACACAAGAAACCTGCATTTCACTGAAATATGTCGAGGCTGCCATCTGCTGACAGCAGGAAGAGTTTGGGTGCCAACAATAAAGTTATTTCAATTATTTGGCATAATGTTGTTTCAAAGTTAACCTCTTTCAACTCTAGATAGAGACTTAATCTTTAGATAGAACTGAGATTTTTCTTGTCTGAAATGTAGGAACAATTTCTTTGAACATTTACCTCTGTTATTTCAAACCAACACTTCAACATAAACTTTCATTTCCTAAACTGACAAAAATAGTGAAGAAAAGGACACAAAAAAGATGTTTCATTTTGAAATAAAAGCTTGGAATTGAAATGTTTGCTTCTTGTTAGCATTTGCCAACTATATATTCATACTATATTTGGAAATGAAAATGGACTGATTTAGTGAAAAGCTTTTGAAGAAGTAAAATATTTATTGCAATTAGTGGAGCTTCTTACAGTCAGAGGAGACTGATTTCCCTGTTGGATTGTCACATATCCCAGTGTTTGGTTTTTTTAGTAATATAAGCATAACTTTTATGAGTATACAGAGGGCATGTTACAGGTGTGACATGATTTTTTTGTATGTGTGAGCAATATTGAAATATTTCTGCATCTCATTCAATTGTCCATTCCAACATATTGGTGTCTGGGGCCTGGAACAAATTCAGGGCTATGTGCCTCACAAAACCATATTTAAATAATTAAAATTAAAGGTGTAGAAAAACCTCTTTCTCATTCTTCAAAATATTTGCAGATTCATGGTAAGGTTTGGGTTTACCCTAAAATGAAACCACAGATAATTATTTTTAAGGAGAAACAAAGAAAGAAACTCAAAATCAAACTATGCCTAGAATCCAGTGCACTTGCTTCTCCTCATCAAGCCAAGTGGGGAACTGAAACTCAATGTTATAAATATACCTGCAGTATTCTGATCCTGTCTTTTTAATCAGAAATTTCATCTTTGTCCTAAGAAATCTGTCCTAGAGAAAGTTTCTGCTGAACTGAAAGTTCCTGCTTCACTCAAAGGCAAATTCTAAAAAAGTTGACTTGCAATCTGCTTGTCCATTTGCTTGTTTTGCTGCATTAGTTTCTTTTCTTCAGATTTATTAATTTATTTGTACAGCAGAATACTTTTTTTTTTTAAGAGCTTCCTTAAAGGTAGAGATTAGAAGAAGGAGGATGACGTAGTTTTGTGGGGGTTTAAAAACAGCATGGGAGGAAGCAGGGTACTCTAAAGTTTGAAAAAGTACCAAGCTGGCAGTGGGAGGCTGCTATCAGGGGCTGATTAAAAGTCAGAGGTGATTAGAGCTGATGTTTGGAACAGTTTCAGCCAAATGCATTTCCATCAAAGTATGTTTTCTTAACTGGAGTCAAACATCTTGCATTAGATTAAAAAAATAGAGAAAATTGAGTGAAACTTCCCAGGGAAAGTTTGGTCAGGAAGTGTGAAGAAGATGCAGAGAGAATGCATGGGCAGATTCTGCTCCATGGCAGTTCACAGGGAAAGGAGAATTTCAGTCTCCAAGTGCCCATGATGTTGCCTTTCCCTGCTGGTATTTCAGCAGAGAACAGGGATAAGCAAGGTGCCCTTCTGAGAGGATTTCAAGGTGAAAAGTCTCCTTTGTTGGATACAGCAGAGATGTGGGATTGCTCAAAGGCAGCAGGGCCATGGACAGAGAGGAGGAAAACAAGAGAGGGTTTTGAGGCAGTGCTCAGGGAGAGATGCCAGGGCAAAAGGGAGAACTGCTGGGGAAATTGCAGAGGAAAGCTTATGCACATTTAAGTATACCCAGCAGAACAGCTTGTAGATTTAAAATGTGTTTCACCAACCAACCAACACAGCAATATGTAAGGGTAGAATGAACTCCTGTCTGTGGTCAACCCTGTTATGTCTTACTGTGTTAGGTAGAGCTGTCAAAATCCTCATTTTTCAAGGGCAAAAAGGGACAACTGGAATTACCAGAGAACAAATTAAGAATAAAAATTTTTTACTATTTCTGTATTTTTTTTCTTTTATCACCTTGCATTTATTTTAATAAGCTGTCAGGGTACATTAAAATATTCTTGGAGCCCATGCCCAGGGTAGAGAACCCCTTTGGGAGTGTGAAGACAAAGTAATGCAATTCTGTGCTTGGAGGGGCAGGAAGGGAGGGGCTTTTCCCCAGTTATGTGTCATCTCCCACTTCAGAAATAATAAGAGGTTGCCCCCAGCCCTCTGCTTCCTTATCAGATGACTTTAGGCCCAGATTCCCCAAATATTTCTGCCTCTATCTCACACAGATTTCTCTGAAGAAAAATGTCTGCTCATGACAAGCTGGCAAGGCAAAATAAAGAGCATAAAGTTGTTTGGATACAGAAGTGCTGCTGCTCCCCATATTTGACTCATGACCTCTCTTCTTTCCAGAGTTATCAGTGCCTTAGGCTGCTCCAGGAAATACTAAAGGACAATTTTGCACTTAGTAAAGACAAATTATGTGATTTGAGATACCAACATTTCCCACTGAGCACTCTGAGAAAAATGACTGGAATACTGTCTCAATGTTACGAAAGTACCAAAATATGCTTCTTTTATTTAGTTTATTTCACATTTTGACTATTTAAGGACCTCAGTATTAAACTCAAGAGTCCCAGTTGGTTAGTCCCATTTTCTTGAATGAGATTACCTCCATATTTACAGCTGATTAAAAGCTTCCAGGATGCTTAGGGCACTCAGAGGCTGCTACAGGCAGATCCTTTATACATCAGATATTTTATATGACATTAATGAAGGCAGGTAAGTTGTTGCTCAACAGAGGAACAAGAAAAAAACTAAAAGGCTGGAGCTTGAAATTGACATCCAAAGTCACACCCTATTAAATCACATTTTGTCCTACACATTTTATGGCTTAGGATGGTTCTGGAGGAAGGGATTTCAGTGGAAATCTCCCCCAAAAGAGTAACAAACAGTTGCATAAAAATAGAAATGAAAAAAAATGAATGGGGCTGTTAAGGACATTTCTGTAAGACACAGCTCCATGTCTTGTTTGAGGAAAGTTGTCAGGCTCGGGGGTAAGAAGCACTGGAAGAATTTCAAAGAGGGGTTTTGAATGAGGCTGAAGGAGGAGGAAGAGTCAGGTTATGAAGGGAGGGACATGAGAAAGTCCAGGGTCATGACTTTGCCAAGGATTTTGGAATAGATTGGGGGTGACAGGAGAGCATTTGCCAAGTGCAGAGCTGGGCAAAATAGATTTAATTATTAGTGAGTTTTAGTTGAAATGAGTGCCTAAATCAAAAGAGGAAGAGAAATACAAGGAAAAAAGGCAAACAACAAACCCAAACAAAAAAGTGATCATGTTTTCACAGTATTTTCAGTTAGTGCTTTTGTTAATATTCCTATTGATGGTGTCATAAAATTATATTGCTGTTGTTCCTAAGCTTGAGAAAAGAAAACAGGGAGGATATTGTCAATGACCCTATGCTTTGGAATGGGATTCTCCAGAGAATGAAAATGGTTGAAAAATAGCAGATACACGATTTATGTGGTCACCAGCATTTTTCAGGAGTGATGAAACAGAAACAACTATTTCCTAAAAACTACTAACTACTGAAATACACAGAGTGGGGATGGAGGCCAAGGCTGATCTTTGTGAGATTCCCCTCAATTCTTGCCTCAGAAGGGGGAAAAAAATGAACAAGGAGGGGAAGTAGCCAGGAGAGGGCAGAGTCAGAAAAGCTAAGGGAGGAGAAGTTTGGAGCGTGGAGCTGATGGCCACCAGCACAAACCAGGGGAAAATGGGGAAGGATTTGGTTCTGCAGCTGCAGGCAGGATGAAGGGAGCAGGGCAGCAGCTGGGCCAGGTGAGCAGAGGGTCCCAGCTGGAAGCTGCACATCCCCCAGCTGCCTCCACTGTGCTCCAACAGGACCTGCTCGACCTACTTTCTTCATTGGGTCCATGTGAGGCTGCAGCACAGAGGCCTTTCTGGAAACAGGATGCAATTTCAGGCAAGAATGTTCCCTCAAAAGGAAATAAACATGAAACGGATGGGATGTTATGTTCTATTAACACTAATCACAGACTTCTCTGATTGTTGAATTTTCTGAACACCAGATCCCTGTCAAGGCTTTTCCTGCTCTCTTCTTCTTTTTTTTTTTTTTTTTTTTGCTCAATGAGATTAAGGTCTATGTTTCTTGTACATCACTCAGGAAGAAATGCACTACTTCAAGCCTTTCATGTTTTCAGTATCTTGAAAATAATTTGAATTTGTGTGATGCCCTATTACAGAAGCCTTGCCGTTCTATATTTGAGTTGACTGATTTTATTTTATCATGAATACACACAACTGTTATGGTGCCCATTTACTCAGTATGGCTTTAGCATGATGTATTTTTATCTCTAGGTTAACAAAAGTCCCACCTGACATGAAAATTGCAGGCACAAGAAGCAGTTAAACTTCTTCAAAAAGGTCATTGAATTTATTTCCAAATGGAAAATACTGCAATTTTACACTTGAGAGCAAGCAGAGTGTATATGAAAAGACAGAGTATATATAGAAATTATGAGTTTGAGGTAAATACTGATAAAAAAAAATCAAATTTGTACCCTTGGTTAAAGGATGAGATGTGTCTTTTTTTGCAGCCCACATTTGTTGTTCCCTGCTCCCTCATGTATGGCAGCTGAAGGGAGATCTCCCCTCCCTTTTTAGTCATTTGGGGAGCTATTTACAGGTGTAAATTGTTGACTTTCCACAGCTCATGTCTTTGGGACGTGAGCACCACACCAAACAGAGCCCTACAAACTTCTCTGGTTTTGCTGTGTGGATATTGTTATTTATGCACAGCCCAGCACCTCGTGAAGTGAAAGACTTTTCTCCTATGCTCACTTAATTTTGCAATTGTCACAAGAGTCTGAATATATAGCTGATATTTAAATAAGATGGATTAACATATAATATAATGGAATTGGACTACAATTTTTCAAATACAGTAAAATTGCCTGCTTGTTTCTTGTAGATAGATCCAAAACTCGGCGTGCTGAGTTACAATTTCAATTTAATGCCAGTAGATGGAGTTTGACACTTCTTGACAAGATCCCTCACCTTAGTACAGCACGGGAATTCTTATTGCAAAAAGAAAAGTAATTTTTATTATTTTCCTTTCAGCTTAATTTGCTGTTGTGGATAAGATTTATAATGAAAATACTGTCTAAACATTACCTGTTGAAAGGCAGGTTCAGATACTTTGTGCAGAAATACAGAGGGGAAGCTTATTAATGCTGCTTTAAAAGCATCGTGCCTCTGAATTGTTCTGGACTGTGTTTTTTGGCATAACTTTTCACAGAGATCCAGCAGAAGTCTTATTCTTATGTGAAACTGAGGGCCACAGGACTTAGTGTGGGGCTATAAAAGGCATGTTCTGAAAAGCTCCAGTGCTTAAGGATAGAGTTAAGCAAAGCTTTACATGCTTTACTCATCTTGGCCTTGGTTTGCTTAATTTCTTACTAACAAACACTAAATAACATAGGAATGTTTCTCTCTTGTGAACATAGAAAATTCAGCTCCGAGTCCACATATTTCAAATAAATCCTAATCAGAAGGATTGTCTGTCCAAAGGTTGTCTGTGTCATTTTTTTGTCCTCAGAAGCACCTCACAAAATTAGTGAAGTGCAGAGTAATGACACAGTTGCTCCCCCTCCAGAATTAATAAGATAACATATAGGCTATTCTCTCCCACCTTGGAGTTATGAGTAGAGCAAACTGTTAATTTTCAGCATCCCAGGTATTTTTTTTCCTATAGGATGGCTACTTCATGCTATTTTCTGGGTACACAATCCCTCTCAAAGGGGTAATTTAGCAGTGTTTGGTGCTCTGGACAGCAGGACACTGATTCCCACTGGGATGGCAGCCACAGCAGCATAGCTGATCCCTTTTCCATGCTGAAACCACAGATACCCATCTGGAGCAACCTGGGGAGAGGACTCATGGCAGGCCTGAGAGTTCTCAATAAAACATGCATAAGAAATGATGAGAACCAAGGGCTGCTGTGGGAAGCTGCATTTCATCCTGAGGCACAGCACATGCCATTGCAATTCCAGTGATGGCAACAGCAGCAAGGCTGTGACAGTGGGAGGGTGGCCATGAGTCACAGGAGCCTGCAGATAAAATGCAGTAAAACAGCTTGGCCAGGACAGTGTGAACAGACACAAGGAGAGATAAAGTCAAGTGATGCTTTGAAGGTGGTCTGAACTTTAAATATGGTGCAGATTTTAGAGAGGGCTGAGGCTTTGCTGAGCAGGGCCTGTGTTGTTATTCCCAAGCTCTTATCCACGTGAGGAAATGGGGAAGTAATATTCCTACAGCTCTAATAGTAATAATTATTAATGATTATGAATACTAACAATGCAGCAGTGCTGCCCTGCCCTTCTGCCAAGGCTGTGCAGCCCTGCCTGGTGTCAGTCACCCCCAGAGACAGCCCGTGGTACAGGGACAGTCCTGACCTCAAATGATCCCACTGCAGCAGGACACTGTCTGGGGAACCAAAAGTATTTTAAAAAAAAATTCTTTCAACTAAGGATGAAACAGCATAAAGAAATCCCACCCACTGTTAGAGCTCATCCCAGGGATCCTCCTTAGGGTGCTCAGCAAGTGGCACCAGTGGGTGTCCCTGATACAGCTCTCTGCTTCTTTTGTAAGCAGCTCCACTTTCCATTGTGCCCTGTCCTTCTCCCTTGGAAAAAAATCACATTGGAATAAGCTCTGTCCTTTACCACTTCCCAACCTCTTCAGAAGTTATTTCCTTTCTTGGTTAGCACACAGGAAACAATCTCAATGCTACAGACAAATGTTCAGAAGTACATCTTTTTTTGAACAAACCAATAGGAAATGAATTGCTCATTCAGACAGCTTCAGTGACACCAGATCATGGCCTTGCTCAGAAAACCCATTATCCCATTGTTGTTTTGGTTATCTCTTTATGTTAAACCATTCTCATTTTCTGCCACTCACCTACTCTGTGCTCTTACCTACCCTTCAATCTGGTGATGGCAGGTTATATGTTTGGCAATGGGTTTCCTGCTTATTTTCTGAAGCAGTTAGGATGTCTTCAGGCTCTGGAGCAAAAATAAATGCTGACTATTCCTTTTGATGCAGAGGAATGTTACAACATAGTCCATTACCAGATGATTAGAGGAGCAGAAATAAACCTTGAGCACGAAGCTGCAGTTCCCTGCTCAAATGACACTAACCCTATTTATAGACACGGAGTAGGCAGAAAGTAGATGAAGAACCAAAACATTAGGGAAATAATTTTCTCAGGCACCACCAGGCAATGACAGAATTATCTCAGTAGTATTTAGCTTTTGATATTGGAGAGCAGGAAAGTTTGTGAAGGGCTCTGGGACAGCCTGACCAGGCTCCCTGTGCTCCTGGAGGAGCACCAGGGCTTGGGGGCAGCTGTGGAAAGGCTGAGGTGGACAAAGGTCTGAACAGAATGTGCAGTGTCTGCCTTTCCAGGGAAGTGACTGAAATTAATGACATCCTTCATGGTATTTTTAGGCTTTCTCTAATCCCTTACTCTTGAGGGCTGAATGATGAGCAGGGTAGAAATGATTGTGATGGGAGAGTGCCAACATCCAGAGCTGGCAGATGCTAGAATTGGAAGCACTGAAAGGTTGATGGATGGTACAAGATTTTAAGAGATTTGAAATTTTTTGGATGAATGTATCAAAAGTCGGAGACACTGAAGGGGTGATTTTATTTACTGACTCCATTCAAATGACACAGTCACATAAAATAAAACACTGTCCTCGGAGGAGACAAGAGCCCCATTTCCACTGTAGTCACAGAATAGAATAGAAATTATATGCATGAGAATAGAATTTATTTCTTGCAGAATAGAAATTATATAAAATTTGATGGATTTACACCAAAGATGAAAATATCTGGTAAAAAAAATACATTTAGGCCTCAGAGGGCCTGACTGGGATTTGTAGTGAACTGCCCTCAAATGCTTTATCAGGAGAGGTCATGAGACATACAGCAGGCTACGATATCACACAATCTGAGCCAGGCTTCTGGGGTTTTGGTAAAAAGAGGGTTTTTATATGTTAGTTCAGACAATTTATGAGGCTGAACATGTCTTACTACAAAAATGTTACAATAAGAGCAAGACTACTTTAGAAGCTGGCCTCTTTTCTTCTGAAATTGCATGAAACTCATTGCTTGAAAGTATAACACGGGATAGGTAATTTGAAAGCTATTTCCTTTGGTTTCAGTGGTATTATTCAGGGTTTATGTAGACTTTAGTGACAATAATCTGCAGCCTGGCCTTAGCATCTATTTCACACAGCTATAAAGGAATTAGCCTTTCTCAGGAATTCTTGTTGCTACAAATCAGCCAGAGCCAGGATCTATGCAGGGAAAAGGAAAAAGAGGTTTAGTTCTAGAAGTAGTGAAAATGTGTAATGAATCACTGTAAAACTGAACAGGAAACTACTCTGAGAACAGTACATGCAGAGTGAAGTTGGAAAATTAAGGCCAGACTGGGAATTCAAACTCTGAGATCTCACCAAGGTAGTAAACACAGGAGTAATTTGCCAAGTAAGGTCGTTAAGGAAGAAAAGCTTGGATAACTTGTGGGGAAGACAGATGTTCTGTACTTGAGAGAGTGATTTAAGGTTTTAGTGGCACTTCAGGAACAGGGAGAAGAGATAAACCTAAAAGGCTTGTTGGACTCAGGACACTTTTCCTGTCCAGCTCAGCTCCTGCCTCTGATGTGCTGTTCCAAAGACAAGCACAGGTCAGGGGAGGACAGCTCAGCCAGGTGGGAGAGCACAGTCAATGAGGTCTCAGGGTAAACCCACTGAAAGTAAGAGAAGAAAGCAAGTGTCAGAGAGGAGCTGGAATTGATTTGTCATCGTGCTGCAATTAGATAACACTCTCTCCAAATAAAGGATGCAGCATATAAAAAATGTCATAGCTAAAACCTGTCATCTGGAGAGTTTCTTTCCAAGACCAGGGACAGGAAAGGAGCTTTTCTTTCCTCCCCACTCCCCACTCTACTTTGGTTCCTAAAAATGCTTTTAATGAGGGGTTCAAATGTCTTGTGGACAGGGTGAAAGATGCTCAGGCAGATAATTACATTCTTCATAAACTCATTAACCAAAAGTTGGAGGGAGGCAGAAAGCAGACAACAGCAATGGCCATCATGTCCCATGACAGGTAGGGGAGGAAGAAGGCAGGGAATAGCAATGGGATTGATCCTGTTCTGTGGGAATGTGCTGAATTCAGCACCAACAAAGCATTGAATTCCAGCAGCTCTCTGTGCCATGGGGGAAGGCAAAGAGTGCAGGGAGGTGTCAATCCTGTGGGGAAGCCAAGAGCAGTGCTGGAGGAAGCTGCTGAACCTGACAGTCAGGACAAGCCAGGAATCACAAGCTTTGAACTCTGCAGATCCCTAAAGGTGGGAAACTCAAAGGTATCATGCAGTGGTGGCCATGATGAGCCATCACAAAAAGGGAGATTTAGGTCAAAAGGAACAGAAAAATAACTTTCTTTTCTTTTTATTTGCTTATTTTTGTTTTTTAGGGGAAGTTCTTGTATGTAGTGTGCAGTGGCTCCCTAGTGAAAGGGAAAACTGAAGGGTATAGAACTCACCTGCACTACCCAATGAATCAATCAACATTGTCCCCAAACTACAAATTCAACCTGTTTCAGTTGTTGTTGGTCACTTCACAGGAATATTTTGTGTCTGAAGCCCTAGAGAGCAATCATCTCTAAATAAACCCTAAAGAGCTGTTTCCATTCCACCCCTTGACCAGAAGCTGGTATTTGGCAATAACTTTTGCCCAAGTTTTATTTTCACTTCATAATTTTTTCCCCCACAGAGAAAACAATCATATCCTTTAGTCTTCCTACAGTCTTCTTTCTTCTGCTTTTCTTGACTGCAGACCAGGACCAATTTTTCAGTTTCTATTTCATTCTTTTGGGGAATTAACTACAACTTTCAGTACTGATCACTTTGAGCCTATGACTTCCTTCATACTTGTCCTTGAAACAGACATTTCTATGTCCATGTGGTTGGTTGGTTGGTGCAGAAGAAATCATAGAAGGTGCAAACATTATCTGAGATACCAAATTTCACACTTTTCTTTTAGTTTTACCTCATGGAAACTCAGGACAGCAGCTCCTTCTCCAGTTAAAGCTCTCACTACCAAGACTTAGCAAAAAAGACTTGAAGCTCCAGGATTCTCTTTTTTCCCAGATCTGCTCCCTACCTATTTTCTCATCCATCCCTAAATACTATGGGAAGAGTCCTCATTATTTCTTGCTGTTCTTGGTGTCTTATTCAGATTCCTGCTTAGATTTCTCAGCCCAGATATCAATTTTAAACATCTGTCTCAAAGGACCAATAAATCTGCTACTTTGTGCATTCTGGCTCTCATTTCTCCTCATGGGCTTTCTTGCTATTTTCACTCCATTTTATACTTCCCATCAAACCTGTTCCCATCCTGTCCTCCTTTTTGCCTCTCTTCCAGTTTTCCCTCCTCATTCTCTGCTCATTTTAAATAAATTTCTCCTTATAACACACTTCTTTCAGGAAAGCTTTCAATGATGGTCCCACCCACACACCTTAATCAAAGCCCCATTGAAGACTGTGGAAAGGTTTAAATGGACTTTGGATCATGCATTAAAAGTGGTGGTCCCTGAGGCTGCCTTTTTGCTCAAGTCTGTGGAATAAACTTCAGGAATATTTAGTGAATCCAAGTCAGTTTTCTTCCTGAAAACTAAATTTTTGGTGTGTTTAAAGTACACCTGCTATTTAACTCAATGTAACTGGAGGTATTTGTTAATTTAATCTGAAAAGGAATAAATCTTGGATAAAGTTCAAACCCAGAGATTGTCTAAATAAGGAAAGGATTGAAAAGAAAGGAAAACACCAGGAAAGTAATGGATTGAGAGCTTCCTGGAGACAAGAAGCAGGTATAGCCAAATGCTGGAGCTGAGGATTATTTAAAATTCCTTTGACCAGTGTACTTCTTTGTGAGACGGATCAAATACTGTTTCTATTAGATGACAGGGGTTCATTTCCTTTCCTTAGATAAACACTTTAAGGTGCCAGACTCCTCTGTGAGATGATAAATGACTTCCTAGACGTCATCATAAAGGAAGTTGTTCCTTATAACTGTTCTAAATCTGTTACATATCAAATTTCCTGTGCATGGCTGCCACTCTGCAACGCTTTCCAAACTGTATTTCACAAATGCACAGTGTGTCTTGTAACACCAAGACACTCATTTTCCAGCTCCATCTTTGGCCCTGTTCTCAAAACACAGGAGGTTGTGGATTGGATTTAAAAGTTAGCATAACACATCCTGCCTACCTTGAATTACAAAAAATACACAATCTGGATGAGTGATTTATGAATTTCTAATTACAGATAGGGCTGCTCTGTCTCAGTTTGGCCTGGTGAAGCTGAGAGCAGCTGAAATCTACTTATTCAGTGATAGGAAATTCAGGAAGAAGGCTATTGCCCTCTTTGTTTTGGAAAATGTGGGTAATAGTTTATAGATCCTACTGGAAACAACAATAGAATCTGAGATTGTACTTGTACTCATGAACTTTCAGATTGCCTGATAGACCAAGAAATATCCTGCCAGGCCTTTTGGGTCTTCACCCATTTCCACTGGCAATAAATTGTTAAAATAAGCCTCTTTTTGTGGCACTTGACATTTGAAACCGAGTCCTCATTGTCAGAGCATATGTTGTTATCAAATTAATTCCCAATGTCATAAAAGTTGCAGAGTCATAGAAAATTAGAGAAATTGTGGCAACTGTATAAGCAGAGGTACAAACACCTGATGTTTGTCTCTGTGGTTGCTCATCACCAGATATTCTTTATGTTGAGATTTGAAGGATGTGTCTGAAAAACACCTCTTTTTAATTTAATATTTTTAATAGTTCCTAGTCTCAAGACACATGAGAGACACTTGTTTCCTTCGAGCCCCATCCAGTTTTTTCTTTCCTGTCACTAGATTTGTGTGCCTGACAATGTCCTTCAGTGCTCCTTGGGCCAAGATTCAGATGGATTTCAGGTGCCTCGAATTTCCATCACCAAAAAGTCCTGAAAGACAAACACAATTCATGTGACCCTTTCTTCCAACTCCCAAATTATTCCAGTTTTCATAGAGCCCTGCTCTTGGTCTGATTCTGTAATCCTCTCATCAAACAACACCGGTTTTTAAAACTACTTTCTTGATTAATGAGCTCACATGCAATTAATTCAAAGCCCTAAGACTTAAACATGCAGTGACCTAAGGCACAGAGGCAATCCCACGGAAGGCAGAAACTGGAATTACTTGCATTACATAAATGTTGGGAGAATGTTTGAGAGCAGCAACAAATGTGTGTGGGATGGTGAAAGGAATGGTGGAAAAGCACAAGTCCTTGACATATGTATTTGTATTGTTGCTTTTGTTTTAGCTTTAGAGATGTTTGGAATGTGGTCATTCCACTGCTTGGCCTTCCAGTGACCAATCTGAAGGTCTTAGAAAATAATAGTTCACGTTAATCCAGGCTGGTGTTTATTAAGCAACCTCTGAAACACTAAAAGCATCGAATCCCAATATGATTTGGTCAGGAAAACCTGAACAAAGAAAAATGTCAGTTAGTGCAGAAAAAAATTGAGCAGTACTGGGATCTACCCATGGCTATTACGAAGTCATTAAACAGGAGGGCTGAGAACCACCACTCTGAAATAAAATAGTGCAATCAAAGCACTTGTTCTTGCACTGTAGAGACCATATTTTAACGTGAGGATGCATGCATGGATTCATGCAACAGCCCCTGATTTAGCCCAACACAGATGAAACCAGCTCCAGCACTTTCATGCATCTCCTTTCTAGAGGAGAGGTATTAATTTTTCTGCACATATTATTTCACTAAAGGCTTCACCAGAGAGGAAAAGAAAAATGCATGATTCATATTCTAAAGAGTGTTATCAACCTTTTCATCTGCTAGTGAACTTTTGAGAGGTAAATTGCAATTACATCAATATAAATGCCAGCTTGTCTATTATCAGAATAGGATTTTTTGTTGTTTTGGTGACTTCAGTTTCCCTAGCAGAGGAAAGAAAATGATTATCCAGTTCACATGGAAAATGGGCAGCTTCAACATTTCTTCAGTGGGAATTCAATTCCCTGGAAAAATTCTTAGGCTCAGTTTTTGTGGACTGTTTATGACAGTGATTTAGCAAAGCTGTGCCTTCAAATCCATCTTTTATTGGAGAGAAAAAAATACCCATGGCTCAGTATCAGATGGTACAGCTGATGGTACAAAAACTCATTTTCCAGTGAGTTTGAGAGTCAATTCCTTTGTCCTTGCAGTCTCTCTTAGTCTGCAGGACACTGCCAGGACGTACATTCCCAGGCAGAACAAAGGTATTTGAATATAGATATTTGACTTAAGCATAATAGTATCCATTAAAGTCCTCAGTGCTTCAATCACCTGAAGAGATTGGTAGCTGTAAAATCTATTTTCCTGTGGAATCTTCACTTGGATGATGAAAGATCAGGAGACAGTTCCAGTGATATGCAGTGTTTGTAATAATGTCACTGTAGCCAGTAATTATTTCCCCCATTTATTTATTTTCCTTAGTCTGTCAGCCTTCAGAGAGGTGATTAGTGTTGGTTTAGAAATCCTGGCCTCCTTTAGCTTTTACCAGTGAAAAATTATATTTTTTTATTCTATCCCTCCTGCTGTACCTCCAGTCAGTCCTTCAGGATGTCCCTGAGAAGATTCTGCTTTCCTCCTTCCAGCTTAACAGGGCTGCCACTGACTTTGTTCTTCATACTGGAGACATCCTCAACATCAATTTTCACTTCACCTTGATTTTCACATCACTTAGAGAGCCTAGAAATGTCAAAGTGTCTGAGACACCTGTCAGGACCCTGCAACTTAGACTGGCCCCATATTTCTCCATTTTCACACTGAATGGGCAGTATTTTAGCATTGCCTTTTCTGTTTTGGTTATAAGCCCCCTGTCAGAGGCAATTTTTCTGGGCTGGGGTAGGAGAGTAACTTCTTATCTCTGCAGCTCCCAGGATGAGAGAGTATTAGATGAGGACATTTTCTTACATCATGATAATTCTAAAATATTTACTTTGATTTGCATGTTTCGAAGATCTGGCCGTCCCCATCAAAGATTGCTGTGGTGATGAATTGTAGCCCCAGGCTCAGTACAGAAAGTGCAGAAAATGCCTTTCCCTGAGAAGCTGTCAAGGAACACTCTCCCTAATGTGACCTCGCCTGTGAGCCTGGATGTACTCCAGCACAGGGGAGCCCTTTGAATCCAAAATGTATATAAACACAAGTACACAAATCCAGTAGCAATACAGAGCTGAAGAAATGTCAGGACTTTGTCTCTGCAGTAATAGCTCCAGAGCAGGGCAGTTTCTCGTGGCTGCTCTGCCTAAAATGGGAAGCAGTGAGCAAGAACAGCACTTGGGAGGAGACACCACGACTGCCTGGAGCCTTGGGCTGTGTGATAGAGCACCAGGGATGCTGACACCAGAGAGCAAACCGAGAGGCTGCCTCCTGCTGCATCCCATCTGATAGGGCTGGTTTGAAAATATCCTGCATTTTCAGTGCTGGAGATAAGGCCTCTTATTGATGAGAGTGAAAACTGCTCTGGCATCGAGAGGAAGCACCTCGGTGCCTGCCCTGAGCATTGAGGTGTCTCTCAAAGCCCTGAGAGAGATTAAACACAAATATCTGCAAAGTCTGCTGCCATGAGAAATCCATCTGGGCTTGTACCTTCCCTTCTTGTGTGCCCACAGAGAAAATACACTGCACATTCAAGCAGTGCATTTACTCAGCACCAAACAGGATGTAAAATAACAACACTTAGAACGAAGAAAAAATGCCTACATTTCCAGCTGGCTTTATTAACCAACAGATCTCCTGCACTGCAAAATGTATCAAATACTTCCCTTTTGAAAAATGATGTAGATAATGGCTGACTATTAGCACTAATTGTACCCTGTGATGTTTGGGAAAACTCAAAAGCTACAGGAAGAACAGCCAAGAAAAGCTGAGAAATCACTACAACAATTGATTGAATGAAGTGATAAGGTGTATATAAAACTCTCTGCTTGCAAGTGAAAAGACACCTCTGCTGCTTTTGATTTGTTGCCAAGAGTAGTAAAAGATACAACAACTAAGGAAATACAAGATCAATCAAGAATGCAACCTATCTTCATGGTCATTTTCCTGAAATAAAACATCTTGGGAAATACAGAAGGACAAGGCTCAAAGTAAAACAAAACAACTTTTACATTGGTTTGGATATTACTGCATGCAGAAAAAGGAAGGGGAAATGATTTTTCCATACCTGGTTATAAATTGAATAATTGAAAATCATTTTACTAAAATCATATGATGAAAATTAAAGATGGTGACAGAATTTGAGCACCAGACAGTAAAACCCAGAACAGTAACAGATATTGATTTATTTATTTCCATATGGCAGAGATTAGTGACCCCTGGAATTGTAGCTGCACTTCTTGTCTGTTCAGCTTCCCTGTTTTCAAGGCTCACTATTAGCTTAAAAAAAAAAAAAAAAAACCACTTCAAACCCCCAAATATTTTGATTATGCAGATGTTTTTTCTAGTCTACTTTTGGGGAGAGTGCCCTTTTGATTGAATATTATTTGTATTCTTTGTTCTCTTTGACTTATTTCCCACAAAGAATTCATAGCACTCCTGGAAATAATTTTGCAACATTCAATTTGCCAATTCTACCCCATGAACAATCACTTCTAATATGTTTTTACACATCTTCCTTTGCCTCTTTTCACACCAGGCCCTAAAATCTCACAGTAGGCCCTGCCACTATGCCAGAAAAAGCAGTTGTAGCATTTTTAGCCATTAATTATTTGGCTCATTCAAGTCCTTATGTAAAATTCCTATTCCTAGGAATTGCATCCAAAGCTGCATATGTCTGAAAGGTTATTAAATATTAATATTGGGAAAAGGAAGACTGTTCTCTCTTCTTCCTCTTCTAAAGTCCTCCTTTGATTTACTGCTTTCTGTAGACCCAAATGTAAATAGTGTCACAGCAAATAAGTGTTTAGTGTCTGTGAAGTTTATTCTATTTGGGTTCTTAAGTCTGAGTTATAATGCATATAAATTAGTGGCCAGTGAGTGTTGTTTAATTATCTGGAAGCCTTGTCATTGACAAAGTGACCTGTGCTGGCTTTCTTGCCAGGAGGAATTGAAGTTGTTATGCTAAAGTCTGGACAATTTGATGTAAATATTTACCCACTCAATAAAGAGGTGTTAAAGCTAATTCGGCCTCAGGATGTTAACTCCTGGAGATCACACAAGTCCCCATGGGAAGCCAGCTTCGAGTTCCACAGGGAAGCTTCGGGTCCTGCTGTAGTGAATGAAAAGTTGCTCGAACAGGGTGATGATAAGGAAGGTTTGGGCTCGAGCATGAGCATGCCTGGGAAAAATGACCTGCACACAAAGAGGGATCCTTCTCTCTGTGCTTCCCTCACAGTGCCCATCACTGTGTTTTGTCTGACTTGAGTTCAGAGTAAAGGTCAGTGCAAAGATGTAGATTCTGATGCCCCACAGCCCAGCTGAGGTGCTCCAGTGTGTCCTGCCTGCCTCTGCCCGAGCCCCAGGGTGTGCTGTAAGCCTCCCAGCATGTGGATGTCTTAGCTGGGCTGGGGTGGCTCACAGGGCATGAGACAGAGCTGTGTGAGAGGCTGAACCAGGTCCTCACCCTCAGCAAGTCAGGACAGTGACCACCAGCCCAAGGGCTGCAGCTTTGGTCAGTTTGGAGAATTTCTGTCAGAGCCAGGGTAGCACAGAAATGGTGATTTTTGCTTTAGAGCTTTGGCTCTGTATCCCTCCTCTGAGGGACAATCTGACACAGCATTTGATGGGGTGAATGATTTTTAGTACCTTCTTTTTTCTTCTGAGGATTTGACAGGGTTTGATGCTCAGGACAGTACTGGACCCATTGGCTTCACACTGCCCAGAGTTTGTCTGAACATCCATCTCTTGTGGCCACTGGAGAAGCCAAGATCTGTCCCACACTGTCACTGCTTAACCAGCAAAGTTCTGGATGGAAGGGCATGGTGGCCTGTGGACAGCAGGCCATCTTCTCCTGGGTCCCTGTCCATTCCCTCCTGAGCCAGGAGCCAGCAGCTCTGCCCTTGGTCCTGCCTCAGGCAGTTCCTGGGCTCTCAGCACAGCACACAGGACAGGGCTGCTGCTGCATGAGGTTCTTTGAACTCACACACCACGAGATTGGCTCCCAGGGCCCCCCTGTGCATCGTCCTGGGCGGATCTGCACCCTCAGAAGCAGAGCCCTGCACAGTCAGGGTCATGCCTGTCCCTCAGGGAGAGGGGACAGCTGCTGCCTTTGCATCCCCTCTGTTGTTTGGCCCCTCTGGTCACTGAACTCCACAGAGATGTGGCTGTCAAGCATGACCAGCAATGATTTCCTGCAAACACAGTGTAAAGGATTTCTGCTTGCTCCTCCACGTGCTGGCTGAACATCACGTGCACAATAAGAGCACCACAGGGCTCTTGCCAGGACAGGAGTTTTGGAGGAGACATGGCAGGAAAAGCAGCACATCCCAGCTGGCTCTGCCTTCCAGGGTGCTTTGGGACTCGTGCATTACAGAGTTTGGGTCACCCAGGCTGAGGGTGGGTGCCTCAGCAAGGCTGCAGACCCCACATGGACAGGACTGACCTTGGCTGACTCCTCTGGGGACTCTCAGCACAGAACAGAGCCAGGGCTTCCATCTCCATAGCTGCCATGGGAAAAACCTAAGAGGATGCTGGAGAAGTAAACCTTAATGTCATTAGACAGACAGTGAGCAGGGATATTGGTGTTGAACCCACACCTTCCTTTAGAAGCACAGGTTTGTCCTGAAAGATCTCTCTCTTTTTCTTTTTTCTTTTATTTTCTTTTTCCAATAAAGAAAGTGGGGAACAGAGAAAATCGTTTTGCCTCCACTATATTACAAAATTCATCTGTGTATTTGCTGTCTGATGCAGATCAAAGACCAACATTGTCAAGATTATAAGGGAAAGGATATTTTCGCTTCCAGGACAAAACATAGACAGAATTAAAGCAGATCTGCTGAGCTTATGTTGTTTTCAGCTTCTTCCAAGAGAGGAATACCCCAGTTCCCAATTTCATCATCCTAAACCAATGATACTTGCAGGGAATTATAGTGAGCCTTTTCCTAGGATTTTTGCTAGAATCCAATAGTAACTTGAAAAAGAAATGACCTGACAATGCCTATGTACACACATACTTGGAATGCCAGAAACTGCTTTGCATGGATTTAAAACCACTCAGACACCAAGGTGAGTGGCTCCATACACCCCAGAACTGCCACTTGCAGAAGTATCTGCTCAAATTCCAGGCAAACACAGCAACAAATAACAATAAGGGACCAGGAACAGGTTTTTAGCCTCTGCTAAGAAAATACATCAGTGTTGTTCTTGATTTGGTTCATGTTTGTCCTAAAGTGGAAGATAAGGAATGTACTCAGTAGAAATTTGGGTTTAGGGGTTAGTTTTGCTCCCTCGTTAATTTTGCGGCATAAAATGCACTTTTCACAAGACATCAAAATCGTAAATTGGCATAACCAGGGACAAGCTAATTTAGCTCTCAGAGAATCTGGCTCCACATGTCTCAGACTGTCCATTCTGTGACACTCTCTCTCTCTGTTATCTCCCTCCTGTCTCTTGTCGCCTGCAGAAGGGAAACCAAAGGCTCCGACCACCCACGGGGCCTCCCCAGCAGCTGTAAAACAAAGGTGCCCAGAGCCAAAAATGCCTTTTCTCCAGCAGTGCCATCTCCTGTGGCTGGCCTTGGGCTGGCACTGGGGACAGGTCTGATGGCAGCCAGGGAATTTCTGTTAAAATGCAGAAGGAAAGCATCCTTGCAGTGCTTCTCTCAGCCTGAGTGTTTCCCCTGGGGAATTTGCTACCCTGGTGGATGTACAAAAAGAGGATCTTTCTGGGGGGGCCAGGGGCTGTGTGTGGGTTTGTTCTCTGTTCAAGGCCCAGATGAGCATTCTCAGAGCTTTGTGGGAAAACAGCCATGGCCCACCTTGGCTTTTTTGGGAGAGGAGGAATGTGAATCAAAAATTAAATTCATAGAACTTTGTGGGTGGCCTCCCCTGCTATGCAGAATATCTTTGTGTACACTCATGTCTGCCATGACTTTGAGAAAAAACCCTTTACTTGTATGGCAACAAACTTGTAAGTCAGAGTGTTTACGTTCCTGAGCACTATATCATATTTCCTGACAGAGTTAATGAAACAAATTAAGCAAAACTCCACACAGATTCCTGCGTTCACAGAAAACTTTGCAGAATTCTTGCAGCTCCTGGTTGTGGTGGTAGCTGAGTATTCTGAGCCTTATTTTCCATTTGTTAAAAAATCATAAGCTTTCTGGCCTAGTCTTGACTTTTTTTATCTTGAAGAATGGAGGATTAAGTTAAAATACTCTTTAAAACTACATCCTACTTCTTTCAGCTGCTCCAAAGCCAGAGTGACCCAAAGGGTTGGTCAGCTTCATGGGGACCTGACATGTGTTTAAAGTTAAGAAAATGATTGATGACAGGGTACTTTGAGCACACATTTTCCTGACTTGGGTCATCAGGCAAACCAATCACTCAGTTCATTCAATGAGAAAGCTGCAAAAACATAAATATACAAGTGTTGGCCATGCTGGGTTATTAATGTGGTGTCCTCCAAAGAGATCATCAGGTCTTAGAGATGCCAGGGAAATGTCTGCAGCAGAGCTCATTCACAGGAAACAGGGCTGCCCTTCTTCACTTATTTGATATTTCTGATCAGCTTTGAAATGCAAAAACAATGAAGTATCCAGATTTGCAACTGAAGAAAAAGGTTTTTATGAAATACAAGTGGATCTTGACTTTCAAGCTGGTTTTTCACACCCATTTAATGCAGCTTTAGACTGGCTACATATTAACTTTTTGAGGCAAGGCACCACGGAAGACATTTCAGCATATACATGGAAAAATGTTGCTCAGGAGAAACCTCCACCTTTACCTAATCATCCTTCTGCAGCCAAAACTTTCTTCAGGAAGGGGCCTCAGGAAGTTCCTCACCCATGAAGTCCTGTAATGGAATGGGCAGACATGAGTAACCACCCCCAGAGTGTAAAGCCACTCAGAAACTGGACTTTTACTATCCAAATTCTTTAGTTTTTTCATTTAAGAGTTTCATATTCATGCAAATTTCCTATGATGTAAAAATTTTCAAGATTAAAATTGTGTATATAAAGTGTATGTATTCAGATTATGCCATCAATAGTCTATGATTAATATGCTATGCTATTCTTAAAAAAAATAATGTTTTAGATAAAATGGAAATCGGATATTTGGATCTTAAAATATGGATTTTCAGCTGTGCCTTACCCCAGTTTTCTGTTGATACTTTTTTATATATTCATTACTTAATTTACTTAGTAAAACTGAATTTTGCCACATAGCTATTCTTACTCCAAATTCTCTAGTCTTTGTCTAACAAAAAATTACCACTCTGCTGCAAATTTGTTGAAAACACTGACCAATACAAAAATGACAGGAATATCACATCTTTTAAAAATATTCCTCCAAAATTAACCTGCATCTCACACAAAAAGAAACAATTGGATTCTAAACTATGCATAGTTCTAAAAGCTTACTCTCAAGCATCCATTTTTAGAAATACAGAACAATTCCTCCAGCTTTTTAAATAGCTGAGACTTAATATGCCATAAAAGCATACTGTAAATATTTCTGTTGCTGGAATGGTGTCTCTGTTACCACAAGGAGTTGCTAGGATATTATCTGTGTCAGGAAGTTTATTGTGCCTTCATAAAGGAAAACTAACAGTCATTTTGATGCATTATGCAAATAATATCCTGTTTTCTCAACAGATTCCTTTGCAGCAATCAAAAAAAAAAGCTCCCAGCCTTTGAGCAGATTTCTGTAGTCTGCTGTCAGCTTCCCTGCAAGGAATAATTCCATTTTTCCTACAATGATTACAGCAGTAAATACACCTATGCCTAACTGAATTTAGTGCTTGAGATCATACTGCAGACACATCTCAGAAAGCCTTTTGAACTCAGAAACAGGAAAAATGTTTAAAATAAATCATTTTTGTCACTAAAATTATGTTTAGAAACGATTGCTAAACTGACATCTCTATTTCACTGATGGTTATTAAGTATCATGTGTTTAACAGAGAAGTAAAATGATGAAGTTCATCACTGCAAAAGAGAAATTTGGTCACAAAACTTTTCTGGCCCCCTTGTTTCTGATACCTTAGAAGAACCTGTGATAGAATTAAACACTATTGGAGTACTTATAATAAAAGGAGGAAGTTGTTTTCTCTGTAAGACACATAATTTATGCTTGACTTGACTTTGAAGTTCCCAAGGTGGTTTGGTTTTTGTTGGGTTTTTTTTTAATATCAGTAGGAAATAACTTCAGTCTAACTTAACTCTAGGCAAGACACAACTTTGCTGTGCTGGGTTTGGACTTTGCTGCTTATTTAGGTGGTGTTTTAAAGGGTCCTTTAATTCCTCCCTCATTCCTGGCCATTCTTTTGTTCTTTGTTTGAACAAAGACTGAATGGAGGTTAAAGGCTCCAGATTATGGCTCCAGCTCCTGGTTAGAGAAAACACTGACGCTGGTCTTTGATGAAATCTATAGGATATAACCCAAAATCCAACCAACTGTACTTCAATTTTTTGGAGCTTAGCAAGTCTTTAAGCTCAGGTTAATTGTTTTCACTGCTTGGTGGTGATCAGAAGCAAAGGCTCTGAACATTCAGTGCCCTGTTCCTGACCCAGCAGGGCGAGGAAATGTCAATGTGATGAGAAGATCTCAAGAGATCTGCAGTGTGAATTCCAGGCAAAAGTTATTCAAACAAGTTTTTTGTGCAATCTATTTCAGTTTGACTCATTACTGATTTGGGCTTTTGATGACCACTGAAAAATTGAGAGGATGAAAGGAAATGTTTTCCTGAGAAAATCAAAATGGAACCTCTGGTAAAGCTGGTTTTATCCAGCACTGGATTTAAGGTCGAGCAACAGCACAGTGGACTTGTTATATTTGCATTATATTATATTATATTTATTATATTATATTATTTCTTTAGACAAAGGGAACTATGAAGAAGAATTAGACATCTTCATAAGGTATTTTCTCTTGACTATGCAACAGCAAGGTAGGGAAAAAAAGAATCCTGCATCAAAATATATGTCCTAAATGGTTTTCAGTTTAATGTCAGGTGTATAAAATTGTTCCCATGTTTTGGCAATATATGACTAATATTGATTGGGAAATCAGAATTTTTTGGGTTTTAAAACCACTGCACAGGACTCCCTTCAGCAATGAAATAAAGGATGAAAAAGAGAGAGATTGATTATTATTTCTTCAATGGAAAACACTCTAAATGTATTTAGCATTTATATCACTGATATATTTTCAAAAAAAATAAGTATGATTTATTTATTTTAATATATGCATTGGAATAAGGATGGAACTGTGAAGCACTCAAAGGTCTACACAGTTATTTTTCTTCTATTCAACCCTCTAAAATTTTATTGGGGTAGTAGCAGGATTGGATAAAATATACATACTGCTGTATTTAAGCAAAATATTAAACCACAGACAGGGAAATGAAGTATAAAAATAGATATTTACTGTGATTATAATAGTAAAATAATAGATGGAAAACCAGTTCACATTAGCAAAGCAGTTTGAACAGTACACATGACACCACCATTATTGTAGCATAGTTCACTCAGCATATAACTAATTTTAGCTGAGAATATTGCAGACAACTATTATTTTCTAAGACTAAAGTTTTTTTATGAAATCATTTAACTTGAAGAGTTTGAGAACAGAATGTATTTTGAAGGATTGAAGTGAGGCAATAATAACATCATGCTGATTTTGATTTTCAGGGAGTCTAAGCATTTCATCACTGCTAATTCCCACACATTATCACCCATCACTTTCAAATAAATGGCTTGCTTTTCAAGATGTAGGGAATGAAAAACAGAGGAATAACTTGGGGTTTTCTTCAGCTCTCCTGACAAATAGAGGTGCATTTCAGCTGTTTGCCATTTAGCTGCTCTCAGCAATTACTAAATACCAGCCCCCAGCTCTGTTTACCTGATATTATCCTTCTACCAAGATTGCTCAGCACCTTTATTTTAGTTTAAAATATGTGAAATATTAATCTGAATCCTCCCATTTCTCTAAATGGCTGAAACAATTGTCTCAGTTTCTGGTGATACCAATTCCCATTAAAATTAAAGAAACGAAGCTCAGACATCTGCTGAGGGGTAGAAGGACCTGACTGACCTTTTTGTAGTGGAAGATGTGTTGATCCTTTCTGAAAATGAGAATCCACTTGGAGAGCAAAGAGTGTCAGCAAAAACTTGGTTTGTTTTGGTTCAGTGTCTGCAGCACAGTGAGAGGGACTGCAGCCCATCATCAGATTAGAAAATTTCCAAAACACAGTTCTGTGCAGTCTTTTTAAATTAAGTAGATACACATTCTCATTTCCTTAGGGAAGTGCACTTAAAAGGAGGTCTCTGCAGTGGGAAGAGAAGGGCAATTTCTAAGGCTCAGAAGAAGGAAAAGAGGGAATAACAACTGCCACCTAAGCTTCAAATGGAACTTTCCTGTGTGGCAGCTTGCTGTTAGATTTGTTAAATCCCAAGTTTCTGCTTTTGAGCAAAAGGATTGAGTGTGGGGTAAAAACTTCTGTATTAATGGGGTGATTTGAAAACAGACTCAGTGCCAGGATTTCCTTCTGCCCCCACTGGTATGTGTAGAACAATATTTAAGAGTGAACAACAGAAACTAAATCCAGGAATCCATACCTGGACAACAGTTCTGCCAACATTTTAACTTGTGAGGAATCCAGGATGGTAATTTTATCTGTCATGGACGTAAAGTGAAAATCTGAGCTGTGTAAAGTTCTGATAGCAAAATACAAAAAGAGATTAAGTTTATCTAATTTCATATTTTCTCACTGTCTAAATAGGCAGACTTAAAAAAAATTTAGAAGCATTGGTGAACATGAAAGAGGTTATGAATTCCAAAGCTGGCTTGTCTTCTAGATTTGGGAAAAAAAGTGCAAATCAATGTGCAAATCTTCAACCCTAGGCAAAACTGAGTTCTAACCAGCAGATGTAAAACAGCCTCATTCCAGAGACTCTGCCTGAGCTTCCCCTGTTCCTGGTCCTGCATGTAGATAAATATACTTTGTTGGAGGTCCATGCACCACAGAATTTCAAATCCAACTAGGCAAGACACAGAAAGTAAGCAAAACTCTTTGTTTTACATGTGGGAAGTGGAAGCCCAGCTAAATGCCTGTTTAAATTCATGCAGGAACCTTGTGCTGCACCTGAGAAGTGAACTCCATTTTCCTGAGTCCTTATCCAAAGCACCTACCTAGTGCCCAACTCATTTTTCAAAATGAAGAATAGTTTTATTGAAAGATGGCAATGCTGATGCCCAAATATGATTGGTGTTTCTGAGAAGGTTCAATGTAAGCAGACCAAGAATAGAGGAAGATACAGGCACAGAGAGATAATAAAGTGAATCATACATTACATGAATAACAGGAATTAGGTCCTCTGAGTACAACTACCCTGCTTTTGCTGTACTTTTGGGATTCCTTGGAGAATCAAGACATGGAAACTCCCATGGACCAGCACTTTGAGGAGAGCATAGGAATCTTGAGCAGCCTGTGTACAAGAAAGTCCAGGTCCCTTACAGTTTCATTCTGAATGCTGACCATATTTTATGCCCACTTCCTACAGATTTGATTACTTTAATTCAGCCCATTTATACTGTAAAGCAGCTCCTCCATATGCAATATTTTCTGGAAACTGGGTGTCTTCAAAGCACAGCTCATCTTATGTGACAGAAATCATAAAAGCTTTCATTGTAATGCTCTTGTTTAAAGGTCTTACAACTGGTCAGTCAAGCCTGTAGCTTGCCTTGGCTTTAGAAATGCTCCTGGACTTTCAAGAGCAACCCCTAATTATCAGCTGCTATGAATAACAGAAGAAACATCTTTGGCCAGGGTGATGCACATTCCCTGGTATGATGGAGCTCTACAATCAAATTCACCTCCTTGCATGTCTCCCCATCACCTGGTGATTTCCCAAGCAGCTGGGGACCATCCTAAATGTCACAGCCCTCCAGACAAAGTTCAGGGAGCATGTCTGGGATGTTGATCTTCCTCTAATTTACATGCAGAGCTCTGGGTGCCTCGATGCACATGTTGGGGGGGAGGGTGTGTTATAAAGCACACTGCACTGTTCCCACTTCTCCCACTGGCAAGGAGAGCAGGGAGCAGGCACATGGCAGATGGCAGTGCTGCTGTTAAACACTGCTGAAGGGCATTTGGATAAAGCAGTGGTAGATGGGGTATAGAAATCCATGGAAAAGCTGCATTTCTGCCTCAGAGTCAATGAATCCTGCTCGTGGCACTGACTCACACACCCAGGCAGAGGCTCTGCAGTCAGAAAATGAGAAAGAAGAGACCTCAGAAGGAAATGTCAGGGTAGTCATTTTCTCATAGGACTCTTTCTGGCAGCTGGAGATGGTGGCTGTGTGACAACACGTTGGAGTTTGAAGGGGGATTCCTCCGGAGCGGAAGCGTCCTCAGGACCATTTCCCTGCCTGGGCTCGGTCCTGTGGGAAACTCTTACCCTATGACGAGTTCTTCTAAACTAGATGGGATTTATATTTATTCTTAAGCTGTCTTTTATTTTTGGCAACTCCCCCACTGCTGGCTTGACATCTCAGAAACGAGACCCTTCAGATTCTCAGAAGCCAGAAGTGCTGCTGACAAAACTAATTCAGAATTGTCCTCATCAGCTCTACTCACTTGATAATGTTTTCTTTCCATTCAGTTATTCCCTCCTCTGCTAATTCTGGAACACATAAAAGTAATTAAGACCATGCTGCTGGACATACATAAACCAAATTAAGAGAAGAAAAGATCTATCTGCTTAACCTGATTCTATTTTGTGCTGGTTATCTTAATTCTATCTCACAACAAAACACGAGTATATTGAAATTAGCAAACCTAAACTATAACATTCATTGGTGTGTTGGCTGGGAAATTCAAACTAAATCAAGACATATTTGTAGTCCATGAGGTTTGGATTTTGCATAGTAAGACATAGAGACAGGTGCTGAATAAACCTTGTAAAACAACCAAAAATTGGGAATATAATTCTGAACGTATTTTGCTATTTTTGGGGTACCTTAGATTTGTGTCTAGTAGATTTTATTCATTCCCCTAAATTTCAGTCATAATTTATCTCAGTAATGGCTGTAATGGCTCTTGAGGCATTGAGCTGTTGTTATAGGGTTTTTTCCCTTCCCCTGCAGACATTGCAATCTCAGTCTGAGACCCAAGAAGGAACCTGGATTCATTTCTAATTGCACAGCTTCACAAGAAAGAACAGACTTGCCAGTTTGCCCAGTGTCCCCAGTGGTATTTCTTAATCTCATTAATCCTGGAACTCTATTAATGTGAAGTGTACTCATGTAATAGACCATTCTGCTGATTATGTGCAATGTATGGAGAGATTTTAGATCAATATTTTCATTTTACTGGTTGTTCCCATTTGGCAGAAATGATGAAGGGTAAAATCTGCCTCTCCTAGATGGAGCAATTCCACGCACTGACACACGTTTCCAGACATTCCAAACAGAAGCACAACCTAATATTTTGCCATATTTTTTCTCCACTTGACCCATAAGTCCTCCAGCTTCCACCCAAGAGTGAGAATTTGGTGACTCCAGGTGTTAAATTCCCCACCAGACCCCTTAGTTGCATTCAATACCAGCAACAGGAAGAGCTGACAGACAGAAAAATCAAAGGACTCTTTTAAAATATGAAGTTTAATTCTCTCCAGAGTGATAAAGAGTGGGTTAGTTGTTCAGAGTTTAGATTTCAAATTTATTCTAATGGACAGGTAGTCTGAATTTTTATGTTACAGGTGTGTTTTCTCATGCCTGTGAATAGTAAAGAACAATAAAAACAAGCTAAAACTTTGAACTCTTCTTTCTACTGCAGTTGAAGTTCGAAAAACAATGCTCCATTTTGAATTTTCAAAAGGTTAAAGATGATTTCTGTTTCATTTTTAAAGTTGTTGGATTTTTCTTTTGTAACAATCTTGAATTACTTGCCTGGCAGTGTCAGGCACTTCCAGAACCATGTAATGTTGACTATTAAAAACCTCTTGTACACTTGATCCCATACCCCCAAAAAACACCCAAAACTGGGAGTTTTAAGGGTAAAGACAGTCTTTCACTTGGTCAGAGCATGCCAGAATGTTTCTGTTTGGGGTGATCCCAGACCATCTGTGAGTGGAAAGGGAATAAATTCCAGTGCCTTTGTGCAGGGATCTGCAGACTGTGAACTTTCTCCTTTTACAATGAATTTACACAGATAGACCCCCCCAGCCTTATTTTGTGTTGCAGAAATCCTGGTGGATTGTTACAGCAGCTCTGCTCTCAGCACTGCACACTCTGCTTTGGATGAACTTGGATGAGCAGAGTCTATTTGGGCAAATCATCTCTCCTCAACCTTCCACAATTCTGTGTTCCACTTTTACACCTAAAACATTTAGGACATTTTTGATAATTTAGCAGCTCCTGGAAGCAGAGTTGCCACCCAGCTCCTGGGCAAGCAGTGGCACATGTGGTCAACTCCTTCCTCCTGAAGAAATGCCATCAGCTGTGGGGAAGTGAGGCAGTATTTCATGTCTGAGCACTGTGGGCCAGCAGAAAGCTTTTAAATGCTAAGTTTAGGCTAAGATTGCAACAGATAACCAACCTGGAGGATGGGAGGCAGAGCAATGTGAGAATTCTGACACAGGCTAGACTTCCAGTCACTGAATATTGTGTAATCTGAGATAAATAGAAATCTTTGTTGTGAAGCTTAAAAAAAAAACCCTCAGGATGGAATGCTTGTTGAACATAATGCTGCCTAATTTTGACTCTGTCAGCTGTAACATTCATCTCCTCATTAAAAAAAAAGAGTTAAATAAACCAAAGTTTATGAAACATATGTTTGCATTTAAAACTGTTTTGCTGTTCATTCTGAGAGGACTTTGGAGACATGGCCTGTGTTATAATACCACTTCCATTAAACATTGGAAGCTCAACTTTTTTACAAAAAAATTCACACAAACATTCTGCTCTTAATCCAAACAGAGGGGTTATGAACTGAGCCTTCAAACAGAAACTTTCAATATTTGGCTTCTCAGCTCAGTAGCACCAATCTGGGATGCCAACCAGCATGCACTGTAATTAATAATTGTTGTTAAAAAGTTCCTAAAGGCAGAATAGTCAGTGCATATAGCTTGTCTGCTTTTTTAACCAAATAAGGGAACAGGGCATTTCACTGTTTATAATAGCAACATGAAATATGATGTTTCAAACTGTTAAAGGAAACACTTTTAAACTTTTCCTGCCCATTTCCAAGTTTCTTCAACTTCTAAAAAAAAAAAAAATTAAAATAATAACAAAGCTGGCTACAACTCTCTGGCAGATTTATAGAAACCTCCGTTTTTCACTTTTCAAAACACTTTAACAAAGCTCCAGAGATGAACAACATAGCACCCAAGTTCTGGCAGCTATGCAAGGATTGCACACAGTTCCCAAAGAGTAAACATGCAAAAATCAATTCCAGGGAATGACAGAAAGCGGAACTAATTAAAGACTCCAAAGCAAAAGAGATCATTTTCTAAGACAAACATGTCAATATTTATCACACAAGTGAAGTTGGTGCTACAGTGAGTCTGGTGGTATTTATAAACATACATCTGGTACAATAACTTGTTGGTAATTATAAAATGAATGTTAATAAAATATGTATAAATACTTAAACCCTATACTAGGCAATTCTTAAACTGCTGCTTTAGCCTCTTACCAAGACTTAAACATTAGATTGTCTGATAGCATCCTAAAGCTTTTTAATGATTTGTTACTATCCCCTCTTACCATTAAAACTTTTGACAGCCAGAGGTGCTTTTGATCACCCCAGTGAAAGGAGACAGATTCAAACCACAGAACAGAGACAGATTCAAGCCCCAAAATCCCATCACACATCTCCCTTTCCTACGTTCTGATCACCCTGCAAGTCCTGCAGCAGCTGCTGAGCAGAGCTCCCCCAGGCTCTGCTGCTGCCATTCCTACCTGGTGCTGATCAGCCCCTCATCCTGCTGGAGGCTTTCTTGGCACCAGAACAAGGCCACAGCAGCTGAAATACGTCCCCAGGATTTTATTCCCTGCTTCTAGTCTGTGTTATGGTTTGAACTGAAACTTTAAGTCAGCGGGTGCTCACTCCCCAGAGAGGAGAGCAATGGTGTACAGTTAGGAGGAAAGGATGTCTTCTCCACCCTGACAAAAATCAGGAGAGCTATTATAATTTTTCCAGCTTTGCAAGGCTTAGAGTGATGCTGGTACAGCTCTGCCAGATGAAGTTTTTCTCATCAGCTGAGTGCTTGATGTTCAAAATCAGCACAGCCATGTCTTCCCAGAGTGCTGAAACCTCTGCTGCCACTTCCCTTTTTTCATAGCCAAGTTCTTTTAAGGCAAAGGATGCTTGTTTATCAGTGCTTTGTTTTGTTTCTAGCACCGTGTGCCACGGAAGCAGAGCCACTTGAGGAGGAGGCAGCTCCTTCCTCTGTCACTGGAAATGGTTTTCTGTGTGCTGGTGCCAGGTGGGAGGGAGGGAGGGGGAGAAGGGATGAAGGTAAGAACGGGCAAGAGTTTCATGAGCTCTCTGCACTTCTCCACTCAGGTTAGCTACACTTCTCTGATTCCCTGGTGGATTTTATTATCTAGTATGTCCAAGGTTTCCAGCTGCTTCTGGGTTTTGTGTGTATCAAATGCATTCAGGAAACACTAATTCCTTTTAAAGGACAGCTCCAGAGCTGATGGATAAAATTCAGCTTTGCAGATCAAAGTTCCTTTTCCTCCTCAATACAAATTGAGTATTGCAAAATGAAGGGGAAGTCTGCAGCACACCTGCACAGCACAGAAAAGAAACAGCACCATGGCATGAAAGCTTTATTTTGAGCTTGAGTTTTTCAGTTTGGAAAGGCTAAGGTACAATTTCTCCTTTTTTTTTTTTTTTATTGTCTTAGGTGGAAATTTAAATGTAACAGCAAGAAGGCCAGGTTGGATTCATCATTTGACTTTATTTCTACTTGGTTGGTTAGTAAGAGAATTTCCTGTCTGCAGGAAAGTTCTGTGCTTTGGAAAGAACAATTTATTTCGGGTTGATTGAAACACTATATGCCGTATTTGACAGAGTGAATGAAATAAGGATCAGGAAGTTTTCATTGCTGCCTGAAAGGAAATTTTATCAGACCTGACATTCATGATGTTAGAAGTTTCAGTATTCACAAAGGGCCATGTTTTAACTTTTCTGGCTGATTCCAGTTCAGGCTGTAGTACCACATCCAGCAGCATGCTTATTCATGATTTTATAAGTAACTCTTCCCCTTTTTCCAAGCTGCCTCCTGCTCTGGGCCATCACTAACATGTATTGTCATTAAGAGATTGTTTGAGGAACTGGTTCAACAGAACAAAACCCCATATCTTCTTTTCCCTTTTTTCCTTATTCAGATAAGTTGCCTGGGCTGTTCCTCACAGGCTTCCAGAGCCGTAGTTCAGAGGAAGGAGTGCAGCAATAAAAGGCCCAGCATGTACAGGAAAAGAGCTGGCACCAAAAGTTGTTCATGTGGAGCCACAATCACTGTCTGATTTCATCAGCAAGTAGGGACTACCTTGTTTCCTCAAATCAACAATTCCAAATCCCCTGAGAGCTGGTTCATATGTGACATACATTAAGTATGGTGGGTGGATAAGAAACAGATGTTTGGTGTGGAGGTTAAAAATCCCAGGACAGCTTTGGCAATGACAGAGGCTGCTCTGGTGTCCCTGGAGAGCTTCCCTGGTGCTGTGCCTGATTTGGATATGCTGCAGGGAGGGATGCTGCACTCATGGTTAATGTCAGGCACCTAGCAAAGGCATCTCAGCACTGTTGGGCAAATGTCTGCAGCTGAAAGAGGGAAAGGTGACAAATGGAAGGCAGGCAAAAAGAATAAAATGTATTTATGTGAGGGGGGAAAAGAGAAGCCAAACACAAACACAATTGCAGGAATAATGACCCCCAAAAAGTAAGCAAAGCACACTGAAAACCTGAATGAAAGCATCAGGTGATGATGCTGTTTATTGAGGGAGCTGATTGTTGAGTGTCCAGCAGTGTCAGACAGCAGCAGCTCTGCTTGAAGAGATGTTGTGCAGCTCAGCACAAGCAAAACTCCAGCTCTGGAACGTGCAGGAATGAATGCTGCAACCAACACACACACAGAAATGCTTGGAGACCTGGGGCATAATGCAAGCAGAACCTCTAGTATTTTTTGGAATTAAGCAAAAAGAGAGAAAAAATTTGATTAAGCAACAGCTGGACATTCCTAAACTAACCTGCTCCTCATCCCTACTCCATCCCAACACCTCTTTAAGTGATTGAATAAAAAGCCCCTCACACACCTACAAACTTCACCAAATCAGAGACTCCCCTGATTTCAGGGGCTGGTAAGTGCAGTGGAAGCCCTGACATCGAGGTTGGACAAGCCAGGCTTTGGTCTCAAGTTTGCAGAAGGGATGGGGTTTTTTTCCTCATAGTTGGGTCTGTTGTCAGTAATGCACAAGGTAAACATTTACACATGAGAATAATGCACAATCAAGTTCACTGACTCATTCACAAGAAAAGTAATGGTGTGAAAATTATTCACATCTCATTACTCTTCTCCTGTGTTTTATCCATAAATCCATTTTTGAGAAAGGGGATTCTTCAGAGTTTATGAAACCATTTATAAACATTTTAACCTACATAAAGGAGATAACAAACACAGCAGTGAACAGGGAGTGCATAAGCTAGATGAACACAGAGAATGGGAAAAGCAGTCCTGTGCAGGTCCAAACACAGTCAGTTATCAGGAAAATCTTAACCATGAGATCTGTGTCACTGTAGAACCATTTTCCTAAGCAGAATAACCGGAGCTTGAAACCTTCATACCTGGACCATCATCTCATGGATGGAATAATCTATCTGTGTATGGTCTGACTGCACAGAAAAGACATTTTAACTCCATGCAGGGCTCACCTGGGATTTTAAATTAGTTAAAACAGTTTAAGATTAAAAAAAAAAATATTTCCCCATTGTGATTGCTACCCACTGTCTTAAGGAATCCACCTCAACAAGCTCTCAGTTAGGGATGTGTCCCTTGAGACCTCATGTTGACCTGGAAAGTGTTAATTCCTTTGAAAACTCGTTCTACCAATGTTTGTTTAGGCTGGTAGGAGGGAAGGGCTGGATGGATAATTGCCTTGAGAGTTAGGAGGACATAAAAAATCCAGGAAGAACAAGAATGCACCTAAGAAAGCAGGAAACTCCTCGGGAGGAAACCTTCAATATCTGAAATCAAAGAGGAGAAAAAAAGGCAAAGTTAGGAAAAGTTAGAAAGAAAAACACTGCCAAAACCATTCCCCGAAGCATTGCTTTCATTCATTGCACTGAAAGGTGGCATTCCTTTGAATTCTGCTCCCTTTTGAGCAGGATGAAAAGCGGTGATTTTTGATTTTGATTTTTTCACACATCAAACCCCGCACCCTGACCCCAGACCTTGTACGGGGATGGAAGAGCTCAGTGGAGCCCCAGCAGTGACAGAGGGGATGGAGCAGCCCCAGCAGTGACACAGGTGATGGAGCAGCCCCAGCAGTGACACACAGGGGATGGAGCAGCCCCAGCAGTGACACACAGGGGATGGAGCAGCCCCAGCAGTCACACACAGGGGATGGAGCAGCCCCAGCAGTCACACACAGGGGATGGAGCAGCCCCAGCAGTCACACAGGGGATGGAGCAGCCCCAGCAGTGACACACAGGGGATGGAGCAGCCCCAGCAGTCACACAGGGGATGGAGCAGCACTTTCCTCACACCACAGCTCTACTCCAGGAATTTACACAGTGTTTGTTCTCCTGCTTTTCCCCAGCACAGGGAAAATTCTCCTGGTTTTTTGTATCACATATCCACGTTTCAACAGATGGGATCACATGAAGAACTTTCACATCTTAATTTAAATATCAGAACTTCCTTTCTAGTCAGCTTTATTATAGAAACACAAATTGATTGAATAAGGGCTGGAAATTTTATTAACACAAGCATAACTGGTGTTTCTGTAGTAAAAAAAGAATTTAAAAATCTATTGGTCCCTTGTCTCAACTTTGCATTTTAGGGGGTATTTGGCATATTTTATCTTCAAGGCTGGATTCCTCCTTTACAAAACCATGGATACGGGATTCCACCTTCCTTGAGAACCATCTGTGGTGGGAAATAATCCATATTCTAGCTAGTAAAATAAATCAGGCAGCAAAAGATGCACTGGCAGGGATTACTTTCCCAGTCCTTTCAGATGAAGGAATGATAAAACATTGCATTGCTTTCCTTTTTTTTCCCTTCAAAATCTGTCTTACTTGACGAGGCTATCAAGAGTTGTTACAGGTTTTTTTTCTGATTTATTGTATGGAAACCTTTTCTATCTTGCTCCTTTGGCTTTTTGGTGCCCCCTCGTGTTTAAAAGAATGTGATAAAGATCAATTGCATCTGTGTGTCTTTTGAGAAGATTCATGGAGAAGAACTTAAACAACTCTACTTGAGAAAGGTGTGAGAATTAGGGCATAGGGAAAAAAAGATACTTTAAAGCCTATTTTTTTTCAGAATTGAAAACAGAATTTTATCTTGTGATTTTTCAGAATTGGTTTTATATATGTCCAGATGTTCCCAAACCCACTGCTAAATCAAAGTTACTTACAAGTTTGTAACAAGTGCATTTTAAAAAGTATTTTAAAATATTCAGAAAGAGCACTGAGATTTCTTCTTTTTATTCTGTTCAGGTTTATTGTCTATAATCAATAACTAAATAATACTCTTCATGATCTGATGGTGAAAGGTATCTGAGGACTTGTTTTCAGGTAGAAATATTTTAAGGTGTGTGAATTGCTGTGTGTGCAGGTTGAACATGGGAAGGAGAGAATGAGGCACTGGAAATTCTTCTCCTGTGTCACTGGTGCCTTTCAGACATTGTGCCAAGTCCCTCACCTCATAGCTGCTGATATCCTCATCCTCAGGGTATGTGCTGGCATCTTCTCATGGGAATTCAACCTCCTGTAAAGATAAAAGAATTCTCTATTTATATATATATATATATATGAACTATATATATATAAAAGAACTTGGTTTTTATAATTGGAATAGCTGATAAAATAGGCCAAAGCAATATTACATATGTTGAAAACCCTGTGTTTTGAAAGGGAGCATTCAAGAGCTGCTCTTGACAAGAAATCGCCAGGATCACCAGCAATTTGTGTGAATGTGTCTATTTCCCACCTTGACCTACATAAATGATGCACACAGAACTTCCTGAACCCACTCCAATTCAGTTTTCATCTGTGGCCAGCAAGAGGCTGCTGTGATGCAAGTTCACCTCTGAAAAAGAAAACTCCTTGGTGCAGTGCCTCTTGGATCCCAGTCCTGACAAAAATAGCAGTGGAACACCCTTTCTTCTTTTCTTACAGGCAGACCTGACAGTCTGGAGGGGAGCTACAAAAAAATTCTCCCATGACAGATTCACTCCTAAGTGTTGCAATTAAAAAGATGTATTAAGATTCCATGGAGAAAGTGGCATTAGAGCTGAAGGAATGGCCTGGATGTCACAGCTACCCTGACAGGAGGCAGCAGCTCATCAGAGGAGCTGAGTTTGGATTAGGCACGCTGAATAAGACACAAGGACTTTACAAACTTTTTTTATCACATTTTTTTATCCTTTCTTGTCCAGCCCTCCCCTCTTATCACTAAACCTAGCCCCCAGCTCTGGGCTTTTCATTACCTTGGTTTTGTCATGCCCTCTGGCTCTGCCTGCCTTCCCACCCTGATTTTTCCTGGAGCTGTTGGGATCACACAGTGATGCTTCTCAAACACCAGTGTTTGCTGTGAGTGCTGCATGTTTATGGCACATTTGTGTACAGTAACAAATGGCCTAGTTTTGTTAATCCTGATTACCCATCTGGATATAGACAGGTTACTTATATTTACAGGAAGGTATGCAGTGCTCAGCCTCACCAGGAAACAATCAGTGCTGCATTATTTTATTTATATGGATTCAAAGCACAATATAAAAAGGTCTGTATTCTTTCCTGGAACCATTTGATATTCAAACACATGCACGTGAGAACACAGCCATACCTGATTACCTGACCAGGACTCAGCTACTCCAGGTGATGTTCTCTCTTGCTAAGTCTGTCTCAGGGGGTGATTGCATATTGAAACCTTCTTCAATTTTGTCTCTGTTTCTTCCTTTCAGTACCTGTCCTGCAGAAACACAGACGCCTGAGGCTGAAAAAGTGAACACAGCTGTTCCTTTAACCAGCTCACCACTCTCACAGTTTCTCATGCAGGCCATAGGTATCTGTGCTTTGGAAAATATTGGTGAATGTTTCTGAACCTGCCTCTGACTCAGCCCTGGGCTGGATTCTCAGCTCATTGTCCTCTTGTTTCCAGGGAGTCCTCGCAGAGATCCCGACTCAGTTCATGATTCATGTGTTTAAACCACAAACACCTTGGAGATAAACTGTGGATATTTAAAAAAACCCCAAACAATCAAACACACAAAAAGCTGTAATGACCAGTTGCAACTGTATATATGAAAGTACAGAATTTAAACCTGCATTTCAGTACAGTCATATGTGTAATTTCAATGGTGATGTCTCATGGAAAGGCCTTAAATTTTTGTAGGTAATTGCTGTATGTAGACCACTGAGAGCTGCACTGCCATAATTCAAATCAGAAAAAGCAGATATATATGAGTGGAATATAAGATATATATGAGTGGAATATTATCCACTATTAGAGCAACACCTTCCTTGCTGTTGTACCATAATCTGAGGCTGTTGCAGCTTCAGGTCTGCGCTCAAGTATAGAAGTACTAATTTGATAATTTTTGTGCAGCGTTTTCAGGAAAGGGAGATCAGTCTGGGCTACTTAGGAGGTGGGAGATGGACAAGGAGCAAAACCCCATGGGTTGGGTGTCTGGGTGTGATCTCTGTTGTCCCAGTGAGCAGATGGCTCATGGATGGGCTGGATGAACCAGCACCTCCTGTGGCAAGGGCTGTCAGAGCTCTGAGCTTTACAGAGTCTCAAATCTCCAGTGGATAACAAATCTTGAGCTGTTTTAGGGGATATCTGCTGATAAGGAAGGAGGATATGAAATATTTAGGTCCTGGCATGTGAAAACCATCTCTGCTGATGGCAAAACTCCCATCACAGTTAATGAAGTGTTAAAACCTTGTCCCTCAGTGGGCTGCCAGTGCATGCAGGAGGCTAAATCTGCTGTAGAATGACTGTAGCACATGAGGCTGCAGCCTTCCAGTATCCAAGCCACTTAAAGTATTAACCTGACTCATTTTAGTGCCTGTTTGTATTTTACAACAAAAGGCTTTGCTGCCTCAATTACAAATGGTGAAACCATTGCAGGTACAAAATGAAATTGCAGTAAACACCTGGACTAAATGTCTGTTGAGGGAGATGCTGCCTCCCATAAAAGCAAAGAGTGGCAAGTGGAGTCACAAGTAAATGCTTCACCCTTTCTTCTTTGTGATTCAAGCGACTAAAGCTTTACAGGTAACCCTGCTAAGCAATTTTGTATCATTTTTTTTACCTTCATTGCTGAAGACCACAGACACAGATGCAGGTTGTAGCATGCTGGAAAATGGAAACACTGTGGGCCGGTTTTTGCTTTTGAGGAAAAAAAAAAATTAAGAACCATTCTGATTTTTCCTCCCATGGTTACCTGAAGATTCAGTTCAAGAAGGTAATAAATTTGTGCTAATGTTAGTCACAAAGATTAAAGAGCAGGGAACACACACTGCTGTGTCTGATGGAAATGGCCATGTCTTGCCCTATAGAAGAAGTGCTTGGGATTAGGGAAAACTTCTAAATGCAAGGATAATTTTGAGCACAGCACCAGAATCCCACAGGAGATGGAGATGGATGATGGCGATCTCACCACAAGGAAACTCACATCAGCAGTAGTTTGGCTCCGGTTCAATCAGCTTTGGGACGGAGAGAGCGACAGGATCCAATAGCAGAGGGTTTAAAAAGTTGGCAGTGGGCTCCGTTTGGCTCGCCGGCCCTCTGGCCGTGCAGCTGTGCCACATCTGTCCAACTTTCCCTCCCGGAGCGGCGGGAGCGGCTGTGACTCACCCGGGCTGAGTCAAACCTTCTCCTTACAGCATCTCCCAAATTCACTTCAAAGCCTGCCGGGGCTCTCGGCTCGTGATCCCTGCAAACTGCACCGGGAAAAGTGGGAGGTGCCTCCTGCTGCTCCTGTAAAACGACACTCGGAAACTTCGGCAGCATTGATGGGAAAACCCGGGGTGTTTCCCACATTCGTGGCTCAAAGCAGCTGCTGGAAGTATTTCGTGGGGACCTAAGAAAGGGAACAGTCCTGGTCTTTCTGGACATTACTATTTACAAGCAGTAACATTTTTCTCGCTGAGCTCTGCAAAATGTTAAACCACCAAAAAAAATTTTAAAAAATTAAAAAAAATAAGCAGATAGTCCCAGAAGTAACAGACCTAAATGAGTTCAAAACAAATAAAATCGTCTGTTCTACATAAATGCTAAGTGCTATAGAGCCAAAAGAAGTTGCCATACTCTGAGGTCCACCTCACCCAGAACTCACTGTCTGTCAGGGGTAAGCAGCAAGGAAAGGAGATTAGAAATAGAACATCCCCACAAATATCCCTCCAACCATCAGAGCTTTGAGAGCTTACTAAGCTGAAAATTACAGCCAGACTTCTTTGTACAGTAGCCATTATTGGAGCTATTTTTCATAAATATTTCTCATCCCTTAAAAAAAAAAATTAAAAAAAAGCTTTAGCTTGACTAGCATCTCATGACAATGTAACAATGTTCTGTATTCTGTATATAGTTTTGTTCTATTTACTAGTATATAATAATTTACTTAATGATCCTATGGCTTCAGTGCATTACATGGAAAAAACACTCATCCTCGTTATTTAATCTTGCCACCTGCTAATTCCTCTGGGCATGCCTTAGCTTTTATACTGTGACTTATCACTCCCTGTTCATCTTTCCCGCACTGTCTGCAGTTTTAGGGCTCTCTGACTCTACACAACATATCCTTTTTTTATTTCTGTGTGTGAGGCCATGGTAGCCAGGCAGTGAGGTGAGGGGCAGGGGCTGTGCTGCTGTCACAGCCAGGGCCAGGGTTTGTTTCACCATCATGTGATTGTGTTCATGCTGCTCCGGGTGCCTGCCAGGGATATGGGCTCTTATCTCTGGGTGCCCCAGCTGAGAGCAGAGCTGCAGTGGATCCCTGCCTTCACTGAGTGCCCCGTTAAAGTGTAAAAGATTCAGAAAAATCATCCAGATGCAGCTCCAAGGCCGAGGGGTGGGTGGTTGGTTGGTTTGCCCTTTGGGGTGGTGGGGCTGGTGCCACACACAGGCATTTCCTCAGAGCACGAGCACCCTGAGGACACAGAGCCTCCACTCACTGCAGAACACAGCAGCCCAGAGCTGCATTATTATTATTCAGAAGGCACACAATTCATTTTACAGACTGTAAATATTTCCAGCCAGAGCACTCACTGCAGGTGTGGGTGCCAAGCCCCGCTGTCGCCTTCCTCGCTGTTGGGAGAGCGTTTTTGTTTAATTGCACAGACACTGGGCTCTCCATCCCCTCACTGTTCTTCTCACAAGTATGTGTTGAGATGGCACGCTGGGTTTATCACAGGCTGAGGAAGAAAACTGGAGCTGGAGTCTCTGCTTCCTGTCATCCCAGCAGCCTATTTTAGCTCATGGGGCTCTTGAGAAGACAAATCGCATTTCCTCTGTGCCTGTTGGAGCCTGAGCAGTCCCACAGTGCTGCTCTGTCACCTCAGGTGAGTGCTCCAGCCCTTGTTAGCCCAATTACAAATCCCATATGCCCACTCAGAGGAGGGAATATTGACAGGTAAAAGGAATAGTGTGGGGAAGCAGCACGGCGGGGGGAGGCCAGGCAGGCTCTGTCCAGGCTCATGGTTTTCCTGTTATCTTTACAGCAGCTTCCAACAATGGGCTTCTCCAGAGAAGCTAAAGGATCTGCCAGAGCTCATCCAGGGGTGTGAGATGGGAATTGGCTGTCCTGCCTCTCAGTACTACTGGGTGGAGCACAGGTTCCACATTGCACTGAGATTTTTCAATTTCCAGTCAAATCTGGGCAATGTCAGCCTAGGACCTTCCAAAATAATACCAGGCAATTAATGTATTTTAATTTTCAGGACACTAAGATAAATTATTGCTCATTAAGACTTAAACACCTCGAATGAGGCAGTAATGTCAGCTTTATTTTTTTTCAGGTGTGAAGCTGGAATACACACCTAATTTTCAAAATCTGGCTTGTCAGTCTAAAACTTCCTACGAAATCATGTCATCAATCAGCTGATCTACCTCTGGCTGGGCTTTCATTAGGGAGTACCCCCAGGAAAGGTGGCACCTCAGTGATGAGGGCCCTGTGCATACATCCAGGCTGAATTCCCACCCCAGCTCTATTCAGCAGATGCTCACAGAGCTTGTGGTCACGATGAGATGGGATACTGGAATCCAGCATGATTCCCAGATCTCTCTTTGTGTCTCACATTTGTAAAACAAATATATATGTTGGTCCCATGCCCACATTTGGGTCTGTCGCAGATCTCTGTCCAAAATAAATTAATTATAGGCGAAGGGAAAAGAGCACGTTCCCAAGTGCCTTTGATCTGGGGGTTAAGGGAGCTGCTGAGTGAGGCTTCAGTGCAACACAATCTACTCACCCCTTCCCCTGCTAAAATTAAACCCAGTGATGTGCACTGTAAAAATTGTCCCATCCATATTGTCCCAAAACCAGCCCAGAAGTTAAAATGGAGTAAAAAAAGATAGGAAATGTAGTCAGAAACCATCCAGACTCAGAGCCTCTGGGGCTTATATTCCATGAAGGAAAAGTTCATATGTATAAATTCCCTTGTTTATGTATTCACCACAGTGTGATTTCTGCCTCTCCTGTCAAACCAACCCAGGAAAGATGCTTTTACACTTTTCTAAAATACAGCCCCACCTAAAAGATACCTAAGCCATGACCCGCTACATTTTCAGTAGCAAAGGGGAATTCAGAGTGGAATTACAACCGTGATCTGTAGCCTAGGGGCGAGTGCCACCAGCAAGATGCCACTCAGCAATGTCCCTGCAATTTCCCTGGATGCAAGGGGGCTGGGAAGGGCCTGGATACAGCAGGAGCACGGCAGTGAGGGGCTTGCAAATGTGGGACCCATGGGGGCTGCCTGCCAGAAGTTGGGAAGCCTGCTGAGCCTCTCTCCTTCTGGCAGAGCCCTTGCACACTCCTGGCTTTGCATTTTTGTGGGTTAAGTGCTGGTCTGAGATTACAACTTTAAAAACAGAGAAAACAGCCAGAGAACGGTGCAGATAAATCTGCGTCAGGTTTGCCTGAGCGGGTTTCTGCAGCACAGCACAGGCTCAGGCTGTAACTTTGGAAAAGAAGACCAGGGAATCCTTGTGGGGCACTGAAAAGGGGAATAGCCTGAAATCCTATTCAAACCCCTGTACAGATACTGTAGCCATGCAGTGGGAGGTGTAAAAAGCGAGCTCCAGCTATTTTACATCTCACATTTCTAAAAAAAAAGTTTAAAAAAATTGTTCTTTGAGGGCCCAAGTTTGTTGGTGCCTATGGTGACCTTCAGAGCATCCGTCCTGGACCAGACCTGGGAGAAGCAGCTTTCCTGAGAGACGGGCTGCCCTGGCTGCCCCCGTGCCGGCGGGGTGGAGAACCTTATCCCTGCTCTGCCAGCTGGGAATCTCGTCACCTTTCCCACCGGGGCTGCGAGAAACACGGGGAGTGGCCAGCCCGCACTTTGGGCGAGGGCGAGCGATCCCGGGGCTTCAACAGCAAACCCAGCCTCGCTTTTCCTTTTCACCGCGGGAAAAACGGGAAGGTGCGGGTGAAAAAAAAAAAAAATTAAGAAGGAGGGCGAAGCGGCGCGGGGGCTCCAGGCGAGCGCGGGTGCGGGGCGCGGCGGGGGCGCTCCCGCAGCGCAGGGCGCGCTGACCTTTCGCGGCCGCGCTGTCCCCGCCCGCAGCTGCCGCCGTCGCT
>VXBI01011470.1:218865-278203 GCA_013397375.1 Toxostoma redivivum | reverse complement strand
CGCCGCGCCCTGGGGACCGCGTAAGTGTCGGCCGTGCCGCTGGGGAAGGGGCGGGATGGGGGCGCGTTCCTGCCCGGCCGGGGACGGGCTCGGCGCCCCGGGTGCCCCGATAAGCGATTTATTATTAGCGTTTCATCGACTATTTTTAAAAATCCAGAAATAATCGCCGCAGAGTATACCGGTGAAATGAAATAGCTCGTTTCCCACCTCCCGCTTTCCCCCTTCCCGCCCCCGAAGCGTAAAACAGTGTAAAGTCCTTCTAACCTATATTAATATCATAATTAAAAGCTCGTCTAACCGCGGGAAGCCAATCTAATTATGAAAAATTGCCGGAGTATGAAGTATATGTGACAAATCCTTGAGTTGATGATTGCTGTTAATTCACACCGTGCTGCGGAAGACGAGCTAAAAAAAACCAACTTACTAAATGAAATGGATCTGTCTGAGATTGTCAGTAATGTTTTTACAGAACTGACTAAATCATGTATCTCGCTATCATTAACTAATGTGTGCAGCAAAATAAATTATATATATTGGAAGGGGAAAATACATTCCTTGGCTGAGAAGTTGCAGAATGTTTGGAGCCAAAGAGCAGATCGTTTAACTGGTAGGGGGTGGGAATTTCCTTGGCTTCCCTCTTGAAATAAATCACTGCTCAGTGTCTGTGTGCATGCATGTGCACCCACATGCGCATTTATATAAAATCCGTGTATAGAAAACTTTCCTGCACATGCACTGGGACACAAATTCTGCAAGCACTATTTACTGAACGCATTTTTTCTACCAACTTGGAGACAATAAAACCAGAACCAAGATGCTAACCAGGAACATACTGGAACACTTCTGATTATCCTGCTGAATTGTATACAAATGAAGTAAATTTAGCATGGCACCATTTATAAATTCCATGCTTTACAATCAAAATTCCAAATCTAGCTGTTTGCAGCTAAGAATAGCGTGGGGAGCCCTTTTCTTTACTCCTTCTTTTTGGATTCCCATGAAAACCGTTATCCTAGAGCCTGCTCATTAAATAGCCAAATATTTCACTGGAGTTCAGCCCATTTCTAGAAGAAGTGCTGTTTACTTATCAAACCTAGGCTGGCCAGAGTGCTCAGAATTTGAAATTTAATGTCTGATACAAAACAGGTGGGTTTTATATCTAAGGAGTGGGGGACAGGTGTTCTGCATGACACTGATTGTCCCACCTTAACTTTTTTCTGGAAATAAGGAGCTCCAACTTTGCACAACTGCAGTGGAAGGCAAGTAGAGCATGGGAAGCTGAAGTGTTGTGGCAGTACATTAACAGAGATATCAGTAAGAGGACTAAATGATAAAATGGCACTGGGAACTACCATTACTCATGGGCCAGGTGGCAATTTATCACAAGTAATCACAGCGATAGGGTGGTGAGAGTCCTGAGAAATCGTTTGAGTGGCTTTTTATCTTTGAGAAGCACAATCTTTTACAGTGACATTATTTAATTTACTGAATCACCCCTTAGCAGCATGAACAGCTTCATTGATGAGTTCAAGGAGCAGTTTTGTTCTCAGCAGTGTGTGTTTGTATTTCTGTTGATAACCTATCCAAAAGAGCTTCTTTGTAAAAGCTCTTTCTAAGACAAAACTCCTGTCTAATGACATAGCAGCGTTTGTGGTACAAATTTGCTTTGTGACTTGCTGGAGAGATATGTAGAGACCCATCCTTGAAGTTTTTACACTCAAAAAAATCCTCCTACAGATAGCAAAGGAAACCAGTTCATTGCAAGGAGTTAGGGAAAAGTTAGGGGCAGGATGGAAGTGAAAGGATGATGGAAGACAGCAAAGCCAAAGGGAGTCTGTGCTCCCCTAAGCTCTGGGTAAATACTATCTGTTGCCTAAATCCAAAGTACTGTTTCACTTATCACTAGCAAGGAGAAAAGTGACCTCAGCACATTATTTTTGGCCCGGTCGGTGGCATGAAAGGACAGGTGTTCTGAGCTACATCTGTGCCCTGAGGAGCCAGGCACCACAGCTGATGCCTGCCAGCTTACTGTGTGCCCACTCCTTCTCTGTGCCCTGGGGTAACCAGTGCATCTGGTGAGGATGGGGTGAGGGTCACAACTGGGGTGAGCTCTGGGGCAAGGGAGGGGCACATTGGCTTCTGAAAGGATTGTGGTGATATCTTGTCACTGCAGAGGAAAGCTTGGAGGCACTGGGACAAGTGCCTGGGACTAAGCTCAGCTTTAGGGTTCAAGTCTTTACCCCTTAACCTTTCAGCAGTCAAAAATCCCCATAACAAACATCTGCTCCCCCTTTGAAAACAAACTTAAATGCTCTCAGACCAGCGCCCCCAAAAATGAAATGTTTCTTCATCTCTTCTCTGAAAGACCTTGTTCAATCCTGAGCTGGAAGTTCCAGCCTGTCTCCATAGGTTTCTGGTGTGTACTGCCCAGCTTCCCCTGGTAGCGCTGCAGCTCTTTCCATTAACAGTGAAAATGATGGAGCATATTAAGCTAATAATTAATCAGAGATGACAAGGGACTAATAACTGTATTGATTTAATTAGGACTTCTTTTCCAGCTCTGTAACTTGCAGTCATGCACATCATTAACTTAATATTTTAATTTGTCGTAATAAGTTATTAATTCCTGGGGGTGAGCACACACGCGGCTGGGGCAGCGGCTCTGACTTTGTGCCACTCTGCTGGCATGTGCCACGGGAAGCATTCCCTGTCCTGCCCCGGGCTGGCAGCAAGCAGGGCAGCCTGGCAGTCACTGGGAGCTCTGGCAGGGCTTTGGGAAATGGGGCATTGTAGAGTCAGGTGTGGTGGATGTGCTGGGAAGATGCTCCAGGGCCACATGCTGATATTGCACGGGTGTGTGGTGTGAGATGTGGGGGAAAGCAATGTGCCAAAACAGAAGGCAGGCAGCAGAGTAACCCTGGGAAGCAGCAGTGTTTGTTGGCATCGGGAAGGGAAAAATGTCCCTTTTGACTCGAATTGCACCCTTTGGGTTCTGGCAGTTTTGAGAAAAGGAAATGCTTGGGGACGTGCTGTGGTTGGAAAATAAGGCTCATTTTAATTAGGATGACTTTAGGGAGAGGAAGAAAGGATGTGACAGGATTGAAAAGCTTGAGGACTTTACTGTGTGAAAGGCTGATGAAAGCCAAGTTTGGCCCCACCTCCCATTTTATTGGGGATACTTGGCACTAACTGGGACACGTTTGGCATCTTACACAGCTGGGTCCTGATCAAGATCCCCTGGGATACACCCCTGACCAGAAACATCTTCAGCAGGAAGGAGCTGTTCTCACTGACATCGTAGTGCTGAAGAGGTGCTTGTATCACACTGTACAGCAAGGTTGTGACTCCTGGAGAAAGAGATCCCCTTAGCCTCCACACAGAGCTCAGCATCCCGCTCCCTGTTGTCCAGGTACTCACGAATCTTTGCCTGTTCCCTCAGAAGGCTGATCCCTCTGCTATATCCTCATTCACCACAGAGGGCAGCCAGCAGGGATGTGATCTGGGAAAGCCAAAGGCACCGAGCAGGCTCCAGAGAAAAGCCTGTCCGAAGTCCTTGGCATTGTCTTCGGGCAAGATGAGTGGGAATTTGAAGTATCTATACTATCAAAACATGCATTTCATATAGAATTGTTGGGTCACTGCATAGGTGCACCACTGGTCCGGTGAATAGAAGTCACCACTTTCCTTACTTCTTGTGAGTGTTTTCAGGGATTCTGACAAAGGCCTTCTTCTCACGGCTCATGTTTTATTACACAAGCCGAGTTAGCAACAGTGGGATGAAAGAGCTCTGCATGATTACAGAGACTGCAGGTGTTCAGCTGGCGTGGGTTATTCACCTCCCCGACCTCACCCATGTTTGCAGCCAAACTGGAGATCAGGACAAGACTTGCAGCTCTGTCACAGGCACAAATCCCAAGGGAAGGGGGTTTTACAAATGACAAATTTTCAGGGGTTGGCAGCTTTGCTGGGGCCCTGTCACGGGGTTATTTTCAGTGGTGCTAAGTCATCTTGTGCCAGCTGTTAGATCTAAGCAATGCCACTACCCACTGCGCCACTTTGTTCTGGTGCTCTGAAGAGCACAGAGATACTGGTGTCTCCATTGTTCCTGCGAGGTAATTTATGGTCAATGTGGGTCTTTTAGCAGCAACCACAATGTCTGCCTGGCTGGGGAGGCTTGGAATGCACAGGAAGCAGAGCTCCTCTGCATTAGTCACCACGGCTGCATCCTAGGCGATCCCACATGCCCTCCAGGGAAATAGACTCTTATTTATTTGGTTTAGCCTTTGATTTGTATCCCTCATCCCTCTATTTCTGAAAGTAGTACTACATCCTGGTGGGAGGGCCAGCCCTTCTCCCTGCCCCCTAACCTCCGTGCATCCTTCAGCCTTTCTCTGCAGCAGCTGACCCGTGTCCCCGCTCCGTCCTCACCTCGCTTTGTTCCGTGCCTTTGTGCTGCTCCTGTGCTCTGTGTTCCAGCTCCCTTTGCTCTTTCCAGTGGCTTGTCCCTGCCTCTCCTCTGTGGCTGGCCCACATGCCAGCGTTTGCTGTCTTCTTCAGACTCCCACAGTTCACATTTTTTGAACCTTCTGCTGGCAGTCTGTCCTTCCAGCCATTACGGAAACTATTTCCAGATTTGAACTGATGGAAAGATAGCAGTAACACCAGAGCCAGTGCCATTCCTCTTTAATATCTTTGCCTGCTTACCTTATCTACATATCTGATTTATTCTTGGCAGCCCTCTATCTGTGTAAGGACCTGGATGTACATTCTTATTCCTATCAGTGGTATATTAATAATGTATACAATTACTGAGATGGCCTTTCAGACTGCAGCTCTGAAAGGCAGAACCTTTTCTTTTTTTACACTGACACAAACACCTATGACTTTTTCCACACAACTGTAAGTGCTCTGAGGGAGTTTTAAAACCTGAGCTCTGTTATGAAAAGCCTAAGTGGTTTGCAGGCATTAACTGCTCTTTTCATATCCTATAAATTATTGAACTTCTATCATGACATTACTGATACATAACAATCTGAGCTATGTATTCCTGGCTCCCAGTCCTGCTGGTTTACCTCTCCCTCTGTTTGTATCCTGGTGAGTACATGCTAAAACAAGAAAAATGTCTGTTTTCTAAACACATTGCAAAATATTTTTTGCCCCTTGTACATCTTTATTGACGTCAGCTGATATCCTGCTTGCAGGACAAGCTTGCAGTGTGCAATAGGGATCCATGTGTTGATAAGTAAGGTTTACTAAGGGAAAATGTGCCAAGGAGAGAGAAAGACATTTCACAGCATTCAATTAGTGAAAAAAGGGAAAAGTCTAGCAACTAAATTACATTTTCAGAGCAGATTCAGGACACATTGTTAAAAATTGAATAGGAAAAGTGAGCGGATAGTGACTTCAGTGACATCATGGAGGTAAAAGTAATGAACTCTGAATACATTTTAAAACTCAACTTTTCAACATAATACTGTAGGAGTTTTATAATTTTTCTTAAGAAGTGGAAAGGGAGCCAAGGTGGATGTTTCAGGGCTAAACATCTTTCAGAGTTTTAGGGTTTTTACTGCTTTGAAGTAAGGATGGTGACAGACAGTTGTCCAGAGCAGCATTAGCAGTCAGGGAAAAACCTCTTGTGTATTTGTGTCTGACCATTTGCACTATGGCATCCTGGCTGCCCCCACACCACAAGACGTGTCAATGAGTGTGCCTTGCAATTCTTCCCGGATTTTGGAAGGCAAAGATTCAAAATATGGTGTGACTTTATGCTTGTGGTATGACTGCCCAGAAAAAAAAAGCTTCTGTGGGCTACAAGAGATGGAAGCTTTTTACAAATCCCATTAAATTCGTCATAAGTGTGGTGCTGTTGGCCTCAGAAGGTTTTCCAATGTTGGATTGGTGCTGTTTTGGCAAACCAGCAAGAGGAGGGGAAGCAAAGGGTGTATGGGTGTACTGAGTTCCCTCAGTGTTTGGGAGTTGAGCATCCAACTCCAGATTTAATCATTAGCATTGGTGTGGTCAAAGAATCCCAGGATCATTTGGGTCAGAAAGGGTCTTGAAGATCATCTTGTTTCACCCCCTGCATGGACAGGGATATCTTCCACTATCCCAGGTTGCTCCAAGCCCTGTCCAGCCTGGCCTTGGACACTTCCAGGGATGGGGCAGCCACAGCTTCTCTGGGAATCTGTTCCAGGGCCTCCCCACCCTCACAGGGAAAAATTCCTTCCCAATATCCCATCTGAACCTGCCCTCCTTGTTTGAAGCCATTCCCCCTTGTCCTGGCACTCCAGGCCTTTGTCCAAAGTCCCTCTCCAGCTCTCCTGGAGCTCCCTTTAGGCAGTGGAAGGGGCTCTAAGGTCTCTCCAAAGCCTTCCCTTCTCCAGGCTGAACAGTCCAACCTCTCCCAGCCTGGCTGCAGGGATGGCTCCAGCCCATGGGGCATCTCCATGGCTTCCTCTGGACTCGCTCCAGCACATCCACATCCTCTCCGTGCTGGGGCCCCAGAGCTGGATGCAGTGCTCCAGAGCAGAGGGGCAGAACCCCCTGCCTCACCCTGCTGGCCACGCTGTTTTTGTGGCACGTTTGGCTTTTTGGGCTGCCAGCACACCTTGACAGCTCAAGTTGAGCTGCTCTTCAGCCAACAACCCCGAGTCCTCTTCCTCAGGGCTGCTCTCAATCCATTCTCTGTATTTTGGGATTGCCCCAGCTGGGGTGCAGGACCTTGCTCTGTCCATCTGGAGAAGGCAATCTGGACCTTGGGATGTTTTCCCTGGTGTTTGACCTGGTGGAAGGTGTGTGGACAGCAGTTTGCGATGTACCAGCTGGTGCCATGGTGCATGTGGGGGAGGAATAGGACCACTGGAAGGGGGACACCAAGCAGCTGTAGCCTGTGTGGGGAAAGCACCCTTTCCTGCTAGTGGAAACTACTCCATTATTGTCTGTATCCCGTGTTCCTGGCACACAGTCGGGGTCTGGTCTAAAGAAGGCAAATGCTGCTCTGTGAGTAGTCTGAACACTGGTATGTGGTCAGCAAACCCCATCCAGATGCTTGTATCTCACTGCAAACTTTTGGATGTTCTTCTTCTGATGAATGGCAAGAACAGGTTTCTAAAAATAAATTAATGGTTTTCCCTTTTTACTTCCTGTGACTTAATATACTTTATTTATCTATATAGCTACCAGTCATCATCATTCTTCAGCTCACAAGAGTATAAACAGAAATGAGCCTGAGTCACAAAGTAAGGATGTGGAGCCAGGCTTTTTCCAGGATTTTCGCCAGGTGTAGGAGTTGCAGCTCCAGGGTCAGTGAGGGAAAGGCTGGCCCTGGGGCTGTGCCTCAGGGCTCTCACACATGACATGGGCAGCACAGAGGGGACAGCTGCTGTCTGCATCTGACTCCAGTGTGGTCAGACCTTGCAGCTCTGTGCAAAGAGTTTAAAAAAATCATTTAGAAGTGGAATTCTTAAGGTTAGTTTATCGCTAAAGTAATAAAAGTGAGATTCCAGTCAATTATTACTCTCACACTATCCCTAAGGTTCATCAGACCAACATCCAAAGCAACATTTACTTTCCTTTAATCAGCTCAAGTAACATATTTTCACAAATTTAGTCTCCTAGGGCATAATCAGTTCATCATGCTGCTGCCCCAAACCAACCATAAATTTGAATCAAACAGATCTGAAAATAAATGAGTGTTATCAGGAATTTTAGATAGAGGCATCCTTTGGGTGAAATTTAAGGCTGCCTCTGTACAACAGTAGCAGAAGATGCTGTAGTTTTGTTCACTCCTTAAAAATGGTAGGTAATCTAAGCTAAAACATGCTGAGCACCATTTCCTTTGCCAGGATATATCTTGGGAGCACCTCTCTTAGTGGCAAACAGAATAATAAAGAGTGAGTGTCCACATACTCCATATTTTTTTTAATCAGCTTAACTGATTGTACAGAGGGTGTGAATTGAGTAATCCTTAACTTTCATTTCAAGGTTTATGGGGTTTTGTGTATCAGCACTGTACTAGCAGGGTTGTGTTTGCAGGCTCCCACAACTTGTCTGCTAGGGTATAGCATTGACATTGACAGGGACATAGATTTGAAATGTTATTTCATCTTTACATCCTTCTTGCTGTCAATAATCCATTTGCCAGAAAGCTGAGGCCAGCTAAAGGCATGAGAGAGCAGCTTGAGGTACGCTGCCAGGACACACTTCAGCTAACAGAGACAAGTCTTCCTATGCTACAGATTTCAAATTCAGTCATTTTGGAGAAACATTTGGCTTCATGTGCCCTGGGGTGTTAGGTGATGTTGGAGCACTTGGAATAGGAACAGATCCTGTTTTTGAACAGTTGTACTCAAATATACACAGGAGATCCTCCTTTAATTCCCAGGTTAAGAGCCTGAACACCATAATCATGTTCCAGCCCTTTTGTATATGCTTTAGAAGATATTTCTGTATCCACAGATCTTAGAGGACTTCACAAACTCCATTTGCACTGCATTCAAGTTGCAGAACTTGTGGCATATACCAAGTATGAATATGTTGAATTTACGGGTTTGACAGGCAAAAGTGTGTCATTTTAGTTCACTTGAAATGGATTCAGCTGGGAGAAGAGAACATTTGTCCTGGGTAAGACCCTGTGCACTGTGCAGGTGAGGAAGAAGCAGAGTGCTCTGTCTGCCCCAGATCACAGAGGGTAAAACTGTTCTGGGTGCTCCTTAGTTCAGAACTGGAGTTTGAGATATCAGGCCACGCTTGTTCACTCTGCTGCTTGCTTTGTAAGGGACTGAGGAGTGTCACCACACTGCAAAAGTTAAATAGCTTATTTTGTAAATTTGCAGCTGATAATTTTTTTCTGAGAATGAGTCTTCTCTTTCAAACACACTGAAAATAATGACAATTGCCTGCAAGAGAAATCGTGCTCACCGGTACCATTCTTACAGTGCTGTAATGACTTGTCTTTTGTGTGTTGTGATAAAGTATTTTTGATTAATCTTTACCATTTAAGCCTATCTAACAATATAAATGAATAGTTGGATAATGAAAACCAGAGACCATTTACTAATTATCAGAGGAAGAGCAGAAACAGGTTTTGGTTTAGATTTTAAACATCGTTACATACCAGAGGCATAGAAATCAAATCTAAGCCTTTTAAAGGTAATAGTTTCTAAATGGCAGATGAAATAATTTAATTTTTAAAACTTCTCTTTGTAGCATCTTTCTGAGAAGCTCTCAGTTAAAAGAACCAGATTATTGTTTCCAAAACAGGATCTTTGTTGTCTTGATAATATAAATTAACGAAAGCTTTCCTTTTTCTCTCTCTTTAGTACATTTTCTCAGAATAGCTCCTGGGGGCTGTGCCCTCTGGCCCTCATCCAGAGAAGCACTTAAGTGTACAAATAGCCCTGGTTTTGGTGGGCAGCTGAGCAGGAGACCCTCCCATGTGTCCTGACAGCTTCCATGCCTCTGTATCCAAGGGGATCTGCAGCAGCTCCCCACCCTCCACAGAGCTTTCTCCACCAGCAGCATTCACCAACACAGCCCTGCCCCTTCATTCAGCACCTGTGCAAGGGGCTTTGAGGATTATTGAGTTGAAGTGGGAGCTTCCCATGAGCTCTGCTCCAGGGGAGGCTTTGCCATCCCGCTTGCAAGCAATGCCTAATGGTAGTTGAGGATTTCAGCACCTCACCAGCCACAGCATTAAATCTTTAAAGCAAAACCCAGTTGAAGCAGTTCCTGGGAGCTTGTGATTGATTTCAATTACTCATTATTGACTGACTTGAGCCCGTTTTCCATCAGGAGCAGGGTTGGTGGTGGGAAGTTTCATGTTTTTCCTGTGGCAAATAAACTCAGGGACTCTATAAAGATATTTCAACCTCAGTGTGAGCAATCTGATCTCAAAAAAAAAAAAGCTTTTAAATCCCACGGATTGCATGTGTGTAGTCATTTAATAACGTAAATAGGAAAATAAATACGTTTCATGACCAGATTATTACAGGGGAGTGTCTTTCCTCTGAAGCATGCTATTGCTGTCAGACCAAAACAGGGAGCTAATTCCAGCTCTCACCCTCTTTTGAGTGCTCTTTCTGTTTCTTTGCACCACGTTTTTCTTGCCAGTGCTTACTTTGTTACTTTTAAAAAATATATAATTTTTAAGATTTAAAGGAAGGAGAAAAGAGATATTCGAGAAACAAAGACCAAACTGGGAAGATAAAATGTTTCAGCTATCCACAGGCAGGAAATCTGTGAGCTCTTCTGGAACCTGAATGAGTCGTGGAGCAGCCCTGTTATTTTTATATATTTATTTCCCTCTTTGACTGTTCTGCCTGCTTTTCCCACGTTATCATCAAAGTGGCCCCAGAAGGGACAGCTGTGAAATAGAAACTATCTATGAGCAGAGGAACAAAAACAGAGCTTTTGTTAATCTTGGTTTTAGCAAAAACAAACAGCTTTGCTGTTCTCTTCTACGTGAGTTTTAATCTGGGAGGGAACACAGGGAAGGGCAAGAAGAGATGTTGGTGGCAGCTCCATCTCGTTGAAATTTGGATTGAGCCAGTGGTGGTGGCTTCTCCCTCTTCCTACCCTGTGCCCTGGCCAGATTGCAGATAGGTTTGCAGCACTGAAGGAAAAAATAGTTCCTTCCCCTGGTTCACATGAACTGCTTTGAACTGGAACAGATGTGGATGTACAGAACTGTCTGCTCACAGCGACCGTTCCATTTATAACCACAGTTTTCTATTCAGGTCTCTTTATCATTTTAACTTATTTTCTGTTTCCACGTCCTTTTCCACAATAAAATATTCTTAACTAAATGGGTTTTCAGCTCACATCCAAAGCCTTTGCCAGTACTGTTCCTTGCATGAACTTACAGTGCCATCATTATTGATCAGTAACTTTTCCCTGATAGTGGTGCCCAGTGGAGGCAAGGTTAAGTTTGGCCTTGTGGGATTTGTAAAATGCTCAGAATATCAGGGCAAAATCTGGAGTCTGATGGTATTAAAATCTCACAAGAGGTGTTTGTAATATCCAACTTCCAAATGGTGTTTCTGTTGATTTTCTGCTTTGTTGAACTGTGTTTGACTCTGGTGTACAAAATAAGTTTGTGTGCAGCCCAGACCAGAATGATTCCAGGGAATACAGATAAGAGATTTGCATTCAACCACAAAAATTTGGTCGATGATGTCGGGTTTGCTCTGTATTTTCCATAAAATTGTACTTCAGGGTATGTTCATTCACTGTTTGATTTCATTAAATGCTCAATAATTAATTCTGCCAAGGCTCTGCTGAGTAAGAGGTGAGTCCTGCAGTTTCCATAGGAATGTGTCCTGGGCTGAAGAAGAGATAAAGTAAGAGATGAAATCAGTATTGGAGTTTGGGTAAAACCAGTTTTGCCTCTCCAGTTCTGCGCTCACTTGAGCAGACCATGTGGCCTTTATTACAAAATCAGGAACTCATTTTTTTAGAATTATTTCAGTTTGTTCTCTGGTTTTTCTATGGAAACAGCCAGTTGTTTGTACGTTGGAGACATGTACATGTGTCAAGTTCTTTGTTTTAGTTCATTGCTTTCAGTTGACACAGAAAACAAGGCTTTCATCAAAGCTGCGGAGACAGATAGGATTTTAATCCAAACCATATTGCAAGGCAAAACCCCCTGTGGCCAGGGTTTTTTTAGGGTTCAGCTTTGAACTGCCCCCTGCACTTCCTTCTGGGAAGGCCAGAGATTTCTCTTCACTTCATGTCTGAGTGTACTTTTATTTTCTGGTTGACTCACTATCACTGGGTGATAGAATCCCATGAAGAAGTGATGTGTTGGTGTTGGGATGCTCTGAGGAACAGTCCAGGAAGGCAGGGAATTCCAGATGCTATGGATTCCTCACAGCATGGGGAAAGAAGCATTTTGTTCTTGTTGGGCTACCATCACATCACTCAGGTTGCATTGAGACAAGTGCAAATACAGTGCAGATACAGTGTGGAAAAGAGAGTTTCAATTGCTCCCCAAGAAGAGATAATGAAGCAACAAAATGAATCTTTGTGCTGAATTGGTCTTAGCAATGTTAACAGGTAAGATCTCTCTCCATCTGTCCAGCTGATGTGGTGTAGACTGGTTTCTGGCTCACAGTTTGCCCTTGCTCAGACTCAAACTCTTGTGTGCTTGCCCTCCTGGGTGCACTTTCCAGTGTGAAATGTTTCTCTTGCTCTTTTCTCCTTCCCATGATCCATACGCTTTCTATTTCAATAGCTGTAGCTTGCTTTATTTGCTCAGTTTAATTTTCATTTAAAGTTTCTTCTCAGAAAAAAAGTACACTTATTCATCTGCAAACAGTTTTTAAATCTCTCTGAATGTTTTTGGCTACACTGCAGTGGAAACCCTTTCCAGACTGCCCCCACAGCAGCACTCTTCTCCTGAGCCCTCCTGGTGTCCTTGCTCCACCCTCCCACAGATTTAACAAGAATTAAAACTCCATGGGAACATACCCAGTGCACAGCCACATCAAAGCTGTGGTGGAAGCCCAGTTTTCAAGCAGAGCTGGGTGTTTCAGTTCTGATGTGATGAGTTCTGTAGGGCCCTGTGTGTGACACATGGCCAAGGCTGGACACCAGACACCGAGTTCCCAAAATTGCTGTCTGGGCTCAGGCACCACCTCGTTTACCCATTTCTGTAACTTGTCCACATGAGTTGTTTCATCTCCTCTTTCACCAAAGCACCACATCATTTGTCTGGTTTTAATACTGACCAGTAGTAATTCCTCAGTGTGAAGAATGTGCACTGGAGGAAAATCTGTTTACAGTTCTTTGATAGATCAGTTCCAGTTTTGTTCACATTTGCCAGTTTTATTGACTTTATTTTTAAGGGAAAATAATTACACGGAGTCTGGTTTTAGTCGAGGACCTCTCTGGTTTATGTGAGGAACAGACAAAGACCTGTCACATCAGAAGGGTGAAATCAGGTAGGGAAAGAAGTGTTCTTTCCCTGCAACAAATAAATCAAGAGCTTCCCTCCAAGAATATACAGTAATGTAACACGTGTGGGCACTAAGGATAAGCAGACACATCAACAGAGGGAAGTCTTTGACAAGTTTTAGGTGTGTCACTTGGTCATGGGATGTATCTTAGTAGACAGTCTGCCACTTTTATTCCCTAATAACTTTTTGACAAGAGACAGATAATACTGCAGAGTTTATTTTAAGGTAGATTGTTTAAATTTGTGTCTGTTCTTTTTCTTTCTTCATTTTTTTTTCTGATATTTCCCCTTTTTCATTAAAAAAAGCAATAGTGCCCCAGCTATTTGTTAAGTTTGGGGATATGGGGTAAGTATCTGGTTATATTTGGGAAGGAAGCAATGGATGCAGAGCAGCTGGATGCTGTTGGAGTGTAAGTTCCTTGGATGCAGGAGATGTGCCTCCTGCTCCATCCCTCTGCCACGTGCTGTGCCCAGGAATGTGAGTCCTCTTGGGACCCATGTGGGAGCACCAGGGCAGTCCAGAGAGGCTGCACCTGGGGGAAAGGGATCTTTTTTAAAAGCTGTTGAAAGAGGGTAAATATGGGTGATCTCTGTTTTCCAGCTTCTCATCTTACACAGCCTGATTTGTTTTACATCTGTGGCATGATCGACAGATATTTTTTATTTAGGGAATATTTACTCACCCAGTTTGGAGGGCACAGAAATTCGCTGTGGGAAATGGGTGCATTCCTTCAGGCTGGATCTCCAGGCATGTCTGAGGAGGGGGCAAGGAGACTGAGCCCAAACAGAGAGAGGATAACCTAGCCCTGAAGAGTTTTCTTTCATATTCATAACTTCTGGGTTCCACACTGGTTGGTAGAGTGTGGTTTAAGAGGCTGTTTTTGTAAAAACATGCCAAAGCCTTTCCTGAATCTGTTATGATCTGCTTTGATTGGTGTTTTGTAGTGAGGGTTTGTGAAAATTTGTGTGAGCAAGGGTTTCACTTTGCATTTTCTGTATTTTAGTGATGGTGTACAGCAGTGTGGTGTAGGATGAAGAAACTCAGTGGAAAAGAGAGGAAAAGACTCACCTTGCCTCACTGAATTTATCCAGTAAAATGATGAATTTGGCTCATGAGAGCTATGACTGCAGCATTTCTGAGCCCTTACATCTACCAAGTGCTTTGCTTTCCATTGTGTGTGGCTTCAGGAGCAGGGACCTTACAGCAGCACCAGCTTTAGCTCATTAGTTGATCTTGCCCCATCCTCAGCATTCTCTTGCTTAAACACTTGATCAATCACTTATTGATTGAGTCTGCTACATGCAGCCTTCCCCTTTCCTTGGACTTGGTAGTGCTGTTTCATTCCACCCTAATTTACTCTACAGTCTTCCAGCTGAAAACTTCGATCCTGTCATTCTTTCCTCTATCCATGTACAGCTTTACCCCATCAAAAACTCCAGGTAAAAGTGAACAGATGAGTGTGTACCTGGATGACTGAAACTTGCTAAATCTTTCTGAGAGCACTCAACCTTTAAGTGTTTTATTCTTTATGAGGGAATAACTCATAGATAGCCCCACCAGGAAAAATAAATGCTGCCACCAAGTAAAAAATCAGTGTGGAGTAAGTGAAACTGATAGCTCACCAAAGTATGTGTTGTAGTTTGGAAATGCCTGTGAGAGGCTGTCACTGAGAACAGGCCAAAAATGGAACCTGGAGGAAAAATTAGAAAGGAGGTGGAATGTTATTAAAGCTATAATTATAAACATAGGGGGCACTCTGATATTGTTGCTCTTCTTAAGCATTTCCATGTGAACAGGGCTTGCTGCCTGAGAGTTTGCTGTATGGGCTCCAGGAACCCTTTTTTAGGATAGAAGGTGCATGTTGTCTCAGCAGATTTATGTGTTCAAATAATGAATTTGGACCTTAAGAGTAGTCCCAAACTGTAGGATTTCTAATATTTCTGTAACCACTAGGCAGGTAGTTGACTGAAAGAAGTACAGGCTGGAAAATATTTGACTCCCAACTGCTTCAGAAATGTGAAATCCCTGAAATCTGCTAATAGAATCACATGAGGTCTGTCATCCAGCATGCAGATGGCAAATGTTTTTGGAAAGGGCTTTAGAAAAATATTTCCACCTCTGTTTTCCTTGGTGCTGGCTGCTGTTGCACCCTGAAAATAAAATGAGAGCTGTTCCCTTTGCCTCTTAAGGAAAGGAAACCAATGTTTGTGGTGGTGCATGTTCAGATTTCATGTGCTGTGTCTGTTTGGCTCCAGAAGCACTCCAAGGCCAGGGGATGGAGTCCAGCAGGAAATCAATGGTGTGGGCACCAGGAGGGAGTCACTCTGCAGGTGGCAGCTGTGCTGTGTCACCTGGGTTCACACAGAGCCCAGCCTGGTGGCCCTGCTGGTGGCCCAGCACAGGAGCTGGGCTCTCAGTGCTTATGCCATGAAATTAAACACTCCAACAGCGCCTGTGGGCAGCAGCTGTTTTGAAAATGACATGATGGACACGAGTCAGGACATTCTGGTGGCAGCAAGCCCGTGCATGCATGCAACTGAGAGCTCCCCATGTCCCCTTTGATGCCCCACTCCGTGCTCTTGGGTCAAATATCCTTAAGGTTGGCCAGGTTAATGAGGATTGCTGGTTAATTGCTTCAGTTTGAAAAGCTGTAGTTCCTGGAGCATGGATATAACAGGGCACATGAGCAGCCTTGTCCAAGGCTGTTCCCATGTGGTGTGCTTATCCCTGGAGCTGTCACACACTCCCTTAGCCCCCTTCAGCAAAATAATTAAAACCAACAAGCCACAGGCTCTTCTCCATCCTCCAAAGTGTTTAAATTTAATGGCCAATTTCATAAACAGTCCAATAGGTGCTGGCACATATTGTTCCTAAAGGGTAATCCTGGCAGCACGTGCTGTCTTGTAGTTTATATAGACAGAGTGCTCTAAAAATTTATCTTTATGTTAATTTTTTGTGGAGCTCGTGGACCTCTTCCAGTTGTGCTCTCTATGCCCCCAAATGGGACTTTCATAGGAATTTTAAACTTCAGAACACAGGAGATGGAAATAGGAAACGTGGAGGGGGGAACACTTCTTGTTATTAATAGCATTTCTGAATTTTCAGGGTATTTTGGAGATTATTGTGTGTTTTTGATGCCCATCAAAAGTCAAATCATGATACTGAGAAAATCCACTTCCATGGCTTGGCTGCAGGGTGAAAATGAAGTGCATCACATGGACATTATTTCTTGTGTAAATAGAGGGATTGATGGTGCTATTGGAATGGTTCTTTACATCCCTGTGGTGGCTTTTGTCTTCACATATTTCATTCAGCTGCAGTTTTAGAAAAACTTTAGCTGTCTTTTTAGTTCTTTATTTTGTTTTAGGTGACTTTCTGGTGAAGGGTGTTACAGGAAAATATTTTACTACTAAACAGGATTGCAAGGAAGTATGTTTAGAGAAGCTTGACCAAATTTCTGTCCTTTTGCTTTGTGTTCCTGATCCTGTCACTACTGATGCTTTTGGGAGCACCTTTTCAGCTTGGTCCCACAGTTCAGGCACTAATGAACCAGGCCCACCCATCCTGAGAAATCTTCACTAGCATCAGTAAGACAAATGGCCTGCTGAAATAGCCACAGGTTTGTGTTCTCCTCCATCAGGACTGAGTTTTGCCCTCAGTGTTGTGCCTGCTGGTGGGAGCAGGAGCTGGCAGTGAGATCTGGGCTGTGCCTGTGACTCAAATTGCACTGAGTCAACAGGCACCCCAGCCAATCCAGGCTGCAAACTGAATTATTAACAATGATTTCAGTAAAATTTGGCATTTGGGTTTAGCTTGTGTGAAGGAGAAGTGGTTTTAAAGCCTCTTCAACAGGGGAGATTTAACTGAAGAGCAGGGGTTTGGGTTTGTGGGTTTGGTTTTTTTTTTTTTTTACATTTTAATCCGTGTTTGTGTTCTGCTCCACCGTGTGTTTATTTTAAAATCTACTTGTGCATCAACACATTCTCAATCTGAAATGTAGATCTCAGACTGACATGTTTTAAATGTTTGAACTGCATCCAATTTTAAAGTACCACAGTTATCTAAGAAGTACATCAAAGTTTCCTTCAGTGTTCATTTCTCATTATTATCTGTTCTGGAGCACTGATTGTTTTCGGTATAATTAGTGTAAGTTCTCCTTTTGATCTCCACATCAGATGTGCTCTCATGTTTACAGAGAAGAATCTCCTCCAGGTTTACTCCTCCTAAGTTTTACTGTGTAAAAGCCAAACTTCTGCCCTGATTCCACAATTTTAGGAACTGGATCTGTATCATATCAGTCCACTCAAAAGTACTGGTTTCATTTTCTTTGAGTGCAGTCACATATGGTTTGTGTTGCCATCAAATTTCTCCAAAAAAAAGCACCCAGGTGGGTTAATGGCAGCTCTGTTCCTCTGTGCTGACTTCAGCTGGACATGGCAGGACAGTTGATAATAGATATAAAATAAAGCCTGCTGATGACAGATTGCCCCACCAAAAATTTCTTGAAACCTGAACCAGTGGAGTCAGTGCACTCCCCCTTCAGCTTTTTGTGTCTGTGCCTGTGGAGGTTTGGATCTGGTACCAGCAGCCTTAAATCTTGCATTGTTAAAGCAGGCTTGTTGTTGCTTATCTTCCTGGAAAAGGATGTGCTCCCAGGACTGCAGATGAGAACCAGACAAGTGCAAAATCCTCCATCTGGGCAGGCATAATTAGCCAGTTAAATGCCAGAGAAGGGTCTAGACTCATAAACTAAACATAAATCCACAATATCTCTGTGTGGGGAACATGTAGTAACACTGCTCAGGGCTGGAAAAGCCTGACCTGGAGTCCTTTATCCTGTTTCAAGCATCTTTTCACTAGAAAAATGTGTAGCATACAGCCTAAAGCAACAAAAATAAAAAGAAATCCAGGGAAATATGTCTTGGAAGAAAGTAGAGGAAGAGAGGCATCTGGCCAGGGGGGGTTGCAAAGTTCCCTTTGGGTTTCTGGATAGAGTTGTTGGTTTTAAGTCAATATTTATCATCCTTGTCCTAGTGTGAGGTGCCCTATGCTGATGGTGAATTTTGTTTGTAACTCAGGGAAAAGCCCATCCTGACAGGAGAGGAGAGGAGAGGGAGCAGTGGGAAACCCTCTGTTCACGGGTGGCCTCTGTGCCAGCTGCTCTCAGGAACTCCTGGGGTCACCATGTCCAAATCTTTGCTATTTTGGGCAACCACATCACAGAATCCCATTCATAAATTTCTCAAGTACCATTACAAAAATAGTCTTGTTTTACTTTATTTATATATTTATTTATTTGATTTATTTTTTTTTGCCACTATTGCCCTGGCATGAACCTCTGCTTTGCAGCCTCATCTCTAATGATTGCTTTTGAGTGTTTTAAATGTTAATTAATCACTTGTGCACTTTATTTGTCCTTCATTGCCCCTAGTCTTCTTGACCATCCAGTGTAGGATGGGGAAAGTAGCTAATGAGGGAGAAGTTTTTAGTTCTTTTACTGTGTTTTAGAAAGAGAAGCTCCTTCCTCCATCACTGCCACAACCCCCTCTGTCATTTTGCATCTGTTAAAATTTGAGTTCCTGTGTCTGACACAGGTGAGGAGTGCTGCAGGCAATATCCCAGAGAAAAGCTGCTGTTGCTTGTCCATCTTCACTGGACATACCCTAAATTGTAATTTTCCTTTTTCTGAGCTGTTTCTCACAGAGGGACAGTTGTACTGACACAGAATGAAGGAATCCAGACAGCTCTGGCAGGTGACAAACCTGGAGAGGATTAGGAGCAGCCTGTGTTTGAGCAGGACACATTAAACCGTGCTGGGAGCTCTGACGGGCTCATTGGGGCTCTACAGTCAGGAGAAAGATATTTTTGTGGGTGTTCCTTGGAATGGAGGAGTCGTGCTGTGTTTGGGCACAGGGTGGGCAGGCAGTGGGTGTGCAGTTTGACCTTAAGGTGTTGGCTTCCAGCTGGTTTGACTCTGCTTTCTGCAGCTCTGTCTGAGAGCTCCTCTGCTACCAGTGGTGGCTGGAAGTTCTCAACACCAAGTGTCTCCCAAAACCAGGATATTGGCATGTGAGCAGAAACAGATTCACTTTTGGCATCTAAAAGTTAAGGAGAGAGCAGAACTGTCAGTAAATGGTGCAACCAATTATATCCTTACCCAAACCAGAAGAGTGTCCAGCTCAAGGGCAGAATGGGCAGAATTTGAAGATCTTCCAGCTGTGTGGTGTGCCCCAGTGGTGTTGGTGGATTAATGAAAGATAAATGGCTGTCTTCACCAAAAAATCCCTTTTTCCCCCAATTACTTTCTTCCCCTCAGGCACAGCAGCAGCACAACCAGTGCCTTTGGTTGTGCTGCTACAAAGTGTTTCCATATTTAAACAGATTGTTTATTGACGTGGGTAAGTGATAGAGCATCTGAACCTCTGGGAATCGCACCATAAATTTCCCAAATAAATAGGCATAAAGGAGAGAAGCCAAACAGGATATAAGTGCTCAAAAGACTCAGGATCAGCAAGAAGTGCCTTTCTGTCAAACCAGCAAGTCATTATTTCACCATGAAAAGTAGCATTTCAGACACAGATTTTTCTGCAAATGGCTGATTTTTGCTGCCTGGCTTCTTAAATCTTGTTTAAAAGGTTGAGTCCTTTCTGAGAGCCTGGTGGCTGATTAGCAAGTGTAAAGATTAGCAGAGAAAGCACTCAATGTTTTTAGCCTGGGGAGATCCCACTGGGGGCTGTGGGAGTTGTTTCATGGGCTGCAGTAGGTGTGGTGATGGGTTTTTTCCCACTGGAACATCCTGTTCAGGAGTGACAACCTTGGTCTGTGGGTATTTCCTCCTGTGAGAGCTGGCACTCCAAAACCTTTGGGTGGAGTCAACTCCTACCTGCATTTAGACCTGCTCCAGTTATCAGTACCACTGGAGCATCCAGCCTTTCACAAAATACAGCTTTGTGCTGTGCCACTGAGGGATGTTCATCAGGAGGACCTGGCTTGGTGCTCTGAAGTTTCCCCAAAGGATCTTGTTGGGCTGCCTGAGGTGTGCTGTGCTGGCATTCACTGTCCACAGCCTGCAGGCAGAAAAGGCATAAAGAATTCAAACTGTTCATCTGAGTTACAAATACTTCCTCAAGGAATGCACTCAAGAGATGAGAGTTTCCAGGGAAGAAGGGTTAGTTTCACCTAAATAAAAAACTGTGTTAAAATCAGGCAAAGAAAAGAAGTAGAGAGAGAAACATGGCAAGTGTTGGCTCAGGGGGATGCTGTGGTGAGGTGCCCACCCCTCTGTCCATCCTTACTCATGGAAAGGTGCCTTGATGCTGAATTGGGCTGGAGTCTGACAGTGTGAAAACAAAAATATACCCCATCAAACATTTTTTTTTCACCCTCTGCAAATGGTTCAAATATTTTAAATGTTGTTTGTCCCTCAAACACAAAAAATGCATTGTGCAATACTGTCATAAAAACCAGAAAGTGCTGCAGGCCACAGACATCCAAAAGGTTAGTAAAGCAAATGGCCCAAGGATGTTACTAGGATGTTATCTCAGTCAGATTTGAAATCAATCAGAACTGCAACACCTTTGTTTTTATTAAGCTATTTTCCCTCTCTTCCTTAAAAATACCAATATTGACATAATTACTGCAGTCAGAAATTCCCTTTCTCTCCATCAGCAATACATTTATTGTGGGTTTAAAAGACACTTCAAGATAATTTCCAGAGAGCTTGAACATTTAAAAAAAAAACCCTAAAACTAAAATTGGAGAGACTGTTCATGAGACTAGAAACCTAGCCGACAAAAATATGTTTTGTAAACTGGTTTAACAAACCCACCAGCATAAAGTATGTGCTATTAAAAAGCAATCAAGTTTGTAAATAGCCATTTACAACATATTTTGAAAAAGTTTATGGAATAACAGATACTGTCTTTTAATATATTAAAAAAAATTACTTTTCCTAAACATTTTGGTAAAACACGGGGCCTTTTTTTCATGCAGAGTATTGTTTTTCTAAGTTTTTCAGTGCTTGAAGATAAGCAATATATTAAAGTTTAATTCCATTTTATTCTATTGTTTAGGGTTTTTTAACACAGAATGGATAAACATTTAGCAGATAAATGAACAGCATATTTTCCTTTTTCAAATAAAAGAGAAGACAGAAAGTGAAATATTATTCTGCTAACCAAAACAGAAAAAACCCACAATCAAAACTTGTCTTGGTCATATAAACTTAATCACACTTTAGGGGAAAACAAATTCCTTTCCTAAATTCTAGGATGAAACCTTGACCCTGCATAAATAACAAGGTTACATCCTCAATGTCTTTCTCAGGAAATATGAAAACAAATAATGTTTTCTCTCTTTCTCTCTGTGTTGATGTCAGATGCTTGCTCTTGGCAGAAGCTGCTGTTTCCTTTCTTACCCAGAATATCTTTGGGCAGCCCATCACTGACCACGTGCCTGTGATGAATTTTGGGCTCTTCTGTGGTGGAACAGCTGCAGTTTGGGAATTTAAAGAAGATTTGGCTACAGAAAACACATGCTCTTTGAAAATCTATAATTTCTAGTTTTGCTAGTTTGGGCCATACTTTTGTGGTGCTCAGAGGTGTTTCCTCAGTGGAGGATTCATTTCTAGGACTAAAGAGAGAGAGTTGAGGGCTTGTTGTGGGAAGAATGGTGCCCCTCTGGTGATTGTTTGGTGATGCTCTTTCTGGGGATGATTTCTCAAAGAATAACGAACAGAAAGATGGCAAAACAGGGGAATCCTATCTCTCACTTTTTGAAATAAAATACTAGACTAGAGTTGCCCTTTATTATTTCTGTGTTTATTAGTGTTTTACATGGTCATCATAATTACAAAAAAAGGTGTGTCTTTTTTTTTTCTTTTTTACTTTTTTTTTTCTTTTTTTTTGTACAGGACCCCTCTGTCATCTCTTTGAATTTGCCAAGATGTCCTTGTTTATACACAGGTCAATCACAATGGTCCTTCAAAATAGGTCTGTCTTAGGTTCTTGTGATAAGAACTCCTTGGGTTTGTTTGTTTTTGGAGTGTTAGGCACTTACATCCTGATGTAGAAATCTGCCTCTTTAAGGCCCATGCCTTTGGGATGGATTCTGAGCTCCTTTTGGAAAAGTGCTGCTGCAGAACAAACAGGAACAAGTTCAGAATGAAACTTAGATATTTGGATAGAGATTTTGGCCCAGCTGCCTTTGAGCACCTGCAGCAACCACAGAGCCCTCCACGCTCTGCTTCTTTCCATTGTACAGGTGACAGCAATTTCATGGCAATTTCCTCTCCTTTGTTTTTGGGCAGGAAATGTGGATTGACCAGTGTACCTTTGAATAATCCAGGTTTATTAGTAAGCCTGTCCCCTGTTACTAAACCTACAGGGCAGCTGTTTGTACTCAGACTGGATCTTGACTGCTCCTTTGATACAGAGATGTATTAGATAATAAATATTGTCAAAAGCTCCTTGAGGAGATTTGGTGAGCCTGGGCTCAGCCCTGCTGTCCTTCTCAGCTTCCCTGCCAAGGGCCAAACTGCAGAGAATGTCCATCCTCCATCGTTCCAGGTGTGCCTTTCACTGGGGGCTGTCAGGAAGCCTTACCAAGGTGCTAGCCCACTCCATCCCCTTGCTGGCCCCAGAGAGAAGCTGTCTTTGCTGATGGATCAACTTTCTGCTCCAAGAATTCTGCCACTCAGCATGGGGCTTCTGGGAATCCTAGGCAGGAGTGTCTTGTTTTCCTGCAGCATGGATTTCTGCATCCCCTGGCACGGGGAGAGCTGGCTGGCTGGGACATGGCACCCTCCCAGATCTCAGCTCTTTCTAAAAACCAAGGAGCAGAGTGCCTGGCTGCATCGACACTTCTTAGGGCTTCTACCCCTGGTGTGCCTCAGCTTGGTTCCTGAGGCACAGGAATGGCATTCCCATGGATAGACAGGAGTGAATAGAGCTTTTCCTACTCATTGATTTGCATTCCCTTGCTCAAGGAGGGAGATTCTTCCAACTGCTCGTGGAACTTGCCCCTTTATCATCTTACATTGGTGTTGTTCCAAGTTAAAACTGCAGGGCTGTGAAGAAAACTCAGGAGAACCAAGCTCTTACTCAAGGCAGGATTTGGTTGGATTTCCTGAGGGAGCACAGAGCTGGCACCTTGGCTGGATCTCTCCCACCCCCAACTCCCCACCACATCAGCTCTACCTGCCTGGGCACACCCAGAAAATATATATAAATAAGGTGGAGCTCTGCCCTGCAAAACCCAGCCCCAGTGACTGCCTCTCAGCTCAAGTGTAGAAAAGCAACTCCTGAATCTTGTGCCTGTGGCCCAAACCCTCTTTATCAGATGAGCAAAGCCTTCCAAGACATCCATGACTGGGCTTATGCAGCCCAAACGCCCTCGTGGCTTTGCATGGAAATGTAAACACGAGTGCAAATGTCTCGAGATTAGGGCTTTAAATGGGAAACTCAGGGATAAAGAGCAGCTAGCTCTGCCAGTCAGCACGTGTGCCATGGCCTCAGCCCCAGGCTGCAGCCCACAACTGAGCTTTTAGAGCAAAACTGGTAATTTTTGGATCCTCATTTTTACATGTTTGGTATAAAGAACCCTTTGTTACAGCCTGGTAAAGGAAAATATGTGTAGTATTTTAAATGTATCTAGATATCTTTTATATTTAGATTCTGGTGAGAGCTTAGGTATCCACTGTACCAATAAATACCAATTCTCTCACCATAATACCTTTTTTCCTTTCATCTTACTGCTCCCATTGATAAAAACTGCCTTCTCTTGGAACATGCAAACAAAAATATTGAGCATCATAACCCTGCAAAACATATTTAACAGGATTCACAAAACATAGATTCAGTGGCTCTCCCATATCTAGTTTTGTTTCCACCATAACCTTGAGCATAGCTTTAGTGCTGATCTTTGTGCAATTGCAACAGAAGCAAATAATATTTTTCTGGTGTCTGGCAGAGGAAGAGTGCTTAACTTAGAAATATGTCTGAAAACAGGTTTACTTAATAGACCATTAAATAGTTCTTGGTAGCTGTGGAGAAAAAAGTGAAATTTATTTTGGGATGGGAAGAGGCTGTATTTGTTTTCATAAAATGTGAGATTTAACAAGGTCTAAATAAACAGGCAGTATTGTTACGATAGAATTTGTATTTTCTGGTCCTTTATGTGCTGTTGAAAATGCCATTTAAATCAAAATGTTCATTATCTTTACAGGTTTTAAGTGGTTTTGCTCTTTGTTTCTACATTTCACAAGGCTTGTTTCAGATCAGCATGTTCAAGCCCAGGGCTGTACCCTGCAAACAGGGTAAATAAATCTTTAAAAACAAAAATAGACAGGCATAAATAAAAAATGATGTCATAGCTGTGTGTCCTTCTAACCTGCTTTGAGTATGTTGCTGATAATAATAGATCAATAACTTTAAAGCTGCAGCCAGACTTCCAGGAAAGCTGCAGCCCCACTCCAGAGCCCCACCATTCTCAGTAGTGAGGAACAGAGCTCAGCCAGCTGATCATCCAAAGCATCCTGCCAGGAGCTGAAGTTTTTCCACCCGTGTGACTCCCAAGCACTGGACATGAAGTGTCTGAATGGGCTCTGCCCTCCAGTGTGAGTTGTCAGCATCAGGCACATCAAGGTCATCCTGCTTTGAAAGTATTTCTCCTCTGCAAAGGAAACTGTCCATGGAATCCAAGATTTATTTCACTGTTTGAGCTTTTTTTTTTTTAATGGATTGGGTCATAACATCATGCTTGATTCATTAAGGTAATAACCAGCACAGATGTAGGATACAAGTTTTAAAATAAGTGGAAAAGCAAAGGAGATGGGCGAGTTCCAAAGTGTCCTACTTAGCGTGGTGTTGGAGAAGAGGAAAGAGGCAAGGTTCACCTTTCTGCAGATGGAGGGAGGAGATAGCAACATCCCTGCATCCCTGAAAGGATGGACAGGAGGTACCAGCATCCCCAGAGGTGTTAGATTTGCTCCCTTTTCCTGCCAGGCCCTGTGAGTGAAACACAGCTCAAGACAACATCTGGCTGCTCACAGCTGGAGAGCAGAGGGAAAATTTACATCTAATTGTCCTTGATGTGCAGCTAATCAGCTCCTGCTGTCAGGACTTAGAGCAGAACACAAGTTCAGGACATGTGCGGGTGTTCCTTGGAGAGCAGGGCAGCTCCTGCCCGGGCTTTGGTCCGGGGCCAGTGCCTCGTAAACAGGTGTCAGCATCCCAAAAAAGAACTGCCCTCCTTGCCAGCAGCGGGTATCCTCGCTGGCATTCCCGGGCACGGCTCCTCGGGCCAGCACGAATGACCTGCTGGTCGGCTGCACTGCTGCTGCTGTGACTGCTGCTGCTGCACTGCTCCTCTTCTGCTGCTGCTATTGCTGCTGCTGTTCTGCACTGCTCTGCTGCTGCACTGCTGCTGCTGCTGTTCTGCTGCTGTGGCTCTCTGAGCCTGCCCAGCACTGGCCTGGCCTTGTTCTCCAGAGATGCTGGCCCCCAAACCTGACAGCCTTGGAGTGTATCAGGAGGTGGGGGAAGGAAAAGGAGAAGCAATAGGCAAGTCAGTTGTGAATAGAGGGTTTCTCCTCTTAGGATTAACCTCTAACTTGGAATTTGGGAGATGCAGTCCTTTGGTAGAGGACTGGGTGAGGATGTGCTGGAGGAAGATCCTGCTGCTAGGGGGCAATATGTAGCAAGCAAAACCCCACTAAAGGCGTTTTATCTCAGTATCTTATCTCTTCTTCAAGACAAGAACTTAAATCCAAAAGTTATCCAGTGTATTGCACACACTTTTTTTTTTTTTCTGTAGAAAGTGTAAGCTATAAACAAATATTCAACCTTCACTTATAGGTTGTATGTTTCCTTTAGCATGTATATGTGTGTATGACTCTCTTCATATGCTTCCTTGTTACCTGCGTGATTCTTAATTTTTCATTCTGAATTCTATCATCGTTTATATAAAGCAAAAAGATAAGGACGTGGACATTTAAAAGCCTCGAATCACAAGATCTTGTAACTCTCCTGCTGCTTCCCTTTTGGGAACAGCTGGAACAGCAAACTCAGAGGTCTTTGTGACATTTTTTTGTTCTCCCACTTTCTTAAACATACTCCCTAAAAAAGAAAACAAGAGGAAACGTGGAAAAAAAGAAAAAGAAAACAAGAGAAGGCAGTTTCAGTGACACTATTGGTTTCAGGTTGAGCAGGGAAATAGTTGTTCATTTGTTTAGATGTACTCGTAGTGATTTGGTGATACTTGTTTTAGAACTAATGCAGGGTGTTTCTTTAAGAGTTGCCTTGTGTGACTGCAATTTTAAAATTCATTTTAATGATGAAAACACTTTTTGCTGGGGGATATTCAGTGGCTATGCATGGTTATGGCTATAATGTTAATGTTTGATTGAGTCATGGAGAAAATACATCGGTTTCTACAGCAGGTTTTTGGTTCTGGCTCACCTGGTCTTCAACATTCTGTGAAGCAGGATTGTATGAATGAGGAAAGGTTACAGTGTGCCAGATTTCACTGGTGGAAAAGTGATCATTAATTAATTAGTGTTAATTTTTGCAAGATGAGGTTGGGAATTTTGACTGCTGTGACTGAAATTTGCACAGAGGAGGAAGTGGTTTCATGTTCGAAATTTTTTTTATCAGTTCAGTCTTGTTTCCCATACTGTTCAGAGTGAGAGACTCAAACATGGGTTTGACTCTGTGTCCCAGGAATATTAGAGACTTCTGCTGACTCAAAATCCATGGGTTTTTGGGATTGGCTTTATGGCTGTGGTGAAATACATTGAGTGCTTCTTCAAGTCTTTGCTGTAGTGTTTTCTGCTTAATAAATAGAAGAGAGTGGGTTAGTCAGCATTAGAAGGCGGCAAAGCCAGCAGTTTTCACAATGCTCTCCTCTTTCAGCTCCCAACAAAGAGATTAGGATGTCAGTCTGGCTGAATTAGGACATTAATGCTCTTTGCACTCCTCACCTTTCCTCTTCTATCTTGCCATAAATAATTCTGAACGTGAGTTTATTTTGAGATTAAATTATTGTCCTTGTTTAATGTGATTAACATGAAATATTAATGGTTTTAAGTCTTCCATGTAAAAAAAAAAAAAAAAAATTGTGTTCTGCAACAGAAGGCTTTGACTTCTGCCAAACCAGCACAAGTGAATTGCTTGTAATCCCTGAGTGTTTGTAATTACCAAAGTGGTTTGGATGGCTTTACTTAGTATTAAATGCTGACATCATCCTTAAGTGCAGAAATCAAACTTGCTGTAACTAAGATTATATCAAGAAAGCTCTCACAACTCACATATTTTCCAGTAGTCATAATAGACCAAAATGGTATGATTCATTGCCTACCTGAAGCATTTGTTCTTTCCAATATTGCCAGGCTACTGGTGTGTAAACAGAAATGTAAATTCCTGCTTGTGTCGGGGGGATTGTTGGGGCTTGCACAATGGTGCTGAATCATCTGAGCAGATCTTGCTCCCTGCTGGGACTTCACAAACGCTGCTTGGAAGTGCAGCTTCAGAGCACAGGGAGGTCCTCTGGGCTCAATGAAGCTTGTGATTTTCTCCTCTGAGCCTATTCTGTCCCAGTGGTGATTCCTAAACTAGCTCTTTCCAGTTCACAGCTCCATTATTCAGATTCACAGTCAGTAAAAGGTGCTTCTCTTCTAATACCCTCTGCAAAATTCTGAAATAACTGGATTTTACTTAGTACATGCGTGAAAAGGAGGGAAAAGAAGAGAGGACTTTTATAGCACTTAATTCATTGTTTTTACAAAGTTGTTTCCTGCATCCTTCCAAACAAAAATGCAGATTGTTGTGGTTATGAAGTAACATAAAGTTATTCTTTATGTTGTATTATTTTATTAGTATTTTGCAGCTGCAGAATAAAGGCTTGAATACACAGGATTCTGCAGCTGCCCACACTTGTTTCAATTCCCATTGATCAAGGAGCCTGCCCATGTGTGCCTGTGAGTGTTGGGAAAAAGAGACCATACACATGTAGGGAATTGTTACAAACATTCCAGCTGCTCCCATGAGCCAGCAGATTTTTGGCTGCATCTCTATATTACCCCCCAAAAAAGCTCCTTGAGCTGTTACAAATTGCTGTTCAAGTTTGCTGAGTTTGGTGATGCTGCCCTGGATCTCACTAGTGGTGTCTGTTCTGGGAGAACTATTGGAGAGTGTTAAAGAAGAGCCAAGAGCAGCATCCCAGATCTGCAAAGGTGTGGGTGTTGCACATGAATATGTAGAGGGTGATTGCTGCCCAGGTTTCATGGGGAGTGATGATGGTAATGAGCACTGGTGTTCCTATGAAAGCAGCTTGGGGCAGCAGATTGCCCAGAACTGCAATGAACATCCTCGTGGTGTTGGCAAGCTCCAGAGCAGAACAACTGCAAATTCCACAGAAGCATGGCTTTCATAACAGCAATGTTTACCTTTCTCTGATAAGCTCAGGACATGTGCCAAGGCTTTGGTTGCATCCTCCTCCTCTGCCTGCTGCAGGCTGTTGTCCATGCTGGCTCCTCTTGCCCCCATGAAGAGCTTCATCAGAAGTGCAGTGATCATTGCAGTGCCCTCCCAACATTCAGATTGCTTGGGGCCAGGTGGGGTCAAGCTCTGACCTTCACTGGTTCCTTCCCCGTTGTGTGGTCACTCTTGTTAGAGAATTGAGATAATTTTTTTTAATGTTTGGACACAATTTCCCTTGTTGCAACTTGTGTCTGTAGCCTCTCACCCTTTTCTCATGCCCCTGTGAGAAGAATCTGGCACTGCTATGTCTGTACCTACTCAGCTGGCAGCTGAAGGCAGGAATGGGACCCCAGCATTTGCCTTCCCTTCTTTGGGCTGCAAAAGTGGGGGACTTTTTTGGGTTTCCCTTTTTCCACCCTGTCAAGACCCCTTGAAGTGGCAGCCTTGCCCTCCAGTTTGTCAATCCTGCTCCTTGGTTTCACATCATCTGCAAATTTGCTGGGGAGCGGGATTTTCCATCTCTTCCTTTGACATTATCCTTGAAGTTCAACCAGACAGGGTAATTCAGTTTCATGGTCTTTGTTATTTGGGAAAGGCAATTTAGTATCCATAAATTCTACAATTCTTGCTTTATCTTCACTCTTTAGACGAGCAAGCCCTGCTCCTGTGTGCTTTCAAAAAAAAAAAAAAAAGAGGGTACAATGCTGCAGCATTTTATTTCCGTGTCAAAATTAATAAAATCTTGGAACACTTTGCCTTCTATTGCTTGCATAAGTGCTTATATGCAAACATGAGTTTGCATTCTATCACTTATCTGGTTGCTCAGTTTGTAGTGAAATGTTTATATTAAATCCTTTAGCCTATCTATATACTTAAACAGGAAATGGAAACTGGTCTGATGTCTTCATCAGACACAGGTTGAGAGGGAAAACCCCCCAGATTTCCAATACTACTTAAATAAGAATGCTTATTTAAAGAAAATTTATTTAAGTAAATCAGATGCAGGTTGTAGGTTCTTGAGGGGAAGCCCTTGTTTATTTTTTCATCATGAACAAGTTAAAGGAGAAAACACCTCCTGAAAAGGGAAAGGCACCATGGCACCTACCCTCACCAGCAGTTTTTCCTTTCCCCCCCTTTTTCCTTCTCTTGCCAAGAGATACAATTATTCCATGAGCCCAGAGAGTAAAAACATTCCGAGACAGCAGTGCAGGATAAAAAGTTAACTGAGCACTCTTCCTCTGGAGGAGGAGGAGACCCAGGTAGGGCTGAAGAGGCTGGGGAGAGCTGAGAAGGGAGGAAAGGAGAAGGGGTGGGAGCCCTGCCCAAGGGCTCGTTGGCAGGAGAAGGCAGGAACAGGATACGTTTCAGCTTTTGGGTGGCTCTGGGAGGAGCAAGGTTGGGATTAAAGAGTCTTGATAAAATTGTTCCCTTCCTTCTCAGACGCAGACAGCGAGTTTCATGGGGTGGATTTTCTGCCAGAAGATCTCAGCCAGGCTCCAGAGGAGACAGGAATGAGGGTGAACAAGAAGTACTCCTGTCTGCCTGCTGAGGAGAAGGGCATCCACATCATCAACATCCGAGCCATCGAGGACATCGGCTACGACCAGCACGAGAGCACGGTGAGTGGCCACGGCTGCTGGGCAGACACAAGCTCACCTCTCTGCTTATTTCCCATCCTCTCCACTCCCTGGATGCTCTGAAATCCTCTCCCTCTGTTTTCCCAAGGTGCTGGGAAGGACTGCCACCAGGCACAGTCCGTGCTGATGTGGTGGGGGTTGTTCTTGGATGTGTGAGAAATGGTTTAACCTGCAGCATTAAAAGGGGCTGACTCTTCTCAGAGTAAGGAATCTGGCAATAAGGCTGTGCCAACTTTTACATCTTCTTGCCAGTGCAGAGAAGAACAGAACAGAATGTCTAAAATTTCATGCAAAAGCCATTGTTAACATAGGTAACATTAAACTGATCTTCTCCAGCACAATAGAGATTAGGTTGCCAGTGTCATTAATTGCTCCTCGGTTAAATTCTTTAACACAGATTTTAAAGGAAGTTAGTAATATGAATACCTGGCATGATTATGACTTGGTTATGTAATTTAAACATAAAAATAAGTTTATTAAGGTGGAGTGGGCTATACAACAGATTCACTGGGGAAAGAGGTACCAGAAAAAGCAACGTGATTTATTGTGCTTGTGCTTAAAATTAGGATGGAGCATGGTTGAATGATTCTGTCAGGGTGTTAAAATCCTCATGCTGTGGTGAAACTGAAATGTCTTTTCTCTGTCTCATTCACAGCTGAAGAGACATGAGCTTTACATGGTCTAAGTCAATGCAACTCCATTTAAGCACAGCAGTACTGCAAGAGAACATCTGGCCCATGAGTATCTTTCAGCATTTATACCCCATCCTTAAAATAATCTGACCATTAATTTATTTAAAACAGAACCAACTTTTTGGCTGCTTTCTGTTTGCAGTGGGATGTAGCTACTCTCACATGATAATGAATTTGTTGAGGCTTTAGTAGCCACAGTGGTAGTTCAGCCCAGTTTTTCAGAAACTGTTTAATTAATTAGTAAGATCAGCACATTTAAAAAAAAAATTAAACACAATCCAATTAGTTGCCATTTGTTACTATTTTGTTTCTGTAGAAGTGAGTTGCCTGCCACAAGCAGAGTGTTGCCTTGCTTTAAAAAAATGTTCTGAATCCACAGGTGCATGCCATTAATCATAAAGCAATTGGACAGTAAGAGTTATTAATGGTTTTGATATCAAAGTTATGCTTACAAACTAAATGAGAATATCTAGGTAGGGCACCAACATGAACAGACTGTGCCCTGAAGAGTTTGACATGGCTAAATAACCTCCCCTGTTTTCATGGAACAGGGAATAGAGGCAAGAGGACAATGAGTGAACTCCATGGTGGCTCCAAATGCTGTATTATTTCATTATATATTTATTAACTTACTGTAAAGGGTTTTGGTTAAATGGGAAAGAGGGATGAGATCCTAAAGGAGAGAGAAGCAGATAGCAAGGTCTATCTAAAATAATTTACATTCAGTGTTTTATGTATGAAATAAGCAGGTGTGCACATCCCAAATAGAATTTAGCATTTTGCAGCTGATGACCAATTGCTCTCTTTTGGAGCACAAGTCCTTTTCCCTCCATGGAGGATGGACATTCTTCTATAAACTTAAAAGCCAGAAAAGTTCCCTGACCACTGAAAAGCCACTCCTGTGGTTATTTTTTGTGAAAACAAATGCCAGTTACTAGTGAATTTTCTTCCTTTTTTTTTTTTTTAATAGTATGTGCATCTCCAAGGGTAGAATTGTGAATTGTACACTTGATTGTGAATTCCCTTCTATGAGAAGTGTTATAAAAGTAGAAATAAATAAATTGTTAGTATTTTTGTTTGTTTGTTGTTTCTACAGTTGCCCTGTGCTGTTTTCAGATAAATGCCTGGAAATGAAATTGTGTTTTAAGTCTTACCTTTCATGTATCTCACAGCACTTACCCAGCATTAACTCAGGCTGGGAATAAAGCCATTGCTACCATCAGATCACATAGTGACATAGTTTTATAAGTGGGAAAAAGAAGTGGTGAACTCAATAAGCAGTGACCCCACTTCCCTGGCTACTTTCCATCGCGTTTTTGGCCATGCTGCAGGACCAGCTGGCTCCCTTCAGTCTGTATCTAAGATGATCTCTTTCTCAGATGATATGGACTTGCAATGATAGATAAGAGAAGTGAGAAATGTTTCCACACTATATTAATCTATTTGTCAGAATTGCAGCATTGCAGATGTCATGGGTGGAAAAGGACAGACGATCTTAGTGGCGATTAACCCCCGAAGGAGAAAACCAAACCCAGCAAGTAGCTGACTTATGAACCAGTGTGCTGGTGATTAGATTAAATCCCAGTCATGCAATCTATTTATTTCTCGCCAATAAAATCCCATCTGGCTATCAGTAAAATTAAAGGTGTTAACTTGCAAAAATTTTTGGAGTAAGTAGCATGGGGGGGACTCCTCCCATCTGCTGGCTGTCTGGAGAGAGGGCATCCTATGCTCCAGGCAAAAGGAGCCTTGATAGGAGAGGATGGTCTGTCTGGTGCTTGTGTTGGGCTGTGCATTCATTATTCTTCTCTCTTCTTCTCTCCACACCCCCATTCCCCTCTTCCAGTTGTTAAATTCCCTATCCAAAAACCCGGATGCTGACTGCAAATACGGGCTCTACTTCCGAGATGGCAAGAGGAAGGTGGATTACATCCTGGTGTACCACTACAAGAAGTCCTCAGCTGGGAAGACTCTGGCCAGGAGAGCCCAGCAGAATGATGCCAGTGTCCGAAGCAGCAAGCAGGACCAGCCCCTGCCTGGGAAGGGGGTGCAGCTGGAGATGGGGGACAGCGAGCCCCACATGGATTACCACGAGGACGACAAGAGGTTCCGCAGGGAGGAGTATGAAGGGAACCTCGTGGAGGCTGGGCTGGAGCTGGAACGTGATGAAGATGTAAGGATCCCCCTGGAAGGGTTAACAGCAGAGAGGGTGACTGGTGGCCAGGCCCTGGGGGATGCTGAGCTGTGCCTGGGAACCTGGCTCTGACCAAGGCTGCACAAGCTCAGCTCTTGAAGGATTTGATTGCAGCTCTGGCAGTCAGTGCCATCCTCACCCACTGATTTAGGTGGCTGCACAGGAGTGTGACATGGTGTTGTGAATGCCCTGGTGAGGTGAACTTCCTGACTTTTCTTGGCCAGGATTTGTGGCACACCCACCATTGCAACACAGCTGCGTTGTGCTGTCTGGAAGTCAGGCTTAAATTGCTCTGAACTCTAATCCCAATTTAGTGGGTTTACAGTATGCAGTGGTTTGGATCCTCTGGCAATTCCAGTTCTGGGGGGGGAAAAAAATCTGATACAGGCAGTGTCATCTTTATTCCTCAATATAGGCTTGAGGAGAATTAAATTTGTTCAGGAGGCTCTGGTCCACACTCCTGCTGGAGCACATGGGTCTGTGTTACAGTTTGCTCTTTCCATTCTTAGACATGAACAGTACAGCTTGTAACATCTTCCACCTGCACCCTGAAAACAGGATATTCTATTAAAAGCCCATTAGACTGTGTAAAAAATGATGTATGTGAAGTGCTGCCAGTGTGTGATTAGTAGTAATAGACACAGCAGTATTAATTTCAAAGAAAGCTGCTACAATTATCTGACCCAACCAATGTGCCTCAGACTCCTGAGAGAGGGTAAACATTTATGCTGGTTTTATTTACAGGATCTAAAAGCTGAGATAAACATTTTGACCTGGGAACAGACTGCAAAAAAATAAATCCATCACCTATTACTCACAAATTACAGACATTTACGTCTTTTATATATTTTGTATATATAATATATATGCTTAACATGGTACAATGCAAGAAAACCCCAAAACCTTTCCCCTCTCTGTCTTCCTGTGAAAATCAGACTTGCTTTCTGTCCAACTTGCAGGTTCCTGTAGCAAACAGGGAATTTGCCTGTGCAAAGTCATAGATATTTAAATCCTTTGCCAGATGGGAGGTTCCACTTAAGACATGTAATATAATTTCAAATTATGCAGAAAGGCTCAGGAGTCAGGCCAGGGCAGTGTAAAAGAGAGGGAACCCTGTCCTTTCAGTGCAAGACACCAGACCACATGAGGTGAAAGTGTAGAGTTGAAAGCAAGACTCAGGGATTTACATCAGTTTCCACAGCCAGCATGTCCATGGAGGGGGGAAGATCTGTAATCTCTTGGGCCTGAAAAGCCACAAAGCTGCATTGGAGACCTCACTGACTCCACAAGAGCAAAGGTTTCTTGAACAGATGGTGTTTAATAAATCACTCAAGCTCTCTCCAATGAAATGGCTGGATGGTCACACACAAAGGGTTGTGGTCAGTGGCTCGATGTCCAAGAATAATTGATTAAAACAAGGCCAGGTTGGACAGGGCTTGGGGCAGCCTGGCCTGTCCATGGCAGGAGTGTTGGAACTGGATGTTCCCTAAGCTCCCTTCCAACCCAAACCATTCCATGGTCCTCTGAGTACCAGTTTCTAGAAACTGAGAATACAGCTGTGTGAAAGCTAGTTATCATAATAACTGAGTTAGTGCAGCAGCAAGATTAGAAAGATTCATTGATGTTCATTTCTCTTCTGTTGGCTGAATGCCTCCTGGTCAGATATGGTTTGCCCAGGAGAGGTTGCTCCAGGGGGAGCAAACATGGGTGTATGTGGGAGTGCCAGAAGCAAACATCCATGTCCGGCCCTCTAGAACACAGCTCTGGGAAATACTGGGCTGCAGGCAAACCACAAATACTGCCTTTAACTCCTATCCTCCTTTTGCTTGGTTTGGTGGAGTTCTTCCTACTGGTTTTCCTAATTATGATGGTTTAATGGATATATTCAGTTTGATTCTGAGGCTGCTCAGAGGGATGAGCAGCAGGGTCTCTCTCAGCCCCAGCAATTACAACACACTCACCAAATCACACCATTTTGGCTGGATGCCTCTGCTTCAAATTTAACTGGCTCAGCCCATATTTGTGTCCACAGTCATTAGCTTTTATTTCCCAAAGAGTTTTTATCTGTTTAACCTTGTGGTAATTGCTCTGGGAGTGAATAGCATTTTTGGAGTCATGTTCTGTAGCAGCTCAGCACAGTGAGGTGTTCAGTGATTGTCCTGTTGTTAGAAACCAGCTCTCTCAAACAAAGGAGATTTATCATGTTGGTCCTAATGGACTGTTTGTTCCTTAAATATGTATGAATCACAAGGGGTAATTGGTTTAATTTCCTCTCATCAGTAACGTTTTCCCCTGCTTTTTTTTTTTTTTTTCTTTTTTTAAGACTAAAATCCATGGGATTGGGTTTGTAAAAATACATGCACCATGGAATGTATTGTGTCGAGAGGCAGAATTCCTTAAACTCAAGATGCCCACAAAAAAGGTGAGTCCTGATTTCCTTGTTTTCCTCACAAAGACTTAGTTTAAACATATGTTCCTCTCAGAGCATCTTACAAATGCAGACTTCTCTTTCCACAAGCATTTTAAAAACAATTAACTGATGTGCACCAGAAATTAAAGTCACAAATGTACTTGCCTGGGGCAGCATAGGGAAAAAGTAGAAGGAAGAATGGAAATCAAGAATTTCTGGCTGCTGCCACTGTCTGAACATGATGAGAGTGATTTCATCCTCAGTATGTTTTAAAATGAGAGGTTTCAATTGATGGTGAAATTTCTGTGTGCCTTTTGGACATTTTTTTCTCACCTGAAGACTGCTAAAAATGAACACAAGGATAAGAATTTGTCTCGCTGGGTTCAGTGACTATTCATATACACAGTCAGTCACGTTTGCAGGAGCTGGGGCCACTCTACCACAAAATAAATTACCTTTCAGAATATTTGAAATATCATTAAAGGAATGACAGTGTATTTTCATCAATTCTAAATCACCCATGATAGATAGATGGATAGATAGCTACCTGCTCAGTGAGCACAGCTCAGAGATGGATTAATATTTAAACACAGACTAAGTGCAGGTCCCAGACTGCACAGGGAAGTCCATAATGGAGCAAGAGACAGTCTCCAAGCCCAGCATCATTTATTACAACACTAAAACCACACTTTTGGTTTGGATTTCATATTAATCCCCATTATTGCATCACTTACCAGGGATTTTAATCAGAAGCACAATTAGATAAAAAAATCTGTTGTGAGCCTGTGGTTACCTAACCCTTGGTTTGACTTTCCCATCCCTTTCTTTCTGGATGATTTCAAGAATAAACCACACTCCTCAATAGTTTATTGTGATATATTTATCTAATTGCTGGCTTACTCCTTGCAGCTCACTCTGACCTATGGATAACCAAAAAGCAGTGAAGTTTTACTGTGGTTTTTTTCTCTTTGCTCCCTCAGATGTATCAGATCAACCAGACCCATGGCCTCCTGAAAAAGATTAATTCTGTGATTCAAAAAATAACGGAGCCCATCCAGCCAAAAGTGGCAGAGCACAAACCTCAGACAGTGAAGCGCCTCTCCTACCCCTTCTCCAGAGAGAAGCAGCACTTGTAAGTGAAAGCCTTCCCTAAATGTCCATGTCCACAGGTCCAGCCTCTCTGAGCAGCTCAGGCACCAGAGGGTGAAAGGGAACATGAGCACCAACACTTTGGTGGGCATTACTGCAAAGAATATTTCCATTTTGCAGTAAATTTACTTTTGGGGGGATTTTTTTGGCATGCTGTTGAGGAATGAGTCTTTGCAGAGAAATCTCTTAGCTGCTGTTGTGGCACATAATGTGCATCTGTATAACCATACACTCTACCTGTTAGGCTGCCAAAAGGGGATTTATAGTGTGGTTTATAAGAGCCTCTTCTCTACATTAAATAAAATGCTCAGTAAAACTTGTAGCCAGAGATGTGGGCTGATAAATTTCAGAATAATTTCATATATCTGGTGTGGGCAGCTGACACAGGTAGTGCCAACCAGGCCTTGCCTTTTGAAGTGCTGTGAAGTCAGAGGTGGCTTTGCCATCGATCCCAGATCAGCAAGAACAGCTGTAAATGTGGGTGTAGGGAAAAAACCAGGAGGCAGAGCCCAGCCAAAGCTTCCCCTGCCCTGGAGTGCTCTGCTGCTGCTCTTCCCTGGCCAGCATCCCAGAGGAGTTGCTTTGAAGGCTGTGTTTATGGATGTGCCAGCTGGAACAAGCAGCACTCCTAGGGCAGGACCTCGTCCCTGCACCCACATTTAGGGTTTTAGTGTTTCCACTAAAATCCAGACATGCAGATCCCTGCTGGGCTTGGGCCAGTCAGTGTGTGGGACACCTTGGCTGTCCTTGGGCTTGCAGGAAATGTATTTGTGTGTTTGCTGGGTGCGGGGAGTTAGAGAAGGGCCAAAAGATGCTCCTGAGTGTGGACATGGGTGAGCCTCACACTGTCTGCAGGTGGCTTTTCCAGGGACACCACCTGGGGAGGAAACAGCAGCCTCACAGGGAAAATTAAAGGTTATGAGGGGAAATTCAAGGCCACCAGCAGTCAGGGATTCAACTTAAATAAGCATCAACACTCTCTTTTGTGCTGAAAAACCTATAAAGACATAAAACCAGTGAAATGTATAAGCAGCCTCTTTAAACTGTGGGAGTTGGGTTGGACTTGCTTTTTAACAGGGTTTCTACAAGCTGTTCCTTAATGTGAGAGATCCCCAGGAGAAATGAAAATATTGAAGGGGTCAACAAGAACAGGAAATTACTGACTTTTTTTTTTTTTAACCTAATGGGCTTCCTTCTAATCTTTTAACAGATTTGATTTGTCTGACAAAGATTCCTTCTTTGACAGTAAAACGAGAAGCACTATAGTAAGTACTGCCTATAAATAATTTATGGTGAATATTGCCTCAGTCATGGTGTTAACAGCTTTAATACAATGCCTGTTCAAGTTTATCTTTCTTAACCAAATGCCAAGAATCTCCTGTGCCATCAGGTACAGAAATTATAAATAATTCCAGATTTACTGCTGAGTAGTAAATCAAACCTGTTTGATGCTAAAAGGTTGCTGACTTTTGGAAAATAATTTGGATCTTCTTTCTAGTTCATGGGTAATTTTCTTAGCAGAGATATCACCAGATGGGAATATTTATACTTTACCACTCATTGTGCCCACCAGCTGCCTGCACCCATGAGTGATTTAACTTTTTGTAACTATATATTGTTCTTTTTGCAAAATGCTGCTAAATGTCCCAAGACATTTTCCAACAAAACAGCCAGGTATTTACAGGAAATATTATTTATAGTATTTGGGGGGAAATTCTCTGTAATGATATTGAAAGTGTTGAGGTTGACGGCTTGTATCTGACTTACAGAACATGAAATAGAGCTTGGGAAGAAGGTGTAGCCTCATTTATAGCCACCAAAGGAGGAATTGAAAGGCCAGCTCGTGTGACACCCAGGGCAGCTGGAAGGGGCTGTGCCAAGCAGCCCTGGCTGCAGCACATTTCAGAGGATAACAGGGACTCTTTGCCCCATTCCACTGCTCCTAACCAGTGCCTTGGAATGTGACTGCCAGCATGCTTTTATCTTATATTTAACATCAGCCTTTTGGGGTGCCAAGTGGTTTCCAAAAGAGTTTATATTCCAATCATAGCTGCCTTTCATTGCTGTGGTGATAAGGGATGTAAGATATCCAACTTCCCTTTCCTGCTCTGAAATTCCAGCTTATTCCACAATGTAGTTCCCTGCTAGCCTGAAGAGCAGGGGTTTGATGTGAGCCCTGGTTATGGGGGCAAGGTGAGATGGACCAGGGGAGGCAGAGGCAGGAGCACAGAAATGGGGAAGAAAAAGGCAAATATTGATTTGGTTTATTTGCAAATAAAACATTTAACTTGAGATTGGGAAGGAAAAAAAGAAAAAGCCTGGGTTTTGTTTGTAGGCTTTCTTTTATATATCCAGATGTGTAGGAAAAAAATCTCGTAAGTACAAGGAACTCAAGAGATGAAAAGTTAAAATTCACGACAGGCTGAGCAAGGCAGTAAGACAAAATGGCTCCATGGGACAAGAGGGTGAGCAAGACTGACTGGAAAATGGATTGAAGGAGAAGCTCAGAGCAGAGGCTGAGAGGAAAAGGAGGGAAGAGGTTTTTTTAAGTGACTGAAGGAACACTGGGCATAGAAAAATAATGCTGGTGCTGTGCTGCTTAATGTGAAATCCCTGCAAATCACCCAGTAATGAAGAACATATTGAATGTTTCCCAACATCATTTTATTCTGTGTGCATTGCTGTTTGTATTCTTCTTTCTTAAAGTTCTCCCCTGCCTTTCTCATATGTATTTTTGAACCACAGTGCAAATATTGACCCTTCCACCTACTGCGAAATGAACAGGAATCTAGTCACTACCCGTGAGTCTTTGATGAATAGAACTGAGCCAAAGACCTTTTAGTTATTAAAAAAGAAAATAAAAAAATGAATTATATAACTGAAAATCTCCCTGTGACAGCCCTTTAACTCACTGGGGTTACAGATGACAGACAGATGAGCTGTGGGACTTGCCCAGGATGCCCTCACTTGCTTCCTCCAGTGAATTGGGCAAGAGTCAAGTTAGCAAACGGGTTAGGGAGCTGGGAAACAGTCCCCAGCTCCCTGGACAGGCCAGGCAGTGGCAGGAGGGGCCTTGGCTCCAGGTTTCCCTGTGCTGCTGCTTGCCTGGCTGGAGAGCATCGCTGCACGGGAGCGGCCGAAGGCTGAACCTCGCGGGCAGCCTGCTGAGCTGTGCAAAGGTTACCCGACAATAAATGCAATAAATCCCAAAATAAATACATGTGTTTTGCCACCGAGGTCAGGCAGGCTCAGAGATGTTAAGGTCAGCCTGTGTTAGTCCAGTTTGATAAAGGGCTGCGTGCTGTGTACACGCCGTGAGCCCGGAGCTCTGCTCTGCTCAGCTCCTTGGGATGCAGCCAGCCCCCGGAGCCAGGGAGAGCACCCCTGAGCTTTGATCCATGGCTAGCATGAGCAAAAATTGCATTTCTGTTATGCCAGGGGGTAGGAGTAGCCCTGTTTGCCCCCATCAATTCTCCTGGTAGCTGACTATTTAGTTAAGCTTTTGTCTCCTGTACAGAAAGCACAGCACGGAGAGCCCCGAGCCCTGCTCTCCTGAATACCACAGCTTTTATTAAAGAATGATGACTTCATCGACATCTTGGTTTGGCCAATATTTGAGCTGTACACAAAAAGATTGTGCTTTTCGCTGGCAGTGTCTGAAGTAACCCTTTCTTTTCTTTTGCTTCTGTAGGTTTATGAAATACTGAAAAGAACGACGTGTACCAAAGCAAAATATAGCATGGGTAAGGAACTTTATTTAGCTTTATGATCAATATCTTTTTCAGGTATTGAAAATAATTGCATGTTGTAAATGGCTGTGGAGTTTAGGTTTTCCCCCTGCTCTCTAATTTGATGTACGTGGATGTAATTGTTTTACTTGGAAATTAGATTCAATTTATGCAACTGTTTGACATTTTTTTCAAATGTGAATTTATAGATTAAACTCTAAATTAAATGGTAAGAGAGCATGTAGCCCCTGCAGATGTGACTTAGGATGGATGGTGACATAAACCAGCAGATGAGATTTTCTCTGTGTTCTACACTCCCTGAAATGGATGAGGGTATTTCTGTAAAATCCAATAACTGCAGTGAAAGTCTGTGGCTTGGCGCATTTTGTTCAAGCAGGAACCCCACATTTTATAGTGGGATTGTTTTCCAGTGACTTGAGTGGAATAGTCTTGACTGATGACTGTCCTGAGTGGAACTGAGATGAACCCCCTGGAACAGCCAGGGGCCAAGGCTTGTGCTGGAACTGGGCACCTCAGCCCTCAGAGCAGGTGCTGCAAGTCAGGGGATGTGACATTTGTACTACCATGACCAAGGCTTTTAGGATTTCAGCCCTAGGGTTTATGCTGTAAGAACTAAACTCGTAATAAAGATGAATTGCAAATCAGGCCACCTTACAGACTTGTTGGCAGCTGATTCTGCTCAGCTGTTACATACTTTATTTCATACATGATGCACAGATATACATTTGACTGTAGGACCAAAGTTAACAAATAGTTAATAGTAAATCCAAACAAATAAAGTGGAAGGGTGAATTCCCAAACAAAGTGAGAAAAGTGCATGAACATGGAAGAAAATGTTTGGTAACTGTTGAAATCTGTTGGTGCCTATTTGCCTACAAACAGTTAAATAAAACAATAGGAACTTGAATTACAGGTAGTTCTGTTCAATATTGACCCATCAGCTGCTTAGAAAGACATCAAATAATAGAAGAACAGTTACGCCACAAATTATTTCCATGCTTTGACTTTTGTGTTGAAGTAACAACATACAATGCACAATTGTTGACTCCTTATATACACTAAAATTTGGTGTCCAGCCAGTATTAACAGAAGTGCTGTTCTCTGTAGCATGGGAAATCCAAATTATTCTGTGACTTTTAAGACCCTTTTCGAGTCTGGTGCTGGATCATTTTCACTGGAAATTACATCTTTGGACTCTTGAAAGGGGAAGGTCACACATCTCAGTTTAAATTCTTGCCTTGGACTTGCTTTCTCAGTTGATTTGTTTTTGTTTTATTTTTGGGTTTTTTTATTTGTTGGTTTCGTTTTTGTTTTATTTTTTTTTTTCTGGTCCAGAAGATGGGAAGCACAGTAGGGATTAGTTGAATAGGGAAGACACTAATGCATAGTAGAGTGTTAGGATTCCTGGATGGTTCTTCTACCTGAGACTGGCAAGGCCACACAGTATTGCTAATAAAAATGCCATCAGGCTAGCCCAGCATAACTCAATCAGCTCCTTTGTGTTCCAGTGCTGGAATGCTGGGTTATAACCCAGCAGAGGTGGCAAACAGATTTAAACAAACACAGATCATGCTGCAGCACTGCTGCCCAGCAGGAAAAAAGCAGCTGCCCAGGGGAGCACTGCAGCCTTTGTTATTTTTAAGGAAAATTTTGTGAAAATGTGAATCTGGCTTCACTGTTAAATCCAGATCTGTAGTAGAAGGGTACTATGTAGCTCTTCTCACAACCCTAGAAAAATAATTTATCTGCTCACAGGTTGTTTCTGCCAGGAGTGTGGAAACATTTGCAGACAATTCATAGATCTGTATAATCTTAAATGGAGCTTCGAAAATTAATGATACCGCAAGATACTGAGCACTCCTGGAGCTGCTCCTCCAGCAGGTGATTAGTATCTTGGAAATGTTAATGAACTTGAACAATCCTCATTTCAACAGCAATCAAAAATGACTGTACAGTGAGCTGGTTCCTGGTTCATAGTCACTGTTCTTTCAAACCCAGTCCCACACTCTTTTCTTAGCCGTGAACTGATGGGCAGCATGGAGTACACTGGAGCACCTCATTTTTCTTTTCTTTTTTTAATTCTTTTCAAATCCTCCCCAATGCCAGTGGCCAGACTTATATATATTTTTTTTTTCAGTTGGCATTAATCACCATTGCCCTGCACAAAGACAAGTGCTTGACTTTGCTCTGACTCAGCACCCAAAACTGGCTCATTCCATCCCCAAATGTATGTTCATGGACCACATGACACCTCCAGACATGGTGAACAGAGTTGGAAGCAGCTCTATTAAAGCCAGCAGATGCAGGAGGAAAGAATATTAGGGAATTAATGAGCTGCAGCCCTCCAAAAGCCCAGGTCCAGCCACCTTTGGGAATGGTGCAGTGCTCCTCCAAACTTCCCCACCAGCTCCTCCCTCTGGCCCCAGTTAAGACAGGACTCCTCCCAGTCCCTTGTGCCACAGACATTTAATAGATGAAGCACTCATTGCTTTCAGCCTCATGCATGTCACTAATAAACGGCTGTGTAAACAGGGAAAGGAGAGGGAAGAAAGAAGGAAACTGCCCTTTTAAATAAAAGACGAAAATGTGGTAAATATGGTAAGTATTAACGCCAAGGTCTTCGCAAAGGCTTTCCCTACAATTTCTCTGATCCATCTGAAACCTGAATTCAAAACTCTGCGTGGGTGATGCGTGTGGATGTGGGTTCCCCTGTGCCATCAATTCCAGCCACATTCTCCTTGTGATCCAGCCTTCTGCTACACTTTCAAATCTTCAGGCTTGCCCTTAAATCAAACTGACTTTTCAGAAAATGTAATTTATTTTAATGACTAATTTCAAGTCATTGGCTTCTAATTCTTGATTCTCAAATATATATGACTTCCTCTTGCTCTCTGCAGTTTTCCATTTCATAAAATGAGTCATGTATAATAACCTATATGATTAAAAATGAAACTACATGGAAAGGAATGAGATGGCAGCAAAATCATTACCTGATCAAATGGCTGTTATTTTGAGGGAAATCTCCAGGAAGGATGATGAAGTGAGGCTGTCTAACCTTGAAATTATAAATAACTATTATGTCTTTATTTTTCAAGGGATCACCAGCCTGCTTGCCAATGGAGTTTACAGTGCTGCATATCCTCTGCATGACGTAAGTGATCTCACAATATATTTTACACATCTGCTGTCTGTCACCAAGAAATCCCTCGTGTGTGATGTGTTGGTGGCATCATCCCAAACATGACTGACTTTCTTCTCACTTGTGTCACGACTGCAGTAACTTCTGCAGGTTGTTTCCATCCCTCTGCTGGCTTTTAAGGAATTCCCCACCTCGGTTCTACATCCAACAATCATAAATTTGAACATAACATTAGAAGAGTTGTTACAGTGCTTCAGCAAATGAAATTCTTCTGTTGTTTCCTGACCTCCTGTCCCCACGATCCCTGGCACCAGTGCCAGGAAACACATTCATTCCCAGGGCACCAAGTAGCTCATTCCCTTGGCCACATCTCCCTGCGGATTCCTGTGTCCATGCCACCAGGAAAAACCATAAGGCTCTGATGTCACATATTCCATGGGGCTGGATGTGACTGCAGACCTTCCTACTGATGAAATCTGCTTCTGAGCAGCTCAGTGAGATGTCAGCAGTGTGTTCAGCTGCAGTGCTCGTCGAGAGGGTCAGAGAGAGCTCAGGAATTCTGGTGGCACTCAAGCCATGCCAGGGATCCCATCCTGTCAGAGGTGCACACATCTGGGTGCTGGTGTCCTTCTGATTTAGAGGTTCAGGGTGCAACTAGAAGTGACAAACAAACACTGTTAGCCTGCAGAAAAGCTGTGAGAGCTCTATCTTGGAGCACCCAAGAGAAGAGCAGCCTTTTTGTCTGCCTGATGTTTGTCATACATGTCAGGGCTCAAACTACATCAGTGCTGTGTAGAAATCAAGAAAGAAAGATTAAATAAACTTCTCTTCCTGTTCCTGCCTTACATCTTCAGACAGCTGCTGATAGTCTTGTATAGGAGTTATTTATTGTCTTAGTTTACTCAAAAAAGAGTTCCAAATTAAAACCTCAAATCTAATCAGCCCTGAGTGTTTGGAGAGCCTGGAGAGGGAGCAGCTCTCTCAGCTGGATTCTTCTGTTTCCAGAGGACTGAGCTGAACCCCAAATACCATGGCAATACTGCATCCTTTCCCTTGACATTTTTAGGCCACCTTTATCACTTATTCATTCCTTTCCCCCCCATGACAGACACTATTGCTCTCTCCTAATGTGCCCGACGACAGAAGACAAAGTGTGCCGTGACAAATGGGCTCCTAAAATACAGCATTATTTTACAGATTGCTTTTTCTGGTTTTGATGCATTAAGTGAGTGGGAGACGTGGGTATGCAGGATGCAGAGCAGTTCTTGGCACAAGCCCCTGGATGACGCAGGTTTTCTCTCTTTAAAGGGTGACTATGAAGGTGAAAACGTGGAGCCCAATGACAGAAAAGTAAGTTGATGCACGGGGGGGGTTTAACATATTCACAAGAATCCCAGCCTGAAGAGTCACCTGTTGGAATCTCGATGTTTTTGCCCACAGAAAATGCTGCAAAAAGGCACTCAATGCCAAGCAGTTTAAGGAAAAAAGTGCTTTCCAGCATTTAAATTTGCCCAAATGTGGAATGTAGTGTGGCTATGTATAAAGCACCCAGCTCAGTAATGATATTTCATGCTACATTGGTAAGAATATTGACAAATAACTCCTCCTAAGGTTCAAATGATGTCATTTCAGGCCAGCTCTGATGAGAGTATGCTGTGTCACATTCTGGTATCTGTATTGGGCATAAATCCTGCTTCATTCCATGAGGCATGAGGAACAGAATTGGAGGAGTGAGAGGCAGAGGCAGTTTATGCACATAAATATAAAAGTGATTGGGAAAGACAAATATTGAATATATATCAGGAATAAAAGGTCCTCAACAATGTTTTAATGTGTGCTCTGCAGCCAGAAGCTGCCCTGTGGATGTACACTGAGACATTGCATCACTTTTTGCTGAAGTCAGTGCTTTAAATTGTGGTTTTGTTGTTTGTATAGTGAAAGACATTTGTTCACTGTGGTAAAACAGTAGGAATTATCCTTACAAGTAGGAATTATCCTTAGGAAGTACTTTTTCTAAGGGAAGTAGGAAGTAGTACTTTATAGTAAGGAAATAGGAGAGAAAAGCCAAATTTTCCACCTTTTGTGGAAATGCTGATTTCTTAAATTCAAAGCTCAGTGACTGCATCCTCCCCATCACAGTTCCCCAAGGAAGGGTGGGGATCAGACAAAAGCTGAAGTGGAGAGGTGACAACCTCTCAGTTCTCTCAGGAGGAGCAACCAAATTTGGGTGCTGTGTATGCTGGGCTTTCAGACCTGAAGCTTTGCCTTCCCTGTTTGTTTCATGATTTATGTATTTATTCTTTCTCCAAAGAAATGCTCTGGACATTCAGGTCATAGGAAAAGCAGATTCAAAGACCATCAGGGTTTATATATAAAAATAGATCCCCAAAATTGACAGTGTGCTGGTCCTTCAGGTGCAAATGGCTCATCAAAAGGCAGTGAATGTTATTTCCCTCCATTGATTTGTGTTAAAAATACCACACATCTGTCTTTTCATTATTAAGCAACACATTGCTCAACTAAAAATAGGATGAAGGTCCAAGTTTTCTAAAAGTGTCCAGATTATCTTCTTCATTACTAACACCCTAAACCTCACAGCTTCACTAATTTCACAAGTTCATTATGTGTTTGGAAGTGTTTACCTTGGCTTTTGACTTTCAGTTCCATCAAATAATCTTTTGGTGTGTTTTGGCATGTCTCTCCTGGTTTCTTGAAGCTTTTATTTAATCTTATCCAGTTCTAGGCCAGGCCTGTGCCTTTTTTAAGAAGAAAATTAAAGATTTGAGGCATAGAAATGAAGTAAATATTTAGGTCTAGTGTGCTGATCTCCTCTAATCATGTCTTTGAAGCTGTGCTTTGAATATTAGGCTGATAAATGTCAGGGTAAATGAGATAATTCATTTGTACTTTAGGCACAAATCTGGTTTCAAGTTGCACAAAACTAAAACATGGCACTGATGCAAAATCTCCTCAGCTCAGTGTTTTCCTGATATGCCTGACCAACTTAGATCACAGAAAAGGCATCTAATTTCCAGCACAAATTTAGTTTTAAAGATTAAATTTAAAAATCTATATATATATATAAAAGGAAGGGGCTTAGCTAGTGCTGCACGTGGATGTTGAGGTGTCCCAAATCATTGCTTCCCAGACATAGGCACTTGGCTTTAAACCTTTGGAAAATGTGGTTGAAGGAAACCTAAAGCAGAATAAAAATAAAATTTGCAAGAATGTTGCTGTTTAATAAAGGCCTGCTGTTAAGTTTCAGTTCCTGCCCTTGCTGTTGGAAGAAAATTAATTATGATGAATGATTTTGGGTTGCAGAGGGGAAAACCCACATCCCACTTACATTTTTGATGTCATATTTCTGTAAAAGCTGAGAAGTTGCTTTGTTGTTTTTTCGTGTTTTTTTTTATTTTTTAATGAGTCAAGCCATTAGTATAAGTACAGCAGTTCAGCTTGGAAATTCTCTGTTAATGGTTTGGCAGGAGAATTCCAAAATTGCTGTAGGAACATTGTTGCTGTGGGACTTCTCTGTGATCAAGTGTGAGCAGGAGGAATGGGCATGGGCAGTGGCCAGGCTCTGGTCTGCCCTTTTTTTTTTTTTCTGCATTTCACTGGAGACATGTAGGAGTTTGACATCTGTCAAGTTTCCCGTGATAAAATAGCCTGGAGTTTAGGGAATAACATCCTGTTTGGTACAGGAACAAGATTAATCCTGTTGCCTTCCCTGTACTGATACTGGTTTCAGTCTTCGTTCCCCATTGAGTTTAATTTCTTGTTCACTCTGGTGGCTGAATTGAATGAGAGAAAAAAGTCAGGTTTGAGAAGAACTATTTATATATTTTACAAAATACAGGATAAGTTGAAGGTCACAGAGGAACCTATTTTTGTGAGGGATTCAGCTTTGCAAATCAGTAATGGGGATCATTGTTTTCCTTGGCCCACATCCTGACAAAAAGGAAGAGTGGAACTCATTGGCTTCTTGTGGTTTAAAGCTGAAAAAAATTTTAAATGCAGCCTTTGAGGCACCTCAATCCCAGCACCTCTTGCTGGATGATGAATTATAACAAAATGGCCTGAAGTTGTGTCAGGGGAGGTTGAGGTTGGATGTCAGGAAAAGGTTCTGCCCCCAGAGGGTGACTGGGATCACCAAACCAGCCCTGCTGGTAGGTGTCCATCAGTCCAGCTGCTGAGGAGCCTTTTACCATGCTGGAATTCACCCCTCTGCTGGAGCACACCAGACCCTCCCATTCACTTTTCATATTTAATGCAGGCTGTGTGTGTTGGCACAATTTGGGCTGAAACACCAGCATGATGAGAGGGGCCTCTGGTCCTGCAGTGACGAGAGGAGAAGCTTTACTGGTGCTTTACTCTCCCCTTTCTCTTGCCTCTCTGTTTTCCAGCTGCTGTGTGAGGAGTGGGCGAGCTATGGAGTGTTTTACAAATACCAGCCCATCGACCTGGTGAGGTGAGAGTTCAGCCCTTGGTGTGGAGTTTCCACGGGGCACAGATGGAGCTCTGCAGGGATGCTCGTGCCCTGTGCCCCTGGGGGGATGCTGCCCTCAGTGCCACCCCCGGGGGTTCCAGGGAATGGGAAATTCACTGGGAGAAAAGCAGTTTTCCATGAGTTTAGAACGTGCTGATGTATCCCACATAGTGTGAAAGCTTGTGGGGGATATATCTTTAATTAATTTTATTTGCTGATGATAAGACCTGAGACTCTCTGAAGAAAATGAGGTGCCTTTTTAAGAGGATTCACTCACAGAAGGTCCAAAGATATCAATTTGAACAGTAGAAACACAGTGGGACAAACTTGTTTTCAGGGTGCCTGTATCTCTGGATGGACTCCAAGCATCATGAGAAAGAGAGTCCTCTGAGAAGAAAAAAATTCCCACAGGTCATCAGATCTTACTTTCTCCATGCCTAATCCAGATGTGATTCATAATTTTAGCCACGTTATATTTTAAGAAATAGGAAACTTTTCTCTCTCTCTCATTTCTTTCTCTTTTTTTCTAAATGTATTTCAGAAAATATTTTGGAGAGAAGATTGGGCTATATTTTGCCTGGCTGGGAGTTTATACACAAATGCTCATTCCAGCTTCAATTGTAGGGATTATCGTTTTCCTGTATGGCTGTGCAACTGTGGATGAGAACATACCCAGGTAAAATGGATGAATAAATAGATTCTCTTGTTGGAGGACACCTCAAGCTCAAAGTTGCCTCACTTTAGAAATGTTTTGTCAGTAATATCTAGGCTGAGCACTGCTGAAATTGGGGTTTCTTGTTCCTGGGTCTTGTCCCATGCCACCCACATCCCAACAGCCCAATCCCCGTTCCCATCTGTGCCTGTTACAGAGGGATGGTGTGCTCCTAAAACTCTGCATCCTCACGCTTCATCTTTTGGAAGCTGTGCTTAAAATTAATCCACCTCCACAGGCCCCCCTGATCTCAGCTTCCAGTAAACCACAGAGCTCTCCCAAGGGCACAGAACAGCCCATTTCTATCTCATTAGCATTCACTGTTAATATTACTTGGGGACTTGCATTGATGTCCTAAAAAAATTCTTGGCCAGTTGCTCAGGTGGTTGGGTATTTTTCCAAACTCAGATCATTATGTTAAAACAAACCAGCAGAATTCTGCTAATGAGGGGGTTTGGTCCCAGCACAGAGTGCTGAGGAGGGCATTGTGTGACAGAGAGATGCATCAAGAATATACATCCCTCAAATAAGCTACTGTGATCACATCAACAAAATCTGGATGTCCTCCTACTTTTAATCTTTCAGCAAGTTTTGTATTAAAACATTTTTGAAGCCCTCTGATTTTGCATTATTTGCCCTGCATGCAACATCAGCTGGAGATGCAAATTACATGGTTTGTACAACAAGCACCAGCCCTGAATAACAAAGCAGATAATGGGTACCAAAAAATAGATTTAAATTTTATTTTGTTCATTAAGATTGCTTTGTAGTGCTTCCAACAGTTGAAGAAAGTCAAAGGGAGGGTCACTGTTGCTATTTCACAGATGGAGCACAGAGGAGATAAATTGGTTGAACTCCAGTCTCTTGATGTTCAGCACTTCCCTTGTACCTTATCTATCACTGTAGTTTGTATTTCAAAACAAGAGTGTTTTATTTTATTTTTATTTATTTTATTCTGTAAGATCTTAGAGTAGAAAGCATAGAGCCCTATGGATTTCTTAATGTTCCCTGATATTCCGTGGAATGGAAATAGAGCTGGGGAAGGAAGGAGGGAGGGAGACAGCCTACCATGAGGATTTCAGCCCCTGCAGTGGTGTAGGATCGTATCCAATGATCCTACAGAAATAGCTGCTGTCTACAGGAGATAAGATCACCAGAGCACAAAGCTGGAGCCATCCTGACCGTGCTTTTCCCTTCTCTTGTGGCTGTGTTGCAGTATGGAGATGTGTGACCAGAGGAACAACATCACCATGTGTCCCCTGTGTGACAAAACGTGCAGTTACTGGAAGATGAGCTCTGCCTGTGCCACTGCCCGTGCGAGTCATCTGTTTGATAACCCTGCCACTGTCTTCTTCTCAGTCTTCATGGCTCTCTGGGGTAAGAAGATCTATGCCTTGATGCTAAGCTTTTAATTATTGAAAATACAACAGGAAGAAACAGAGGAGATAAAGCAGTATATTTATACACAGGCACTTAATGATGCAAAGAACTTCTCTTTTTTTTTTTCTTTCCCATGAAACTGTCACACTCGAATTTATATTCTGGACTGGAGGCTAAAATTCAAAAAGTTGCTCAAGCTGAATAGCAAATGAAATTGTTAAGCATCTGTCATAAAACTGCTGCGTGGTATGTCAAAATTTCATTAACAGGAATGAACATCTTGCCAAAAAAAAAAAAAAAGAAACCTCTTTGCAGAGCCAGCTTCCACTTTAGAACATTACAGAAGAAATGTATTAATGTACTCTGGGGTTGAGGGGAGGGCTCTGGGGGAAGTGTAATGGCCTTTAGTGTCTTCAGGACAAACCAACATTGATTCCTGAGCGTGCTCTGAGATGCAATTAGGTTTATCAGCAGGCAGACATCATGCAAGGAGTCTGGGAAGAGGGAACAGTGGTGCAGAGGGATTCCTCCTGATCCTGATGCTGCCCTCACGTTTTGAGCCCTTTCTGGGCATGTCTCTAGCACTTGGGTCAAAATATGACCCCTCTGATGAAATCTTTGTGAGGATGTCTTCAGGAATGGTTATGGAGGGCTTCTCCCATCCCTGCTCCAGAAATGTTCTGCGGGAGAGGAGCTTTGATGGCCTCATCTTCCCAGCAGCAGTGAGAGCAGCACAAACCTTCCTGCCCACCTCCTTGTGAATTAACATTACCTGTTCTGGATTCTATTTCATCCTAATAATACACCCTGAGTTTTTATCTCTTCCAGTACATAGGGAACTGTTTGTACATTACCACTAATTTGAACTGATTTAAATACAATTCAACATCATAATTCTAATTTTTGGCCAGGGTCTGTGTTTGGGATAACATTGTTTTCGATGCAGCACTGAGAGCTTGTTATCAAAGGGAAGTCAATTGGGTCTCCCTCACTCACCATTATTGTGAGCCCCACATGGACCTTGGCATGTTATCCTCGTGTCCAAAAAGTAAAAGTTTGCCTCCTTTTCCACAGCAAGTAACTATGGGTCTCTTCATCCATTTTTTTATACTCTTGTGCAAAGTAAGGCAGATTGGCAGAAGCCAAGTTCTGGGCCCTGCATAAAATCTGAGAGGGTTTTGAAGTGGGATGTCAAACTCCTCAAGCTCTTTGGAGTCAACATAAAGTTTTATTGTGGTACAATACCATATAAAAATAACATTGTTTCAAAAAGGTCTTCTTCAACTGGAAAATTAAGAACTTTCTCCACATAGTTTTGAATTCGTGTTGTTACATTCATGTACAGTTGAAATAGGAAAGTGCAAGTGCTTGTGGCAGAGCAGGGATGCAGCTCCCTGGCACCTTCCCCCAGGGCTCCCAAAACACCCCAGCATTCCAGACACTGGGAGAGGAGAGGGAGAGGGAGAGGGAGAGGAGCAATTCCAGGTCCTTGGGACAGGGACCCTCTCAAGACACAGCTCTGGCCACCCTGATCACAGGAAGCCTGTGCCTTGTGAAGGGGCTCAGCTGCAGCTTTTCCACATGAGAGTTTGGCTTGGAAGGCAAATGGATGTCATGGCCCCAGCCTGGCTCCAGCCAAGAGGGTGTCCTTTCCTCTCTGCTCAACTTTGTTACCCTCTCCCTGTCTCTGTTTTTTCTGGATACGAACATTTCTGAGCACATCTGTTAATACTCACTGTGGGAAGCTCCCCTGGGAACACCATTTCTTGGTAGACTTGCCTCTTTCATAATCACTTATTTATTATACAACACTGGTGTATTCCCAGCATCTAAATATGTCCTCTGAGAACTCGCTCGGTCTCAGGGGCAGATAGACTGATATAGACTGGGATCATTCATGGGGACTCAAGAATGGCTTTAATAAGGGATTTTTCTCTGAGCCTTCTCCATCAAAAAGAAAATGGCTGGGTTTTTAATGATTAAAACTCTTAAAGGCTTTCTCTTTCACACCTGCCTACATGCAGCTTTCACAGGAGTATTTGAGTGTGATGATTAGAGCCAACCACACTATTGTGACCACTAGGTGGATGCAATTATAATGATATAAAAATGCTTTATCTTGATGTCTTTGAGGGAATAACTCTGTTACTGGTACAAATGAAATTATTCCTATTTTGTACAAGCAAGATTCAGGTTTTTTGGACTCACAGATGAAACAACATGCAGTTAAAGACCAATAATATAATTAGTCAGACATATAAATATTTAAATAAGTTTGGCTGGCTTTCTTAGACCCATTAAAAATTGCAGGCATCTTCCTACATGAAGCAAATGCCCTTTTTTCAGCTCACCTGGATAAAACATTTGACTCCTGGTGCATCAGTGTTTCCCAGCCAGACCTGACTGTTGAATAAAAGAAACCAGAAATGAATGTAATGTGTGTTATATGTTAAACTGTTGTTTCAGCTGCCACCTTTATGGAGCACTGGAAGAGAAAACAGATGCGCCTCAACTACAGGTGGGACCTGACTGGGTTTGAAGAGGAGGAGGTTTGTCCCTTCAGTTCTGACTCTTTGTCTTCCACCCTGCTGCTGCCCTGACCTTACAGGCTTTGCCTCATGTTCCTGGGAGGGTTCCATCCTATAGGAGGAAGGAAAATCCCTGTACATGAACCATTTGAGGTTTTTGTAGCAAGGGCATGACTAGTCTGGTCCAGTTGCCATGGGAACGTAATTGTATAGCCACAAAATGTGATTTCTTTTTTTTCTTTTTGAAGTGTGTAGTGGGGTCACACCTAGCAGTGTAGGCATGGAATATACAGCTCAGACCTGCTGGGCTGAAGTCAGGGTGCCAAGAGTCAAGGAGCTCATTCATCACACACTGCTGTAAATCAGAAATGAGTGCATTGAAGCTGATAAAGTTACAGCGCTGTAAAAAAAGCACTGAAAAATTCCTATTAACTTTAACGATGCAGGATTAAGCCCTGACTTGGAAAATACCTCAGAAAGCACTGCCAGACATGGGCTTGAGGCATGGGGAGGAACACGGTGTGGAGGTGGGCAGTTTTTTTGCAGTGGCTAAAAAGAAGTAATATCCCTGGCCAGGTTTATACTAAATCTGCTAAAGAGCATAAATGAGAAAAGGGCCAAATCTGTGTGAAGAAAGATCCTCAAAATCAGTGAAGTTTAGAAGGAAAGGAGAGAAAATCCTCAGTCAGCTGAGAAACTGTTTCCCACCTTTTCGGTTTCGATTTTGCCGCTTTACAGAAAATAAAGGGGACAAGTTCTTGGAGCAGGGCACAGCCCTGGCCCCCAGCCCTGCCCTGCTGCTGTTATTAAAAGAAGCATGACCTCCCTTGTCGTGTCTCTAGATGTCCTAAATAGATGCACAACAAATACTGCTCACATGGAACACAAACCTCAGCAGCCCTCCCTGGGCTGGCACAGCCCTTGCTCCCCTCGCCCCCAGAGCCTTTCTGCTGGAATTATCTCCCCTTAAATAGATTTATCTCCTCCATAATATATCTAGGGGCCGTGTGCCAGCAGCCTCTGTGCTGGTCCTTACCTATTTACTGGGGGAGAATATAGGGATTTATTTCCTGGACACTATATGCTCCTTTATTTTTGGTAACTTGTTAGCATCCATGAAAGTGGAGAGGATTAAGTGTATCTTTCCAATGTCTGCTTCATGGCTGAGTTCAGAGCTCTGCACAGCCAAACCAGCAGCTGTCAATTCCCTGTGTTTTATTCTGTGGTTTTAGTGGCCAGTGATAAATAACACAGTCATGGGTTTAGCACAGAATTTTAGATTTTCCTGTTGCTGATTTGGGGGAAACTTAAGCTAGAATCATGTTGAACAGTCAGGATTTCAAGGCAAATACTAAAGCACAAAGTATCTCATTTTCTGGTGTTTTTTAGATATGCCTGGTTCTCACAGTACTTGCAGTAATATTAATTTAGAACTTTAATAGAATGGTAGTATCTAACCATCCACTGTACCTGTGTTTGTTTCATGTAACTTTTAATATATAAATACAATATAACCTGCAACAGTTCAGTAATCAAATTTTTGTTTATTTGTTTTTTTGTTTTTTCTTGTTTTTCGTGGTTTTTTTCTGGTTTCCTGAAGGAGGCAGTCAAGGTTTGGAAAACATTTTTTTTTAAAAATCTCTTCTACCTTTTTTATTCCATGTCTACTGATGAATGCCATCTTTTGATCTCCATTTCTCCTTTTTTGAGCATCAGATTTTCTTTGGAACTCCCAGTGATTGCTTTGCCTTTACACCTTTCCCCTCTCCACTTGTTCAGACTTTTTTCAGCTCTGTTCTGTTTCCCATCCAATGCATAATTTTGAATTCTGACTCTTATGAATGCGTAATTATCGGGAATTCTGAATCCATGAATCCTCCTCAATCTTTTGGCTGTCTCTTCCTTCCAAGTGTTTCCTGCACCTTCTCCTGCAATCCAGATGGAGAATCTGTGGATGCTGTCCAGGACAGAATTAGGGGAACACCCCAACTGACATTTTGTGGGATCCCAAAGCCAAGTATTTTGCATACTTACAGCAGAAAATTAATCCCCTCGTGAGCTGAGGACCACTGAAATTAGTTAATGGCATTTAACTTTTATCAAAAATAGAGGTAACTGAAATCCAAGCATCATGAGCATGCTGTCTGCAGGTTGTACTGTATATCTCATGTATTAAATTTAATCTACACAGCACTGCACATTGCTGTCCAAATCATTTTGCAGTTGCTCCTGTAGACACAGGACTTAATATTTTTTAATTATAATCAACTATCAATTGACATGAATAGCATACTAAGTGAATTTTAATTCAGTTTGAAAACTTAGAAATTATCAGGAAATCGACCTGCAGAGAGTAAATCTGTAGCTGATAGAGAAAATAAGTAATGTTGCTTTTTCATTAAATATTACTTCTTTCATAGGATCATCCAAGAGCAGAATATGAAGCGAAAGTTTTAGAAAAATCATTGAGAAAAGAACACAAACATAAAGAGGTATGGTAAAAATATTAATTTATTTCACTTATGAAAAAGAAGGTTGTTACAGCAGGCAGTGACCCAAGACTAAGAAATAGGTAAAAAATAATCAGTGCTTACTGTTTAAATTCCAGATGTCTTCATCCATACATGAGATGCTCAGGATCTGCCAGGCACATTACCTGGTTAAATCTAGAAATGCCTTTACTAATTAGATTCAGGAGTGTGGCTCAGGGAAACTAAATGAGCCTCATCAAAGAGGTGCTGCTCTAATGCTAATAAATCAGATTTGAGAAAACTGTGATAAATCAAGTTTCACAAAACTGTAACAAACCATCTTGTTCTGTGCAGTAAAAGTACCTAAAGATCTCAGGAGAAGTTCTCTGTCTTGCTGGACTTTCGCTGCAAATAAAAATCTTAATGAAGAGTACTAACTCCCATTTCCATGCCGAATTTCAGCTTTGGCAATAACTTTCTGCCTTTTAAAAACACAGCTTCCCCCTTTATCCTGCTGAACGAGGCAGTGCTCACTTATGCTCTGAACCTGCTCCTCACATCACCGTGACAAAGGTGCTGCCAGTCACCCCAGGAGCCCCTGCCTCTTGCCAAGGGATGGTGCAATCCCTACCAGCACCTTCCCTGCCCTTTCACTGCAGCTGCAATTCCTTTCCTGTCAGCAGCAGAGAGATTTGGAAAAGCTCCTTTTCTCCCCTGCACACTGATGCCCCCACCCTACCTGAGGTTATTCCTCCTTCACTGCAAGAATTGAGCCAATTGCATGCTGTGGTTTTAATGAGAGAAGTAAAAACTCCAGAATGAAATCTGGCAGAATTTCCTCTCTTGTGTCTGTTGCCAGTGGCACCACAACATGGAACCGTTCCCTAAATTGGGATTTTATGACAACCCTGTGGAAATACAACTGCAATAACATTTACACTCTTCAGGGGCAGCACATATAGATGAGTGTTAAAGTAAATTTATACTGGAGTACCACTGGGCCCCTCTTAGAAAATGCTACAGAGCTGCTGGTGGTGTGTTCCCATTAATCTATAGGATGCTGTGTGTAAGTGGTTCAGAGCCATAAGCAAATCAAATCCCTTTTTTAATCCTTTGCAGAAGAAAAACAATTTGGGTTGCTGCACTATGATAGGCTGGGTAAATGAATTTGGATACAGATTTTACTGTATTCTGCTAAAAACCTGTAACTTGCTGTACTTATAAGTATAATCAGAATTCAGGTCTCAAACGTGGAAGACTAATCAGACAATGAATGGTGGCCTTCTAATAGTGGAGAATGAAAGTTGAGCAATTAAGAAAGGGTTTTTATTTGTTTTTTTTAACCAGACTATTTATAAGTTTTTGGGCCGTGTTCAATTTGGATGTTACTAATTTGGGAAACGTGAGAAAAAGATGTTTTTGCTGAAAGACTTGGTGGTTATCTTTCATGGGGATCTAGTATGTTGAAGTTCAAATTTGACAGTTGTAAGTCTTGGAAACCTTCTTAAAGAAAAATACCTAAAGCTCCACCAAAATTGCTCATAGCTTTTTCAAGAGAAGTCTAATTTTAAAAAATTTAAAGGAAAAAAAATTGGACATTCTTTACACCTCATAAAGATGAAAGCAGAGCACCATCCTGTATTAAAAAGGGAATATCCTTTGCAGGATTGCCTGATGTTCCCTAGGATTTGGGGCAAGCATTTCTCTTTTGTTGCTGTTATATTTTATTAACTTAAAGCTGAAACACAAAGCCTTAAGCAAACTAACAGAGCATTCACTTGTGCTAAAGTGCTGTGTCAGTAGAGAATATGAAATTAATTAATGGAATTAATTGAGCAGTGCTTTGTAATGCCATATTGCCCGACCCTTTTCTGTTTCCTTTGACTGCCATCAGAAGCACGGATATTTTCCAGAAGAGACAGCAAACAAATGGAGAGAAAGAGTTAAGACAGTCATGGCTGGGGTGAAATTGGTTCTTTTTATTCAAACTTATGAAGAAACTCAAATTATGAGTAATTATGGAAGACACGAATCAATTTGTTTTTGGCTGTTGAACCTTTGTTTAATATTCACATTCAGTTCTGGGTTTCTTCCCCTTCCTCCCCTTGTTCCTTCAGCACTTTTTGGGACGCTGGGCTATGAGTTGGGAATGGCACTGCATGGCTAATCTTAGATTTCCCATCCTGGATGTTATGTTATGTTTTGCAGAGGAGCATGGGCCATGTGTTGAAAGAGCTGCTTGCACTTCCCTGAGACAACGTGCATGTCATAAAAATAGAATTTGAGCAATATTTTTATGTGTATTACAACGTGTGCATCATCCTCTGTGATGTCCTTTTGCTGTTGATTTTCTGGTGTTTCGAAACAATTCCGGGCATCCAAGTTTGTGAAGGACTCCAGAGGAGCAACGCTCTTCTAAATGAATATTTTGTAGCCAAAATTCAGGCAGTGGCTGATTGATTTGATTTAGGGAATTCAGAGAATATACACAGTTGTTATATAGAAAATAACAAAATGGTTTGGGTTGGAAAGGACATTAAAGATCACCTCATTCCAGCCCTCCTTCTATAATTCCTATTAGTGTAGTCCACTGAATACCATGGCAATAGCCAGGTAAAATTAAAAATCACTCCTATCAAAGGAACCTCCAGTCTTACCACACACCAAAACTAAATCTTCCCTGTCAACTGAGCTTTCACTTTGGAGCTACTCCATAGCCTGAATTAACTTAATACTTAAATCTGTATTTCAGTGGAGCCAGTGGTGCCACAGCAGAGCTGCAAATATTAACTGTGGAGAGGGAGAGGAAGGAGGGGGATTTTTCTAGGGAAAACAAAAGAAAATATTTAACAGCAAGAGAGACCTTACTTCATGGTCTATGACAGCCTATTTGCATGTTTCCTTCAAAGAGTACACAGAAAAATGTGGTTTATTTATGCTCCCAGCACAGGCACTTGACCAGTCTGAACGTGGATACGGAGTAAACAATTTGCCTGTGTGGAATTGTGACTGTAAACACTGTGTCTGCATCTTCTGACTCGTGATTTTGCCAGCCTTTCCTTCCCCCTCCCTGTGTTCATCACACATGCAGAATCACACTCTATTTCTTTATTAAATGTACCATTTTTTTTCCCTCCCAAAAAAAAATTTAGACAGATAAGGAGAAACTGACATGGAAGGACCGTTTTCCAGCCTATTTAACCAATTTTGTTGGCATCATCTTCATGGTAAGTATCACCTGGCAAAACCTGAAATTTTTGTTACTGAGTCATTGTATGGAAGAAAAGTGATAGAAACCTTATCAGGTGGATGTGGTTCAAAATTAATTTTTTCCCAGTGAAAAAATTCAAGCATTTTAATGGTTTATGATCTAAAATCTTTTCAAGAACTTAAATTTCTACTTTGCTGTCTCTTTCCAATAAAGAAAAAAGAATACTAGAATAGGGTAGGGGAAAATGAGGGCACAGAAATGGAAATTCCCACACCACTGATGGGATGAATCTTAAAAAGTACAGAGAGCCCTCTCAGAAAGCAGTCAGGAAGTAGAGGCCAACATCATTTTTATAATCAAACTTTAGGAAAAAAATGTTGTTGCCAGTTGCAATCATAATTGCAATGATTTTTAATAAATCAGTCAAATTTGGAGCTATACCATCTTACAGGAGAATTGCAAACAGAGCACTTAATTCAAGGAAAAGGTAAAATAATGATGAGAACAGCCTTCTTCCATTTGCTGATAAAGCATCACCATTTAAAACAAATATTGACAGAAATAATAATAATTCAAGTTATGGAACAGATTGGCAGATATAGTAAAAAAACCTTAAACCCTTTCCAAAGGTAAAATCCCTCAGACTTAGTCAATTAATTTGGTTTTCTGGGGTAGGGATTTTGGTTTAGGGCTGGGTTTTTTAATAATTATTTTTTCAGAGAACAGAAATGCAGCAAATCTCATATGCTCAGCTGAAGAATCAGTACCTTTTGAGAATCATGTTTTAAAACCATTCCTTTATTTAAGCAATGAAAAACTGAGAGAGATTTTACTGTGCCAGGAAGTGTGTTGATTTAATCAGATTTAATTTCAGTTTGTGATTATGAGAGCATGGCGAGCCTGAGTAAGGGATTTGGAGGCTGGTGTGTAGAGTGAAGCTGAAATACTCCAATTTGTTCCAAATTTGGGTTTTTTTGTTTATCACAGAGGAAATACCATGTGTGTATGCTGCTGGTGTCAGGCCTGAAAGCAAGCGCATTATACTTTTAAAAATAGTATTTATATCTATATTATATCTATATTATATTATATTATATTATATTATATTATATTATATTATATTATATTATATTAATAATATTATATTT
>VXBI01011470.1:124442-218727 GCA_013397375.1 Toxostoma redivivum | reverse complement strand
ATTACATATGTTGCATATATTATATTACATTACATTACATTATATTACATATATTATATTATATTATATTATATATTATAATTGTATATTTGTTTATATAGATAATAATTATTTGTTAGTATATATATTCATTACTAATATATAGTATTCTAGAATTTATTTATTAGTAACATGTACTGTTTTTTAATTGCCTGCAATTTTGGCACCATGGTGTCATTCTTTCCCATGTGATGTTCAAGTAATGAAAGAGGCTCCTTTCCCACACTTCACCAAAGCCTTAATGCAGTGCTGGCTGGACTTGGGCTGTGGCCCAGAGGTCCCATTTTTAAGGTTATCCCTAAATCCCAAAGGAAGCGTTTAGAGGTGGATCTTTGGTGAGCTTTTGGGCGGCTCTTCCCGCAGGTTGGGCTGACGTTCGCCATCGTGTTCGGAGTGATCATCTACAGGATCTCCACGGCCGCTGCCCTGGCCATCAGCTCCACGCCCTCGGGGCGCTCCAGCGTGCGCGTCACCGTCACCGCCACCGCCGTCATCATCAACCTGGTGGTGATCATCATCCTGGACGAGGTGTACGGCTGCATCGCCAGGTGGCTCACGCAGATCGGTGCGTCGCTGTGGGCGCTGCAGCCTGGGGAGCAGCAGCTCTCCCAGGCGCTCAGAGGAAAACAGAAAGGAAAAATTAATAATAAAAGTTGCACTTGATGTTGTTGACAGATTGTGAGATGTGATGTTTTGGTAAAAGCTGACCCTATTCTTGGTTCAGCACAGTGGTCTATAAAATATGTATACTTTTACAGTAAATCCTTTTTTTTTTTACTTTTTGAGAGGAAGCTGTGTCGCTGATTTCTTCACACTCCCTATAGCAGACAGCAACACGTTGGGATACCCACATCACTGAGGCTCATGAGCAACGCCAAGGACAGGCACATGTGTGGCTAAAATTCCATTGTGGAACTTTTTTTTAAAAATTATTTCCAAAAAATTGTCAGTAACAAAAGGTCCACAAATCTTTTCAGGTTAAGTTTTTGCCCATCTACAAATGATTGTCATGAGGGTCAGGCAGGTGTGGAATGAAACTGGAATTGCTGTTGTAACGTGTCTGACTGGTGGGATCCTCAGCAGATTGACCACTGACCTCAATGCAGCCATACTGCTCTTTTATACATATATGTAGCACTACACATATATATCCCCTTGTTTAAAATGTGGCTGATGTTCTCTAAAACCCACGTTTATAAGATCTTGAAATGTTCCCAGGCAGGATAATTCCTTAACGTTTCTCATCCATGTCCCATTGGTTCCAGAGGTACCAAAGACCGACAAGAACTTTGAGGAGAGGCTGATTTTCAAGGCTTTCCTGCTGAAATTTGTCAATGCCTACACCCCCATTTTCTACGTGGCTTTCTTCAAAGGCAGGTTAGTGATTGAAGAGCTTCTTGGGGTTTCAGCTTGTTGGCAGCCTTTTCAGGACTAAACATTAGGTGGTCCTGCTCAGAGGCGTGGAGTATGACATAAATTTCTTTAGGAATCAAATATTGAAAGTATAAAATCCATCTGATGTTTTTGACTCTAACCATTGTGCCCTAGGTTTGTTGGACGTCCGGGCGACTACGTCTACATTTTCCATTCCTTCCGAATGGAAGAGGTAATTGAATTTCTATCCTGTCTGGATTGTGTTGGATGGATGGGGTGGAGGAGATGTGCTGACTGACCTGTCCTCTGTCCATCCCAGTGTGCCCCTGGAGGTTGCCTAATGGAGTTGTGTATCCAGCTCAGTATAATCATGTTGGGCAAGCAGCTGATCCAGAACAATTTGTTTGAGATTGGCATCCCGTAAGTAGCAACTTCTGCGCTTTCTTCTTTTTAAGTATTGTGCCTGGTAATGTAAAATAACTGAGAAATGAGCACTGAGAGAGCAGAATGGAGTGCTCAGCAAATTGTCCCCATTTCCCTCAGAAAAATGAAGAAGTTTATACGATACTTGAAATTGAAGCGCCGGCGTTCTCTAGACCATGAAGAGCACATGAAGAAAAAGCAGCGCTATGAAGTGGATTATAACCTGGAGCCCTTTGCTGGACTCACCCCTGAGTACATGGAAATGAGTGAGTGAGGTGGAAAGAAGGCATTTAAAACCCTAATTATTGTGACTAATTGGGATGGAGAGATGAGCTGTACATTCAGCAGACAGTGGGTATGAGATAACTGAATTATTAATGTGTGCAGTCTTGGACTGGAGTGTGTTTCAGCCAACCCGGGCTGCTGGAGGGCTGAATTGTGCTCTCTGCTGTTTGCAAGCCCTTACTTTAGAATGATATTTTAGATATTTTCTTTCAAGCCATATAGCACATCACTGTCAAGTTTGAAATGCAAATGATTAAGTGGCATCTACTTGAGATTGTGAGGCATATTTTACCATCAGTTGAACCCTTCACTGAAAATAAGTTAGTTCAGATTTGATCATTTCCACACCAGAGTCTTTTATCTGAACTAAACCTTCTGAGAGCAATGCAAGTCTGTAGACCTAGTAGTACTTGACAGATCACATAGAATTTTTTTTTCAAGTAATATCTTATGCTGAGTGAGACAAATTAAAATATCTGGTGACCTTGATTTTCAGAGTACTTGAAGCAGATGGGAGTTCAGTGGTACAAATTACAAGGCCATGCTGCCAGTTCCTAAAAATAAGAAAAGATGTGGTTACTGAGATCAGCATTTGGAAGTAACAGGAGAAAGATGGGCAGTGGCAGTACCAGGATGAGCATGACATCCATGCAAAAAGCAAATACGATCCCAGGTTATAGGAAGCAAGTTATTCCTGGCAGAGGCAGGAATCAGCCATGTCCTTTCCAAAGCTGCCAGTGGGATTGGTGAAGGCCAAAAACCTGCCAGGTGGAACATGGCAAGTTCAGGTAGAGCCAGCATGGTCACTGCCATAATCCCACTCCTTTAGGGGACTCCTGTGCCAGCTTTGCCCACAGGAAAATTGTTTTAGGAGCTCCCCCATCCTTCTGGTTATCACTGCCTTGCCTTTTACAAGGTGACAACTGGCCCAAATGGAGCAGCCATCGTGCAAACTGTGCCTGACACAGAAAATGGGATTGAGTCTCCCAGAACTCATTACCTTGTCAGAATTTAGGGGCTGGCACTGATGTGGTGATGGGTGCATTTGGTAAAAACTGACACAGGCATTGAAATGTTTTCTTTTTCTTTCCAGTTATCCAGTTTGGGTTTGTAACTTTGTTTGTTGCCTCCTTCCCTCTGGCACCTTTATTTGCTTTATTGAACAACATCATTGAAATCCGTCTGGATGCCAAAAAATTTGTTACTGAGCTGAGGAGACCGGTAGCAGTGAGAGCAAAGGATATAGGTAAGTGGATATTGTTATTGTATCTCTGTTTGTTTATTCCTGGATTGATGGCAGGATATTATTATGCTGAGCTAGTTTCAATAACAGGGAGATATTTATAGGAAAAGTCAAAACATTCAGCTATGGCTTACCTGTGAATTGTCATAATTTATTGAAGTTTTCCCTTTAAAATAGGAAGACCAAAGCTTTAAATTCAGATGAATATTTCATTAAGTAAATATTATCACTTTTTAAATCAAAATGATCAATGCAATAGCAAAACATCTCACATGGTTCTGACATCAACAGCCCTTCCTGGCAATGCAGTTTTTGTGCAGAAGCAAAAATTTCCACATTTAGTAACTCTGCACTAGCCTCAGAAATACCCTTGGGAATGAGAGGAGACTCAAAAGTCTGTGGGTAAATGTGTCCCTTTGTCCCGGCTCAGCAGGAACGTGGGGAAGGTGAGAACTGCAGTGGATGGAGCTGGAGCTGGGCTCTGTGGCTGTGGGGATGAGAGCCCAGCCCTGCCCTTACAGGAGGGCTCACACCTACTGCTGTTTGTCATGAGGGAGCTGCTTCTCCTAAATGGTGTTACTTATGACTCAAAAGCTCATTAAAATAAAAATAAATGTAGGAATAAAAGAATTGTCCTTCTTACAGAGCCAGGCAGCAAGAGCAGAGAAGTTTGTCTCTTATTAAACTCTACTTTCATTCTACTGCAGCACAGGCAGAGATTTTCCTTGGGCTCATCCTCGTGCCCTAGGATCACCCTAGACCTGAAGAACACATCATGTTTTGCCATGACTTTGCTTTGGGGGTGATTTGTGGCTCCCTGATTTGATGCTGCACGTTCAGATTGCTAGTGGACATGATTGGGAGGGTGATGATTTTTTATTTTGGTGGGGATTTGATTTTTTTTTTGTTTTGTTTCTGAGAATGCGTTAATTGCAATTCACTGCAGTTCAATCCCATTCTTCAAAATCTACAAAAAATAGGTGCCAAAATACAGTTGGGCTCCTTCTGCTTACAAGCCATTAGATTAATTTTTTATAGTTTGTTCCTTTTCTGTTTAAACTATAACTAGCTCAGCACAATCATACATGCTCCTAACTCTGATAGCTGAAGATGTAATTTATCTAATTTTAAGGACTAGAACAGCATTTACATGTTTGTCTCCTTCCTTAGGAATCTGGTATAATATCCTCAGAGGTATTGGAAAGCTTGCTGTCATCATAAATGTAAGTAAATCAGCATGAATTAAATTTGAATTCAATAGGCTGGCTTTTCCATTCTGCTCCATTAGTTTTATTTCTGCACAAAATCCCTTAAATCAAGTGAAAGTATATGATTGAGAAATTTTTGGAAATACTTGAGGATGAGTTGCTGTGTTTATTTTCAAGCTGTGACAGCAGTAGCAATAATATAAAACAGTAAGTAGTCACTGCTGCTTTTTTCCAGAATGTTTTCATAAAACAGTTCTGTCCTTCAAACAAATATGACCACAGCTGCTTTTGAAATACTATCAGTAGGATGAGATGTATTTTTTAATTTCAGTGCTGTTTTGGGTAAGGTGAGAATCAGTTCAGCTCTTCAGAGTGCAGAATCACTCCATTGAAAATCTGCCCTCAAGCTGCATTGCCCCCACTCAGAGAGCTTGGAAAATCCTGGAAAAAAAAGTTTATTTCACCATTTCACAAAAATTTAGCAGGCCTTAATATATTAATGCATGTACTTCTGCACTGTTCTGTATGAATAGACATCCACAATGATCATCCTCCTTGCACCCCATCTGGGGAAAGATGAAAACAAAGGCCAGCTGAAATTCAATGTGTTTGCAGTGCAGCAAAGCAGGGGCTCTGTAGGGCTTATTGCCACATGGCCATGGACTGGGTTTTTTTTACATTATCCAAACTTGAAATCCCTTCATTTTGTCCCCAGGGTTCTGTTGTGCTATGGCAAACCCATTATTTTGGTACGGTGCCTTAGTTTGTCTTTCCCATTTCTCCTCTTTTCCTTTGGAAATAATTTCTCTGTTTTTCTCTTTTGTTCTGTGTAGTCTCTCCTCATCAATACTCAGTGTTATTTTTCCCTCTTTGATCAATGTACTGCTCCTCTTTACCATAAAATAAGTAAAACATTTTGTACTGTGTTTGTTCCACATGTACATGAGATTTATGCCAGTGGCAATTCATAATGATGATAAATGAGCAAGGCTAAAGTCATGAGGAACTCAGCTCAATTGGCTGTCATGCCTTTTCTCCACGATCTTTTCAGAAAATTTTGAATAACTGGATCAAATACAACTTTTGTGACCATAAAAATAAATCTGGGCTCAGTCTCCTCATCCTTTTATCCTGATGAAGTTAAGAACCACACACAATTAACATCCTTTTGCAATGCAATGAGACTTTGAAGAGTCAAATCACCCTGGGTTGTTTGCAGGACGGAAAAGCAGCTGGAAATCAATCAGCTGGACCTTGTGCAAGGCACCAGGGAGAAGCTGTGATGGGGACACAGGGTAGCAGAGCTGTGGTAGCTCTCCCCTGGTGCTGGGGGGTACAGCTGCTCCATTTTTGGGGGGCTCAGGTTGTCACCCAACAGACAGCTCAGCTGGCGTGGCGCTACTCCAGGGGATGTGCTGCACCTGGGGAGAGTGGGCAGTGCTCAACCCTGGCTGGGGCAGGGAATGCTCCACTCCCAGGGCCCTCAGGCTGCCCTGGGCTGTGGGAGCTGTTTGGGCATGGTGGAGGATGTGATGATGTTGAGCTCTGCCTGGGTACTGCGCTCACTCTTTACTCTTGTGGCTCAGGCATTTGTGATCTCATTCACATCCGACTTCATTCCACGCCTCGTGTACCTGTACATGTACAGTGAGAATGGCACCATGCATGGCTTCGTCAACCATACACTATCCTCTTTTAATGTCAGCGATTTCCAAGCAGGAACAGCTCCCAACGACCCCCTGGATCTTGGCTACGAGGTTCAGATATGCAGGTACTCTCTTGAATGATCACTAATGCAAAGTGTTCTCACAGCTGGCTAAAAGTGTGGCAAATTCTTACACTCCTAGGGCAGGTTCCTTGTATTTTCAATACCTTTTTTAGCACCTTGCTAGCCTTTTATATCAGATGGATCCATTGCCTTGAACATCTTGCTTACATATTAAGTAATCACAGACCTGAATATGATTTATGGAAATTAGCATTAGTTAAATTCAGTGCTTGTCCATGCAAAGATTTTTATTATTATGGATTCCCTTTTCCAGGAAAGGAGACAAATAATGATAAACAGCACAATGATGCTTTAAGGGAAGAAAATGATGTCACTCTGATGTCATGTCATGATATAGTGACCACGACCTCTTTTTTTGTCCAGTTCCCAATTCCTGATGAGAGCACTAGCATTCTTATCTGCACTGGAACTTAGGACTTATTTACAGTGTCATCACACAGGAGAAATTAGCATGCCTGTGACAATTAATATCTATTCTTCTCATGTTTAAAGGAAAATTGTGGTTACCTATTTCAGCTAATGAATTCTTAGAACTGGGGATCAAATCCAAATCTGACAGTGAAAGCACTTAGACCAGCAAAGCTGAAAGGGGGACAATTGAGGGAGGAAGAGGGAGAAGAGAGTAAGGAAGAAAGAGATATTCCAGGGGAGAAAATACAAAGATGACTTTGATACACACACACACACCAAAAAAATCACACTAACTGACCAAGTAAAAAACCCTGCCTTTGAATCATATTATTTTATATTCTTTATGTATTTGAGTAGTACAAGTTATTATAGTGAAATTACCTCTGAACAGAAAATTCGCTCAGAGATGAAAGTAAAACCAGCCCAAACTGCATTTGCAGTAGCTTTGCTTGCTTTTACTTTCTCCTGGCTTCCTCCTGCTGCTCTCTGGGCAGAGGTTAAGCAAGGTTGGCAAACATGTTTCAGCACAGAATGGAAGTGTTGGCATCGTGGTCCAAAAGCAAAATGCCAGATTTATTTGCTTTTCACTCCCAGCCTCTGTCTTCTTCCAATCCTATCTGTATACCAAGGATTTTAAAATCATTTGAAAATGCAGAGCCCTAATTCTTTCAAAATATTGACAGGATGCTGTGGTTTTGAATTTAATGTATTTTTCTTGGTCCTGTTTATCAACACATAGATTTTCCATAAGCCATAGCTAAGGAAAAATTCTCTTCTCCCCATATGGGAAAATTTAGCTTCAACCTTTTGCTAATCACGTGTTAAACACATTCTATGAATCTCAGATCAGTATTTTAGTCTTGAAAATTAGTTTGAAAAATACATGTTGCCTTTTTACCTATCTTAAAATAAATTACCTGAGCTGTGCAATTTTACTCTGTCTTATGCAAAATTGATACTATTTGTAGTAATCAGAGGGTATTAAGATGTATTAACCTTTACTTTTGAGGCTAACTTAAAGCCTATGAGAAAGTTTCAGCTATGTCTTGTATCCAAGAGATTAATACAGTGAACTTTCTTTTAGACACTTCCATTTATTATTTGATTGTTTGTTAATAACTCCTTCCAGTGCTAACATTTCTGAATTGCACCCCTGATTTACTGAGTCTTTGTTTTGCAGGTACAAAGATTATAGAGAGCCCCCCTGGTCTGAAAACAAATATGACATTTCAAAGGATTTCTGGGCTGTCCTAGCAGCAAGATTGGCATTTGTGATAGTTTTCCAGGTAGGTGACACTGCAGGCACTTGGAAATAAGTTATTGGGTGAAAGTAAATATCTTCTTTCTCAGTTGTTTCATGGAAAAGTCAAAGAAATTTGCCCATCTTCATCACCCTCTTTGTCCCACCCAGGCATCGGTATATCCTCAGTGGAAAAATTCATCCCCAGGTATTCCCTAAATTGGTTTGATGCAGAACTTAATGACCTTAAAGACCAGCAAAGCACAAGGCTGGTACTAGTTAGGTCCCACCAATTCCTCCCATAGGACATCAACAATTTTACTGAAGCAGCATAAATTTAATCCAGAATCCTTTTTAGAGCTAGCCAAGAATGAGATTTTTCAAAATTTTACAAGTTAGAGTTTAATCTGCATATGAATAAGAAGCCAAAATCTTGTCATTTGTCCTTAAAAGACATTTAATCACAGCAGTGAGGCTGTTTATTGTGACACAAATGTTTTAAGTCTGCCTTATCTGAATAATTTGTTTTGAAATACTGGGTTTTTTGATTAAAAATTATCTTTTTGGGAAAGACCTCCCTTTCCTTGAATCAAGGGTTTTCAATCAGTAAAATTTAATTGGAATGTATTTTACCAATTTTTACCATTTTACCTCTTGTGTTTGCTTCTGCCTTCCCGATGTAAATCTCACGAGCCACTCACTAACTGCAAATTCCTTTGGATTTGTAAGTGGCTGCAGTGTCAGGATTGGTACATACAGCATAGAGGTCTATGCCTGATGCATTTCTCTACTTCTAGCACACACAAAGCAGTTGAGGGGAATTTGGTCCAGTAATCCAACTCAAATATTGTCCTCTCTTCATTTTTCCTCCATAAGTGCACCAAAATCAGCCCCTTTCCTTTCCCTACAGCCACCCTTTCACCTGACCCCGCTGACTCTTTCTCACAACTTCATTTTCAGAACCTGGTCATGTTCATGAGTGAATTTGTTGACTGGATTATCCCAGACATTCCCAAGGACATTAGCCAGCAGATTCACAAGGAGAAAGTTCTCATGGTGGAGGTCTTCATGAGGGAAGAGCAAGGGAAGCTGCAGATGCTGGAAACCTGGAAAGACAAGGACAAGAGAAAGGGGGAGAACTGTAACAACCACAGCCCCAGGCTCCCCAGGAGCCGCAGTGGGAGCTTGTCCTCCTGCCATTCCTATCCTCTGGACGTTTAGGAGAGGAGGGAGCTGAGTCTGTCGGGCATTCCAGAGACAAAAGCCATGGTGCCGAGGGCAGGCTCCGGTGACGGACACCCCGGTGCATGTCCAAGGATGTGCTGCCATTTCGCTGCCAGCTTTGGGAGAAATGCCCTTCTTGCAAACATGGAGGACCACGTTCTATTTCTGACAATGTTGGGTTTAGGTTTGGTTTTTTTCTTTCTTTTGCACAAGCAGTAATGCAGGGAGATTTTATATTTCATCCTTAGGTAACACTATCGACGTTGGCGTGCATTAAGAAATGCAGGTACTTAGGACAATCTTGCTAGAGATATTCTCTGAGAATCTGATCTTAGCCTATCAATTAGCTAATGAAATAAAGGTAAATTTGAAGTAATAATAATAGTAATGCTAACTTGAACTATTTTTGGAAACCCAGGTTCGAAGGTCCATGAGGTAACTCAATAAATGATATGCAAAATCAGTATTCCCTAGTACTCCATAAAGCCTACCAGGCTGACTTGCTTCCCAAGGCTGGTTTAGCGCTGTGGAACTGAGCTTTGGAGTCCCATAGGTGTGGGGGGCACTTGTGGCAGCCTGCTGTGTCCCCAGACCCTCCCTGGGGCACTGCTGCCTCTGGAAACATCAGTGCAGGGAATCTGGGAAGTGCATTCTTGGCAGCAGCAGCAGTAGCACAATTCCAGAGATCCATCCTCCCAGCAGGTCCATGGTCACGGAGCATTAATGCCCTGACTTAATGAGCACACAGAGAGCTCCAGGGACTCTCCCTGCCCTGCCAAGCACTCGGCCACTGCTGCTGCCGAGGAAATTCCCTTTTCCCCGTGGTTCCAGCACACCCCTGTCCCAGCCAGGCTTTTCCCTGTAGCCCTCTGGAGCAGGAGCAGGGAGTGCTTGCACCCGTGTTTCACAGCCAGCTTTCCCCCCAGACTTTCTGCTGTTGGCTGTGCCAGAGGAGTCAATCCCAAATGCATCCCACTTGCTGTCTTCAGTGGAAGCTTTGCCTGCACTGGGGCTACAGGACCAGACCTTCACTTAGTTACAGGACTTTTCTTCTGTCTTAAAATCCTCTATCTTTTGTACAAGGAGCTTTTCCCTGAAGTATAAGTCTGAAATCCTTACTTACCATGACTAGTTAAATCCCATCAGTACAGCTCTTTTTAAGCATAATACGTTTTAGTTTTGCTTTGTCGACCGATAAACTGCACTTCCAAATAATATTGGTGCAATTAACCTAATTTCTTTTATTGCTTTGTCTTGTCCATGGCACTTGCATTATAAAACTGAAAAAAAAAATAAAAAGGAAAGATTTCTTTAAAGTCTAACTACTGTATGGTTTGTTACAAAACCAAACTGTTTTCAGAAGAAGTTAGTTATTTCTTTTTTCTTTTCTTTTTTCTTTGCCAAACTAATTTAAAGATTATTGCTAGAACTCTAAAAAAAAATGCTATATATAGCTTTTGATATATTTATTTGTTTTAAAGTATGTGATAAACTTGATATTTTTCTGTAGTCTGTCCAAAGAAGGTACCAGAAGAGAAATTATGTGGAAGAAAGAAAATGGTATTAACCAAATATTCTTGAAGCTTATTTAAAATATTGATCCAACCAAAGATTTTTATTAATAAAGGGCTTATATTTTGTTAACTCTTGTTTCTGTTGTATTTTGACTTGCAGGAATGTCACTATTTTTAAAATTTGTAACTTATGATAGCTTGTTGCTGTAGGGCCAAATCCTGCCTGATTTATTCCCACTTAAATGTAATGCCTGGTAGTAAATGTTTACCAGATCAGGCCCACTGACTGCAATAGGACTGGCAGTGGGGAGAAATAAAGCAGAATTCTGCCCACACATTTTGTTGAAAACCTGTTCTTCCTCTCATTCCTTGATAGCCCAGAAGATCCAGGAGAAAGCCAAACTACCTATTCTGAAGAGAAATCTTAGGGAAAGTCCTTGAAGGGGATTTAGTCTGTAAATACTGACCTGAAAGTGTTCCCAACTTAATACTGACATTCCTGTAAATGGTGGAACTATATCCTGAACACATACTTATCCGAGTTTTTCATTATTTGCTGAAATCATGGAATAGTAACAGTTGCTTATACTTTCTTTTGTACAGTAAATCGTTTGAAATGGAATTTTTGTATATAAAAATCTGTATTACTACTTAGATATCTATAAAATTCTTTCATGGAATAATTTTTTAAGAAAAGCAAATATATACTAAATCTGTTTTATTTTGTTTTTTTTTTTCTTTTTCTTTGAACACTTATTTGAAATAAACTTAAATAACCAAGAGTTGCTCCTGTGGGACAGGTTCTGTTCCCAACCCTGCTTGTGCTCTGAGTGTACAGACATGTCCCAGGTAGGTCTGGTCTTTGAGGTGCTTTGGAGACCCACTTGGAGATGAGTGAATCCCACCTGAAATCCATCTCCAAGAGCACAAAGGGAGTTTTGGGCTGCAGAATGGCTCCACTGTGGCTGTCACATTTTCATTGCCCTGAGGGACCTGTTCAAGCAAAGCTGGTCTCAGAACCTCACTTGCTGATTGCAATTTTTTTTTCTCACTCTCCCATTTAACTGTTGTGTGAGGAGGCAAAATACAAGGCTTCACCCTCCTTTCCTTGATGGAAAATATTAATGCTCCAAGTCAGGACATTTAGTTACAAGGTGGGAATTGTGTCCTGAGGGAATGGATATAGACACCAGAAGCAGGCAAACCCCAGTCTAGCTGGTAACCATGTAGGCTTGTCAGTTACTAAAGATAAAATTGTACATATGAGCTCATTAGATATCAGATAATGCCTTCCAGAAAAACACTTGCACTGTGGTTGGGGCACTTTTCCTGAAAGTCCTTTAGTATTTGAGACACAAAAAAAAAAAGGTTTGCTTTTACCAGCAGCAAATTTGAGGCAGGATTGTGCTAGTAAGGATTTACTGGAATAGAGGGGGGGAAGAAAAGAAACAGGGAAGCAGGGATCTGGAAGTGATCAAAGGATACCTGGACAAGCCTTGATGTAACTCACAGTAACCAGGTTTGATGAAAGATAGCAAACCAAATATTTTATTTGTGCAACTACAAAGCTGAATTCTCTGTTGGTATGACACCATGTCCATGGCATGCATTCAGCCTGCTCTTGGCATGCTTCTGACCCAAAACCATAAGCACAAAACCATTTCCCAGCCCGGATTTGATCAAAGAAAAAAAAAGTCCCAAACCCAGCATCTTAATGCATTGAAGAGGGAAGTCATGGCACCAATTTGCTTGGTCCAAGACAAAATGCAGACCAAGGGGAGGATTGCAGCTGGAAATGGCTGCATGGGCCATTCCTGAGCCATTCCTGAGTCACTGTTTGCTGTTTGCTGTTTGCCATGCGAGGTCCGTAGCAAAGACGACGTCAGCCGGTGCATCCGAGGAGGAAGCTGTTCCCACCCCAAGAGCTGCCAGTGTGAGTCTGAATCTCCTGGATTTCCATCTCATTGTGTTTCTAAGATACTGTCCTACAAATATTTTGCAGTCTTAAATAGCTTAAGGGTGAATAAGTCTCACATCAAGGCACAGACACATTTCTATTTTTAACCCCCCTCACTCTCTGGTCCTGAGCTGTTAATGATCTTTTTGGCTGTTGTGATTTCCAATAAGCAATAATAATTTACTTTTCATCTTCATGCCTCCAGAGTCTGAACCTCTCAGAGTTCCATACATCACTTGAGTGCATTTATATTTTCCTACGAAGTTTTCAGAGTAAACAAGTTCTCTTCCCCTTGCCACTGAAAAAAAAACCCATCTTAAAATTTATATGAATTCCATTCAAAGTCTGGTTCAATTCTTTGCACATTTGAGCACTATTTATTCTATAACCAAACACAACATGCCATTTTTAGTATAGCAGAGAAAAACCAAAGTTCTTTTTTTAACCTTCTTTTTTTAGCCCAACAGGCTTTTCTGAAGAAAAAACTTAACTATGAATGTGGCTTGTTTTGAATTTTAACTCTATCCTTAATTTTTAAAGCCATGTCCACCACCTGAAGCCAAAGAAAATATTTCCACTGATTCCCTTCAGCATGCTTTGCATGAGGTTAAGCAGTACTTATTGAATGATTGGTTTCACTTTGGATAAAATAAAACCTTCTGACAGTTTTTGTAGGTTTTTCCAACCTGCAATGTCAGCTAAAGCCAAAATAAATCAATGCAGATGTGTTGTGAGAGCAGTAAGGAGTTGGGTGCACCATTGTGTTGGTTTCCATGAGGCAAAGGCCTTGGAAAATCCAAGAAAATTGAAGATTTTGAGGTCATAATGGCTTTCATCTGGCTTAGTACCAATTCTGGAGAAAAAAAAAAAAACAGGAAATGCATTTGTTCAGATGACCATGAGAAACAAGAATCAAAATACAAAATATTTAGCAGAGTGTTTGTGTTGAAGAAGCTTAAGTGTAATAAAGTCAATTTTTCAGAGCGAGAGGATGTAGTTAAGCAATCTTATAAAAGAAGAAAGGTTATTCCCTATTTTTACTGCTAAATGAAAAAATGGTGGTTATCTTCTCCAGCTGAAATACGAGATGGAGCTAAGGAAAAGGTGCAAAGTGGAGAAGAGAAGAAGAAAAGGCTCTTGCCTGCTGTTCCCAGACCCAAGCTAGCTGACCGATCAGCCACAGGAGAGTTTTTGTCTGGAAAGAGGATGGATTCCTAAGGCATTCCACCTTGTAGGTGGGTTATGGGGCAGCCTTTGCCAGTGTTCCCACAGCCACGTGCCATCCCACCCATGCCAAGCCAGGAAATGCTGTGGGTCTTGTGTGGAGATGGAAGCTGGAAGACTTTGGTCCTGTGGGAGGAACAGAGCTCACCAGCCTGGAATTCCCATCTGTCCTGGCAGCAGCGTGTGATTACAGGAGCAGCTCACATTTCTCAATGTATTAATCTCTGAAATACATCTCCAGGTAAAGAAGGAAGATAATTGCAAGTAATTAGCCAGCAAGTGGGGAAGCAATAAATCCCAGCAGAGCAGACTGCTCTGGGTTTACTGCAGGAGGTGATGTGTGTGCACTGTGTGTCTGCTGGGCTCTCACTCCTGGAACTGCTTGGGTACTTCACTCTCCTCAGGCACTGCTGGGACTGGAAAAGGGGAGTTGTGAGCAGGGAAGGAACAGTGAAACACCTGTGAGAAAACCAACATGAACTTCAGCTCCATCTTCATCCTGTCCTCAAAGAGTGAAAGAAGTGAAACTGAGAGGCAGTTCTGAACTTCCACTGAACATTTTGCCTCTCTGACTTCTGAAACCAAGTTCCTCCACCTCTTTACAAGGCTTGCCTTTTAGAGCTGGTGAGCTAATCTGGTAATCACCTGGGGGCTTCTTGGAGATAAAAAGTGGCAATTAATTAATCACTGCCAGGTTTAGGTGCTTGGCAAAGGTGTGCTACAGGCCCTCTTTCATAGGCCTCACTCCAAAACTGGTGAAGAACAGCAAAGTATGGTTAAATGTGTATTTGTATGGTTAAGTGTGATCAGAGGGTGAGCTTGGGGCTGATCTTATGCTACAAGTCATTTAATTTTGGTTGTATCTACACAAGGAAAAAAATAAAACTCACTCTGTGGTTTTTCTGGCACCAAGCTGTGGTGTGTGTAACTTCTTCACTTCTTCTGAAGTACACAGATGGTAAGGAAAATATATAAATGCTGTATATTGGATTAGATTAATCCAGCCTTCTCTCAGGAAGTCACGCTCCCTCTCTAGACTTTTCATCTCTGGGAACAAATGCAACAAGTTTCCCACATGTTTGTGTATGAAAATGGACTCCAAATTGTGGTTTAGGACTAGCTGGTATCTGGCTCTGACCACAGCACTGTGGACTAGCTCAAATTACAGCGTTTCTTCAGAGAGCAGAAAATAATACTTCCTCCCCAAAGAATCAAGGGGGAGAGATGATGAAACCAGATTTGCTTTCTTATTTATTATATCTAAATCCCTGTGAGTAACTCACCCAGTCATATCCTGTTTCACTTAGTGGCCACACAAATCTATTCATGTTTAAAAAGGAAATAACTGGATAATAACTGCACTGTGTTTGAGTAGACGAGGCACTCCCTCTCTAATGAGAACTGAGTAAAAAACTTGCACCTTCCAACCTCCAGGATAGTGGCTCACATGGAAAATACTGCATTGGCACATCCTGAAAAGAATGAAAATCACAGATATCAAAGGCAATACTTGTTTCTAGGAAATAACCCCCACCTCTTGGCTTGTCATTATCTCTAGTCACAGCAGTGAGTTCACAATACCTGAGTTTAACTCAAAAATCAAGTTAGTGTGACCAGGCTCACTCATTTTTATTTATTATAGTAAAATTTCAGTACCTCTGAGAGACATTTAGGTATTTTCTGGTCTCTGAAGAGGCCACTCTGCACGCTGGATGCAGAGACACAGTTGGGAAAACGTTTACATTTTTCACCAGGTCCAAAGCAGAGTCTGTTGGTGCAGAAGAGATAAGAGCTGAATATTCACAGGCACAAAAAAAAAGATAAACCCCTGCTGTCATTATTTCAACTGCAATGCTCTGCAGCAGGCAATGCAGTGCTGCTCCTCAGTAAGGAAAGGGGAAGAAAACCTCTCCTTGGGTGGGAGGATGAAGTCCTGTGGTACAGAACTAATGACATACTTATAAGAAGTACTCCAAAGTGGTGCAAAATGGATCAATTTTCTGCAAAATTATTATTTTTATTATCCTAACCTCTATTTTATAGCTGCTCAGAATATCGTATTTTCTAATACAAAGATGGAGAACAAAGAAAAACACCTCAACTTACAGAAAATCAATGTTATTGTAGTAAGCATTTACCTTTTCATGGTTTTATCTGGTTTAGGAACTGGCAATACAGCAGCTCAAGAAAATAAAGAACAAATTATACATACTCTTCAGAAATGAATTAGTATTAGCCTCCAAGCCTGGCAATGAGAGCTGCTGGATTATTTCCCTGGATGAATAGCAACTTCCAGTTTGGATCTTAACTTGCTTTGCTTTGCCCTCAGCCAGTCACAGAGCAGGAACTGAACTGAATAGAAATAGAAATGGCCCCAAAAGAGATCTAATGATCATTCACTGTTATTTGGGGATGTTTCGTCATTTCACAACGACATTCCTCTGCAAACAACCCTTGCTCTCTGTCTTCTCTGTTCTTCTGTTTTTCCAAGTGCAAAATTGATGTTGCAGAGCTTAAGTAATAAATATGGTTTAGAGGAATGAGATGTGCTGGGCTAATATATACACACAACTTTATTGACATGTGAAATGTTTGTCTGAATGATTTCATACTTCCATGGTATGATGAAAATTCAATACAAAAATAGGTAAAAAGTCAAGTCAGAGGTTTTTAGCCGGAGCAAATAAACAAAAGTCTACAATTTATCCTTCCCCTAAAGTTAAACTAACTTCTTCTGCCAACAATAACACAACAGAACTATATCAACAGAATTATATCAACACTTCTGCTGTTTCAATATTAAGTTCAAGCATCTGTTAACAACTTATTGCTTGTTGTTGTTGTTACTTGGCCAGATCTTTTATCTGTATACAACCTAGTCATGCCAGAGTTCACTCTCTTTTCAGTACTTATTTACTTTTCCCACACTCTGATTCTAATTTTCTCTCTCAACCCACAACAATTTGACATTTCTTACAGGCTCTTTTGTCAGGGACAGTTTTCTCCTAAGATCCTCAGTCTCTTCACAAATGAGTATCTTTACCAGAGCACTTCTTTCTAGACTGGATGTTATAGCAACAGAGGAACGACAGCTGACAAAATAAACATGTGCAGATCAATTCATTCACAAAAGAAAATACAGAAACTGTCTTTTCTTTGCTGAAAATGTCCATTTGAGGGTTTTGCAAAAAATTTTTGCATAAATAAATCAAGAAATTTTACAGAAATCAGTTTATTCACCATGCGAGTAAAAAGCAAGCAAGCAACTTAAAAACCTCTTACAGCCCACTTCTGCTAGCAGGGAGAGATTGCTCTTTTTTTGTGCAAAATCTCCTCTTATCTTGAAGACAGCAAAGAAAAAAGGAGGTGCTATGAATTCCCTTGGGAGACAGGAGTAGGTACATTAAAAGAAGTGTACAGTCGAGTGGACCTCAAAAGAGAAACAGTTCCTCAGTACTGTCTGTGCCAAGGTGTTTGCCCAACCTGTGTCTGAGAACCATCAGGATGAGGATTTTAAATTTCCCCTGGGTCATCTGCTATCAAATTGCGTGGGAAAGTAAAGAAATTATCAAGTTGCTTCACTTAAAAACCCAGCAGCTCCTAAATAGCCCCGTTTCTCTGGACCAGCAGAATTGGCTGGAAATAATGAAGGATTTTCCCGAGTTTCCACACAAACACACCTCAATCACCCAAAGCTCAGGACAGCCCCACACTTTGCCATTTTTGCAGTCCCCAAATTGGTGTTTCTTGCCCAAATGTTTTGGTGATTGACACATCCCTAAGGGCTCTGCTGAAATTAAATCTTTCCTTGCTCTCTTTGCCCTGCTCCTCCAGCAACTGAAGTCAAAGCTAAGTCTGAAGCACTCCCAGGCTTTGAGCTCCCTCTGCAGTATTTTGCAAGGACTCATCTTGCCTGGAGAAACCTGAGGATTATTGGTTAGGAACCAAATCATTCACAGCACTTAAATTTCTGGGGAAACTTCCACTGAAATCTGAGCTGCTCCAATAAATCATTTCTATTAAGTTTTATTCTGATGCAGAAGTGCTTACAATCTGTTAGGCTTGCCTAATATTTTCTTTGCCAAAGCCTCAGGAACTGCTTCCAAAGGAAATCACTGGAATAAAGCAGTTTATTCCAGTGGGCATTGTCATTGGTGAATGTGTGCAAGTCAGGTTTGGACAGAATAAAAGACCTGCTCAATCACTCTGCCTTCCGTTAGGAACGAATTTAAAAGCATTTAAGAGTCTTAATAAAATATTGACTTGTGTCTTTCAGTTTCACATTTGTTACTCATTTAGACACCTTTGGAATTACATAAATGTGCAGCATCACTTTCAGGCTCCTTGTACCTCAGTGCTGAATCTGGCCACTAGGTTTGTATCAACTGAATAAAATCTCAGTTGATGTTGTTTTCAATTGCGGGGTATAGAATATCAGAGTATAGAAAATTAAGGAATAAATTGTACTGATTTGGACTTCTCTCGTGTAGATTTGTCTCTGAATTCAACTGGTTGTCCTCACCAGACACCATGTGATTTGGTCTCTGCTTTTTGTAGAGTCACCTTCCTTGGCAAAATTAAAAAGAAATTTTATTTAACTGGATTTTATACTCCTTATACCATTGCAAGAGTTACTCCTGCTTCATAAATTAATGCACACACAGCAAATATATTTCTCCTATGCTACCCTTTTCATGAATATCCTTCTTTGAGTTTAAAGTACATTCAGGGCTGCAAAAAAAAAAAACAAAACCACAAAAACCTCCTAAATCAGGCACATCTTCTCCCAGCTCAGATTCACAGTCGGATTCTTCTCACTCTTTGCTTTACCACAAGACCCTACAACAAGTTAATTCCCTCCAGTTTGCAGCATTTAGGGAATAAACAAAAATATCTAGTGGGATTATCTAAGGAGGGCTTGTGCCTGTGGGAGTTTTAGAAATGTTTTGGGGGTTGGCCTTCACATTGGAATGTGAGAGCGGAGACAGAGATGAGGAGGACGATAGTGTTTAAGTCCATTTATCAGTCAGAAATCTTTTTATGATGAGAGAACATAGGTCTGTGAGTGTAAGAATAATAAAGTGTGCTGGAAACAACTTAGGAACGGGGTAGCTTGGGGAATCAATATGCCAGTGCTCACAGAAGAAACAAGGAAATCTCTGAACTATCTACATGTGCTGAGAAGAAAAGCCAAAAGGCACCTACCAAACAATGGGATGAACTTGATCCTTCCCATTTAAGAAAAGTTCACAACCTTCCACCTTGTGTAAGAGTCACCTCTAAAATACAGGGACTTAACATTTGCCCTATTTCTTCCCTTTTAAAGGTCAGGAGGTACTTTGTGTCACAATTAATCTTGGTGAGGAACAAAGGCCAGGCTGCATGCCCTGTGTTTCCAGGGAAAGGCTGGGGCTCTCTGGGGGCAGCAGGGGAGGGCAGAGCCTGCTTCCCTGGGCAGCTGTCAGGCAGGGAAACCATGGGAATGGCTTGTTGTGGCCTTTCTTGTTCTTGGTAGAGAAAGCCCTTTATAGAACCATAGAACCATTGAATAACTAAGGTTGGAAAAGACCTCGGGGATGATTGAATCCAGCTATTAACCCAGCACTGCCAAGTCCACCACCATGCCTAAAGCGCCCCATCTGAATGTCTTTTGAATCCCTCCAGGGATGGTGACCCCAATACTTCCCCACGGCAGCCTGTTCCAATGCCTGTGCACCCTTTCAGCGAAGAAATTTCTCCTAAATCCCACCTAAACCTCCTCTGGTGACTTTCCCCTTGCCCATCCCCTTTTCCTTGGGAAAAGAGACCAACCCCCTTCTGTCTACATGCTGCTCTCAGTGAGCAGTGGAGAGCCAAAAGGTTCCCCCTGAACCTCCTCATCCCCCACGCTGAACCTTTCATCCTTGCACTGTTTTTCTTTCCACCTTTTGAAAAAAAAATCCCACAGATATTAACCCTTATAGGGGTAGGTGTTCACAGGAAATCCAATGATTCGGTATTAAACAGGAAATCTACAGTTCCCCCAACTTCAGGCTTGGCCGAGGTCACACCTTGAGTCTTGTGTCCTGATGTGGGTTCCTCGATTTGGGAAGGACATTGAGGTGCTGGAGCGGCTCCAGAGAGAGGAGTGGAGCTGGGGAAGGGTCTACAGCCCCAGGAGCAGCTGAGGGAGCTGGAAGGGGGCTCAGCCTGGAGAAAAGGGGGCTCAGGGACACCTTCTAATTCCCCACAACTCCCTGACAGGAGGGGACAGCCGGGGGAGCCGGGCTCTGCTCCAGGGAACAGGGATGGGACAAGAAGACATAGTCTAAAGCTGCACCAGGAGAGGTTTAGGTTGGATAATAGGAAGAATTCCTTTGCAGAAAGGTTGATCAGACATTGGAATGGCTTGTCCAGAGAGCTGATGGAGTCATTGTCCCTGGAAGTGTTTAATAGAAGACTGGATGTGGCTCAGTGCATGCTCTGAGATTGGACTCGATGATCTCCAAGGTCTTTCCCAAGTGAATTAATTCTGTGATTCTGTGGCTGTGACTCTGTAATTCTGTGGCTCTGTGATTCTGTGACTGTGATTCTGTGGTGAACTGGCCAGGGCTGAGGCGCTGAGGCACTGAGGCTTCTCCTGCAGCAGGACACGGGCCGCGCCGAGCTCGGCTCCAGCACACACTCGGATTCAGCAGCACCAAACGAGCCCGTTCGCCTCAGGAGCGGTTCGGGGCAGCGCGTCCCCAGCCCCGAGTCAGGCGGCGGCGAGGGCACAAACCCCACCCCTCACGGGCGGCGGCACGGCCGCCATCTTGGGGCGGGCGTAGGGCGGGAAACCCGCGGGGTCACGTGAGTTCCGGGCGCGGGTCGCGGCCATCGCGGCGGGGCCGGGCCGGTCCGCTCTGCTCCCGTTTCTGCGGTCCCGTCCCTCCGTGTTCCCGGGAAGTCGCTCTGTGCAAACAGGAATGGCTTTCTCCTCCGGAGAAAGGTTGGGACAGGATGCCGAAATCCCCCGCGCGCGGCCTGTGCTGAGCGCGGGCCCCGCCACCCTGGATCCTTTGCTGATCCTGCTGAACTCCATCGCCTCAGGCCTGTCGGACGAGGAGCTCTCCAAGATGAAGTTCCTCTGCAAGGACAAAATTGAGAAGCGAAAGCGTGATGAGGTGCAAAGCGGCCAGAAGTTGTTCGACATCCTGATGGAGCGGCGGCTAATTGCCCACGACAACCTGGAATTCCTGAAAAAGCTGCTGCAGCACGTTCATAGGGATGATTTGGTGGCACAGGTGGTGCATTTCGAAGAGGAAGATCCTCATGCACCTGATGATCAGCCAAATGGGCATGAAAAACGTAGGTGGATGATTATTATTATTATTATATATATAGTTTTATGTCTATAGTTTTATCCTCGTCTGTATCTCTCCCCAGCAACCCCAGTAATGTGTACACAAACATCTTTCCGGGGTGGAATTTCCCCCCTTCTTTTTAATATTCCTTTTCTTTTATCTTTTGGTATTCCAAGCCTATCCGGTGGCTTCCACAGAACTCTCAGTTTGTGCAGTGCAACAAGAGTAGTGGAGTTTTGCTGAAATAAAACAACTTCAAAATGTTTTATTGTGTTTCTTAGTAAATCCATGGCTAACTTGATCTGCTTCTGCTGTTTTAGGTCTCCTGAAAGCAGCTGTTAATGTCATATGTGACTACATTGGGAGAGAGTGGAAGAAGCTGCTGCGAGAACTTGGGATGCCCGAGGTGAAGCTGGACAGGATAGTGGCAGCCTATCCACGTGATTTGGATGAACAGCTGGTTCAGGGACTTCGGCAGTGGCAGCTGCGGAAGGGGAAGGATGCAAAGGTGGCTGACTTAATAAAAGCCCTCCGGGCCTGCGACCTGAATTACGCGGCAGACAAGGTTGAAGAGAAGATCGCACAGCTGAACATGGAACCAGATTAAATGAGTGTAAAACTTGGAATGACAAAAGTCAGAGTGCCTTCTTCTCTTCTGAACCAAAATAATTATTGCTGGCTGTTTATCATGCCATTTATTTATGTGCCTTAATAAGTTAATTTGTGCTCAGGTGAAAATTGACATGGAAACAGATTCCTTTCAGGGAACACTTTGTAGTTTGATCTTCTTTCAAGATATTTTTAGCTTTCACAAGATCCAAACTCCATTCTGTAGAAATTCTCACGCTTTTGTTCAGGAAAGATTTGCTTTGCTGTAGTCACTTTTCAGATGCATCTCCACTGGAAATACATCCATGGGACACTTCTGAGGCAACTGGAATTTAAAATTTCATGGGAAGGTTGGATTATTATTTTTTATGGCCTATTATAAATACAGTGTAAAAGGGAGAAGGAGTAAAACTTTCAGCTGGATGCTGGCTTTTCTTTTGGAGTAACATGAAGTAATATCTTAGGTAATTCATCAAATATATTTGCTCTCCATGAAAGGATAGTAAGACAACTGTAACCTCAGACTGCAGTGAAAGAGGGACATTAAATATTGTGGTGGCTTTCTTGCAAAAAACGTGCCTGGGTTTGAAAATGAAATCAATTGTCTGCACCAAGTGCCTTCAGCATCTCAGAGGAAGTGCTCTCCTGAAACTATCCAAGAGCCTGTGTGTCTCACAGATGTTTACAGCAGCCTCTTTTCAAAGCTATGACTGCTATGGGGCTTCTTCCTGGGAATCCTTCCATGACCTCTGTCACAGAGGCTGCTCATGTGTGCTGGAAGGTGTGAGCCACTCACAGAGGGAGCAGGATTCATGGACCTGTGTCAGATTCAGCTCTCAGCTTTCATATGGAACAAACTTCAGTCAGTGGCCTTCACACCTGACCTAAGGCTGGAGAAATTGCACAGTTGCATTGTCCAGGACATGCAGGGCTGTAGAGGCCTCAGGGAGCAGAATCCCGTGGAATCATTACTGCTGGAACAGCTGTAGGATCCTGTGTTTCTGCAGACATCTCCCAAGTGCCTGGCTACATACTGGAAGAGTTTAATTGATGCTGCACCTGTGGGATTCCAGCTCTTCCTAAGTTGTTTTTATGTGGTGCCATTGCTGTGAAGGCCGGGTGTCAGCACATAAACCTGTCACTACAAAAATGTCATGGCACTGACAATTTTCAAGTTTTTGTTGCTCATAGTGCCTCCAACAGTGAGGCTTGAACACTTAAATGTAATTAGTGAAAACTACCATAAGTTCACATGATAGAAAAATCATTTCAGTCAGGTCTTTTTTCCCTTCGATGATTCTTTTCCTCATTCCTGGGAGTGCTCAAAGCCAGGCTGGATGGGACTTGAAGCAACCTGGTCAAGTGGAAGGAGTCATTGGTTGCAGCTGAATGATTTTTTAGGTCCCTCCGTGCCCAAAACAGGATTGTGTGCCGATTCTCAGTATCTTTCCAGTTGTTGTATATTAAGTATCACTGGTTGTATCCAAGAAAAGGGAAATACAGGAGTTGCCACCTGTCTGCCTCTCCAGCAGGCAGAGTTCTCCAAGTTCTTACTTCCTTTACTTGTATCAGTTATCAACTCCAGGCTCCCAGGAGGAGATGCTGAGCTTCAGCTGAATGACCAGCTCAGGTGTTTTGGAGATTTTTGTTTCCTAGACACCAGGAGTAACCATTCTGCAGTACCTAAAGAAAAGGATTGCTCCAGCAGTTTTTCCTTCCTGCCTCTGAGCAATCCCTGGGAGCAGAGCAGAGGAGTGGCAGTGAGCAGGATGAATATCTGAGTGCTCAAACAGCCCTGCAACAGCTCCAAGTCCAATCTCTCTCTCAACTGCTTTTCTTATCCACTTTTAATAAGCCTTCTGCTTCTCCAAGGAGATTTATGTGGAATAGGAAGAGTATACTGCCTACTGCATATAGCCAGGATATTTTAGGAATCACTTGGAACAATCTGTCGGTTGTAGCCAAGCACTCACCAGCTACAAGAAATATTCTGCTTCAGGAGTTAAAAACCTCTTGTTTCTTTAAGGATTTTGTACATCCTTTTACTGTGTCTGAAAGCAATGACCTAGACTGCATCAATCTGTGCCATACCTCAGAGCCAATTAAGACCATTTTTATAAGAGATTAAAATGTTGTTTCTATGAAATCAAAATCTACTTAAGGGAACAAAATCTTTTTATTGGGAGGAGGGATAAAGAGTGGAATTTGTAAGGGAATGTTTTCTGATCCAGTTCACAATCTTTTATTTTCAAATTAAACACCTTGAACTCATATACATATTTTTATAACTTGAATTAAAGTTTTATATTGTATAAATCTTTGTACATTTAATTAAAAAGAATTCCTTAAAAAAACAAAATAAGTGGAACAGGGTTTTTTCTTGTTTGATGGGATTGCTGTCTGCAGTGAGATCTCTGACTGGGAGAAAGTGGATGTTAAGGACAGTTTGGAAGCAAGGAGTGGTGCTAAACAGGTATTGTGTTACCAGTGCCCATCTTGGGACATTAAAGACAAAAAGCAAAGTGTTTTGTCATTGAGTTTCACAGAAGCGCTAAACAGGCTGCAGTTTGCCAGCAGCAGCAGCATTTGAATGCTGTCACTCAGGGAGGTGTAAGGAAATGAAGATGCCCTGCCAGCCCTCAGGAGTCTAAACTCAGTCCCAGTGTGCTTGGCAGAGGGGCTGCCCGTGGGTAAGCTTCCTTCTCCTTTCCTCTGCTAGCCATGCTGTGCCAAGGATGTCATATTTGTTTGATAATTAATTAAAAGCCCGGCTTCTGGTTTAGTCTAAGCTTGGTCAGGCTTTTAGAGGATGTGCTCAGAACGAATTGACAGTCTTGGGTGCTCTGTGGAGTGTCAGCCTGCACTTAAAGCTGTGAGTAAGACAAATAACTTAATTGCCCATTTTATCAAATCCTTTAGGATGCTTCAGAGTATCTGCCTGTGAGGAATTACTCAAACCTTTTTCCTTTTGGTCTCATGAGAGTAATCTTTCCTCACAGCCTTGAGAAAACAGCACATCAAAACATGCTGAGAGTTAAGAGTGCTGTCTCAGGAGAATTCTCATCTCAGAGGGTTGTTTTTCCGTGTCATTTCTCAGTCCCTTTCAGCACTTGCTTGCCATTGCCTTTGATTTTTGAAGGTATCAATTATAATCACATATTGAGGTGGTTTTCTTTTCCAAAATTGCATTATTTTCATTACTGGGTTAAAAAAGGTTTTCTAGACCATTAATTAAAAATCCTCTTACACAAATTGGTTGTTGTGAACATTTCAAATACAGTGCTTTGGTTTCCTTTTCTTCATTCTCCACACTCAGGCAGCTGCATTTCCTCCAGCCTTTGTTTCATTCCTGAAATAATTGTCTCCTTTCTGAAATCTAATTGCTTCATTTAATTGTTTAATGTAGAAAGCTTAATAGTACTGACTGTGTCTCCAAGCTCTCTCTGGTGCTCAGCATGTTCTTAATTCAGGCTTTTTGGCTGAGTATTTTTCAATTCAAGTTTATTTCTAATCACTGCCTTCTTCTGCATGAATCACCTATATTCTTAAAATGTGTTCCAGCACAAATATTTTTCTAGGTTTTCTTCCCTCTTTGATTTATTGCTTTTCCCTGACAGTGTTCTGGTGCTCTGGTGGAATTCAGAGAAATTAGCTCAAAAATAGCCTAAAAATAGGAATCGTGGGGGTGAACTGAGGGGTAGGGGAAGGAGTTGTGAGTAAAGGTTCAGGAACTTTTGGAGAATCTGAGTTTCAATGAAAACTGTCGCAGCTGAGGATTGCTTCAGAGGAGCAGGGTGTGTTGCAATGTGTGTGTACTGGGAACTGTAGGTTCAGGGAGAGGAGGGAGCAGGGCTTTACTCAGCTGCTGGGAAAGGCAGAGTCATGCAGGTCTCTGCGTGGGAATCTGCATGGAACCAACTCTTAATCATTAAAAAGTCCCATCCACAGAACCATTCCTGCTCCTGCCTCATTCCTGAGAGCATTACACATGCCTCTCTTAAAGCAGGCTGGAGTGAAAACAACAGGCTTGTTCTTGTGAAACATGATGTAATAGACACCACTGAAATCCCTGAAGCTGGCCATCCTGGTCGAGTTTGAATTCAGTAATTTCTCTGACTTGATCAGTTTCAGAAGCTGAAAGCCTTTTCCACACTCTCTGTGTGTACAGGTCCTGCGTGGATGGCAGCTGAGCTCTCCTTTATTTTGGTTTCTTGTGCTTTCGCAGTAACCAGCTCTTGTAGCAAAGAGAAGGGGTTTGTGTGTGTTCTCTGCTCTATAAAAAATAACAGCTGCAAGGGAGGGCTTGGGCTTCTCCAGTACAATGTAATAAAAAAGTGCCCTTGCTAAGGAAAGCAGCTTAGCGTCAACTTTGTATCTCTGCCGAATGCTTCAAAAAGCTGTCAGACTGGTATTTTTTATTTACTTCATAATGTTCAAACCTTCAGAGCAGGGGCTGGTGCCGTGTGAAGTTACACAGGCATAAAACTGGACCCTGTCATGGGAGATGTAAAAAACACACACCTGGGGCTTTCTGTGGGAGGTGTTTTATTTACAGGTGAGCCCGGCTGGGGAGAACTTCTACAGAAAGCAATCATCTTGCCTTTAAAAATGCTCCCAATTTTAAAATGTTTTCTTCTCCATTTCTTAATTCTGCTAATCCTATTGATCGCAGCAGGAGTATTAACTTAAAAAAAAGTGATTTGCAGAATTTAATCTGAGCAGTTCTTACTGTGGTCTCAGTTCTAAAAGGGTTGTAGCAGCTATTCTGTGAGCATACACGCCACCTGTGGCAAAAGGGATGCACAAAGTTTAAATTTCTATAAAAAAGCTGGTGATTTTTGTATGCAAACCTGGTACTCGATTTTGTAGACAGTGAGCATAAAAAGTGTGAGAAAGATTTGACATAAAAATGAAACTATAAAACCGTACTTGCCATTAATGTCTGTATGTGTTGAGCTAAATCTTATCTTTGTTTTCCTCCCAGTCATCTCCTGAGAGGTGCTTTCTGTCACTCCCAGGCATATTGCCAAATTTCAAACAGAAATTGCCGAGAAAATGTGAATTAAAAGGGTGCAGCACTGGCAGGTCTGTGCCTCACATCCCACATTGTTTAATTTATGCTCTGCTCAGCGTAAGCAGAATTTATTCACAGCTCCTTGGCTGTGGGAAAGCCGGGGTAGCCTGAATTCCCCCCAAAGCCGGGGTTTCCATGGCAATCCGAGTGCACGGCAGTGCAAGGGCATGTGGCTGCAGCACGCTGCCTGCCCGCCAGCCACACTGCTGGGAAACACTCCCTCACTCTGGGATTGTGCACTCCCCTCTCTCACCATGTCAGGAACCCAAAATCTGAGGGTCGGAATGGAAATGAAACTTCTTGGTAAATTCCCTCAGTTCCACTTCTCCCTGGAGCAAGACATGTGAGACAGTAGGGCTAAATATTAAGAAATAGATTTTTTTTTTTTGTCCTCAGTACCAGTTTACCACATGGTGCTTCCATTTCTGTTTCCAGCTGGAATGGTAAAGCTGCAGCCTGTGCGTGTAGCTGCATGTTTGTGCATGAAGCAGCTAATATATGTGCAGATGTATTTAAACTAATTAGAGCTAAAGCCAGCAAAGTGCACATTTCTAGCTAACGGCTGCATGAGAGTCTGTTACACGCCACTTAATTAAATTATTCGCTGTGGACCTGCTCATACAATTTTCTGTAAAACATATTCTACTTTTTACAAAAAGAAAAAAATAAAAATAACTTCATGTGAAAATTTGTATGTTTGAATTTTAAATTAGAATGTCAAATTCCACATCTGGCCTGTGAATTTTCAGGGCTATTAAATGCTGCACTGTCTCTTAGAGGACTGTATTTATTAGGCACTTCATGCATTATTTTTCCTCTTAATTCCTGAAATTTCATGGTTAAAGGTCTCCAGTCCTGACTGACTTTGAACTTTTTCTCACGTGATTCAGTGGCTGAGGAAGAATTTAAACCCCTTATTTTCATGCTAGACCTGAGCAAGAGGCACCCCCACAACCTGGCCTTTGTACAAGTAATTCTGATGGGACCCTTTTTTTTCCCACCCTGCATCCAGAAAATAAAAATGCTGGGGAATGAAAGCCAAGGTTCCAAACAATCCCTGAGCTCCTCAGCATATGGAGCTGATGCCTGTGCTCCCTGCAGCCACTGAGGATCACTAAAGGCAGCTGGAGCATGGCATAAGGTATCTTGATCGTGATTTTCTCCCTAGGAACATCCTCCTTTCACCTAATTTGCCTTAAAGTGGGAATGGAGGCAGTTGTCCTCATCAGAGAGGGAAATCCTCAGCTTTAGAAATTCCTGATCCTTCCATAATCACTTCTAGTGACAAGATGCTGAGTGGTGTTTGAAAGCACCAGATCATTTTGCAGCTTGAAAGCCAAAGGCAGATTTGACTCCTGTGAATTAAGGTTTACAGAGGTGTCTAGACCAACAGTCTCAGAGAAGATGCCATCACACAGCTACTTAACCAAATTCAACGTCAACCAACACCTCTGAAAATCCCAAGTTTGCTTCACACACAATGCTTGTCCATTTCCCACGTTAGTATTTTCACTGGTTTATGGTTTATTACTATTAGGTTAGATGGAATTTAGGTTGAACTGACTGTTTTTGAAGGTGATTTCTTTACTAATGGGTGATTCAAATAGGCTTGAGCCAGGTCTTCTGCCAGAAGGGGCCTCACCAGCGAGTCTGATGTCTGTTCCTTGGGTCTGACTTGGGGGAGCTCAATTTGTTTTGTGAGGGCTGAGAAGTTCCCACAGGCTAATTCAGAGGAATTAGAGAAGGAATTATAGAGAAATCAGATCCCAGTTTTCTTTATTTAAAGGGTACCTGGAGTGCCCCATAGGCTTGTCCCATTTTCTCCTTTAAAAGGTTACTTTCATCCCTTATCTCCTTCCCACAAATTCATCCCCCAACTCATCATTAAATGCTGAGTAATTCCAACAGGCAGGCCTGAGGGAAGACAAACACTCGTTTTCTTGGTGGTTTGAGGAGGACTCTGACAGTTCTTGAATTACCCCTGGTTATTCAGACAGCCTGTTCCAGTGGTTTTTAATGCATTCAAATAGGGTCCCTCTGCTAGGGAAAAATGGGCACCGGTGGAATTGCCACAGTACCTGTAAGCAGGTCAGGGAGTATCCTGCTTTGGCAGCATTATCATGTCAGGTGTCACAGCAGCAGTGGCAGCTTCCTGGTTTGGTTATTGTTTTTTTTTTTCTTTTTTCCCCGTGCAAGGAGAAGGAATGGGGGAGCTGCAGGCCACAGGGAGCTGCCAGCTTCTCTCGGCTGTGTATTTTGGTATACAAAGGTGGCATTATTAAAGACAGACAAAAAAAGCCTCTAAATCATGCAACCAAAGTGAACCCTAGGAGCTGAAAAACCCTTCCTTTGTGCACTCAGAAATCTTGCTATGACCTAGCTGGTGTCTGGATACAGAGGCTTTTCTGCAGCATTTTGGCTGTAACTGAGACATGCTATCTCCATGAGCATTGAAAACTGGGAGTCAGGAACCATCCCCATTGCTGTTACTAAACATTCTGACCTTGACAGGATAAAACAATCCAACCCAGCAAAGCACTGCTGGATTTGACAGATAAAAATTTAAATTATCACTGTTTTGGCTGGCACAAAATTTGATGATACTGTTTACACCAAAAATCTGGTACTGCAGCGTGTTTTGTTGTATCACTTGTGCCTAAATATTCCTTTATTTGCCCAATATCCATGGGCATGTGACAGGTTAAATGCTGAATATTCATGCAAGGAACCTCACTGTTTGTACATGGCTTAAAGATATATTAAAATCAAACTGGTGCCGTGTTATTTTGGTGAAAGGAATCTGCACATTTAATTACAGGAGAGAAAGTAAGTATTGGACATGAAAATTATGTGTCTCCCAAATCCTGATATGCCCATATCTGTGTGTGTACAGTGTGTTTCCATATGCATACATACACACCCTTCAGTAAAGTTATTTGATATAATCTGGAAAACAAGATTTTCCTGACAGGGCTATTTCTCAATACTCCTCCAACTTCTGTCTGTCCCTTATATGCTCTATACTGCATCTGTGAGGAAATATGGCAATCTCCAAGAGCAGCCTAATTCTGTTAGAAACAAAGGTGGTATTTCTGGGCCAACTCGTTAAAAATAAGTAAAAATTCAGAGCCAGCTGCTGCATCTCCGGGATCAGGAGTGATTTTGAGACACTGTTTTATTCTCACAGGTTTAAATGCAAGAATTGGCTTAATTCCTGGTGTACATTAGAGCAGTTTCTGTGATTTTCAGCATTTTCCTTCAGTCTAGTGTTTTGGGTCATGCTGGTCATTTAGTGATGCTGAAATTACCTTCTGTTCTCTTCCCTATTGCTTCTGCTTTTGCAGGCAGCAGCTGGAGACACCGAGGAAATTTTCTAACAGAAAGAATTCAGAAATTATACATGGCCAAAGTAAGAGTACTTCTCTCACTCTGCTTGTGCTTTTCCAGTGCTCTAAATGGTTCCAGCACCAGGCAGGTGAGCCCCTGCCACTCCAGCCTTTGGCTTCACAGGTGAAAAGTACAAAGGGCAAGTTAGTGCCAAGTTCCTCGATGGCTTTTGTGGTGAGGGCAGCACTGCACCAGACTGAAACTGCCAGCTTAATCTCACCTTGGCTAGACTTACTATTTCCCATTTGTGCATAAAGAAATGCTAATGATTTCTGGAAGTTTTAGGCATTGTTATTTAAAGTTGTTTGAGAGACAAAGGGAAGGTACTGTTTGCATTTGAGGGAGGACCTGACCTTTGTTTGGAGTGCTGGATGATTGATTGTAACATGAAAGGAAAAGGTGAGGAGTGCTCCTGTAGCTTTGTGCAAAAGCTTATGTGTGTTGAGGGAGCTTAACTCATAGGCCTAAGGTAGAACCAGCTTGTGAGTCAATATTTCTGTTGACTCTTTTAGATGTGGATTACAATGCAAACAGATGGTGTGGTCAAAGGGTCTTTAATACAAACTGTGTTCAGGAGAACAGGGAATTCAGCTTTGAAATAAATCAGCTCCCCTGCTTGTTACGGCACAGATGAACAATATCAGGGTTGCTGGTTTCTTCTATTATGAGTTATTCCCTTTTATATCTTACATGTGTTATTCTCACTTCATTTAAGGATTAGTGTAAGACAATGACAAGGTTTGTTCAGCTGTTGTCCATCTTCCTAGAAATGATGATTCCTAACCAAGAGCAGGGAAAGCCAGCCTTTCTTACCTTTTTCACTTGTGTTTTGGTTTTTTTCCAAGTTACACACCATGTCTTGTACACACCTTACCTTCAGCAGCTAGATAGTAAATGACTGTTTATTCAGTAACAGCCAGCCTTAATTAATTGTAATTTGACAAAAGCTGTGTAAATACCTCTGTGCAAAGGAACAAGGCATTCAGGCAAACAGAAAAAGGGAAAAGGAACACTTGAGTGACTAAGAGTGTTATCTGGCACAAGGCAGGGACAAACCTTTTGTTGGTAGCTGAGTCAAAAGATGACATGTGGAGACCTCAAAGGCAGCTGAGGACACACTGGATGAAACCTCAGGTGCAGACAAAGACATTCCTGTAAAGGGGCCTGAACTCGGAGTGACCCACAGGGATGGGTTGAGCAGCACATGCTGCACACATAAAGCCTGACTCCAGCTGGAGAAGGCAGTGTGAGCTGACCATAAGTTTTACAGATGAGATTTCTATGTAGAGGGAAGGTAAATTGGGCCAGATTAGTGACAGACACTCTGCCAGCCAAGAAGGGATGCAAGGCTTCACTGTGCTTTTATTCATTATTAAAACAACAGATGGCTCCATAAGGACTTAAGCATCCTTAAAACATTAATCTCAAAACTGGGATATCATGGCAGCACTAAAATTAAAATTTCCGACATGAATCCTAAAACTGCCTTACTTTAGGGCATTGAGTCCAGAAGTAGGGATAACCCATATGAGCAAGGCAGTGCAAAGGCAGCTCCTGCTCCTGTTGGCATTAGAGAGGGTCCTTCCTTCTCCATGAGGATCTCCTCTCCACAGCATGTCTCACCCAGGCTGTGTGCTATGTGCTCTGGGTTTATGGATTTGCAGAGAATTCGCTCAAAGTTATGGTGCACACTTAGCTTCAAAAGCTAAGGATGAGACCATCCACAGGGATAATACTGGGTAAGGACAGACCAGTATAGAAGCAAGTGGGTAAGGAATTTACTTTAAAAGAAGCCCCACTTTCTATATTTCCATTATTTTTCTTGATATTTATTTCAAGTCAACCTGAGCGCTGTTCCCAAAGGTCTTTGATTTTTTCCTCTGGCGAACATAGAGCTGCTTTTTCTGAAGTATTGTCTGCTTTCCCTGAAGGTTTTCTTTTGACTCTGATTGCTTTTAAATGCCACTCTGCTGCTTTAGGCTGCTGGTAGGTGGTCTGAGCTGAATGGTTACCATTAGCTGGCTTATACCTATACTCATTTTCTGTGTTGGATCCTGACCTAGTAACCTTCTTCTCCAAATGCCAAAGGTGAGATTTAGTCTGAAATGACCTGGTTGTCTAGGCAGAATTGCTACTAGTCAGAACAGGAAATAACAGAAGAGGAACAGAACAGAACAGTTCCTGTCAGAACAGGAACTGAACTTCGACAGCACTTTAATACACCATACCTATTGGCAGACAGTTTCATCAAGGTTCACCTTGAAACTGGAGATGGGTTTTTTGCCAAACACACTGTTGCCATTGCAAGTGTCCATAGTTTTTATAATTTTTATCTGTTGCAGTTTGCTTTATGACTTCATTTTGAGGCTATCTTGGTTTTCAGTCACCATCTCAGCCAATTCATTTTAGCAAATTAATATTCCTAGAAATACTGTCAAGACAGTGGGGAGTTCTAAAATGGTGAAAATAAACATTTTAACTCATGCATAAACTGGTGATTCACTGAAAGTGCTATTTATATTTTCATTTGCCTGTAAGCTGAAGCTGGTTGCACAGAAAAATCCTTCAGCCTTGTAACACACATATGATTTGGGACTAATACCTTCCCAACATTATTATCTTCATACACACAGGTTAATGCTTCAATTCAGTGTGCATCTGAATAAAGAAGGTGGTGATTGCTGCAAACAATTTCATGCAGGCAATGTGCAAGTAATGAAAGGTATGTTATTAGTTGAAATCTAGTCAGGTAAAGATTAAAAATAGGCTTAAGTGCTATTTGAGGTCTCTTTATTTTTCAAATGCTTTTATCTACTTTACTACAGTATGAAGGACTAATAGTAGAGGACACTGAGTACACAGAAATTGTGGTCCACTTTGCTTAGTGCCTACTCCAAAGCCACTTGAAACAGTAGGAGCCTTTGCATAGCAGACAAATTTTTTCCCTCAAATGCTGATTTACAGGAACAGAAGTGTTACTTCACATGCAAATCCATTTTGTTTTCCTGTAGTTGTATTTATAAAGTTTATTACATATATTATTAAAATAATACAATATTTTAATTTTTCTCTTACCAGGTCTCACAACATTCTAAAAACTGAAGCCTCAATATTGAAGTGATCCAAGTAGAACCCAATGAAGAGAAGAGAAGAGAAGAGAAGAGAAGAGAAGAGAAGAGAAGAGAAGAGAAGAGAAGAGAAGAGAAGAGAAGAGAAGAGAAGAGAAGAGAAGAGAAGACTCAGTGTCTATAGACTTCACTCTGGGATCAATCAGTCTGTATACAGGCAGTTTGGAACAAAAATAACATCATTCTTTTCTCTTGGAATAAAGACAGGCTGAGGGACTTGGGACTGCTCATCCTGGAGAAGAAAAGGCTCTGGGGAGATCTTAGAACCCCTTGCAGTACCTGAAAGGACTGCAGGGGAGATGGAGAGGAACTTTGGACAAGGGCATGGAGTGACAAGGGGGAATGACCTTAAGCTGGAGGAGGGAGGGTTTAGATTAGATATAAGAAATAAATTCTTTGCTGAGAGGGTGATAAAGCACTGGCATGGGTTGTCCAGAGAGGTTATGGACTCCCCACCCCTGGAGGTGTTCAGGGCCAGGCTGGACAGGGCTTGCAATTGGGATAGTTGAAGGTGTCCCTGCTCATGGCAGGGGGTTGGAACTGGATCATCTTCAAGGTCCCTTCTGAGAGGCTGCCATGACTCTGAAGCTCTAGGCTCCAGTCTACTGCAAATACAGTAATTGAATTGCAGACCAGTTAAAATTACCGAGACAGACAAACCATGGGCTGCTAAATCACATGAAAGCAATGAAGCCAGGAACAGCCCTTCTGTGGACAATCACATCCATATCCCTTGCTTTCCTACAGCCACAAGCTGCGCTGATCCCACACGTATCCAACATCCAGATTCATCTCCCTGCTTTATCCATCCAAGCACAGCTCCCACGGCAAGAGTCCGGCTGCCCTGGGCTCCCTCTGGAGCCAGTGGGAACAGACAGGCACCTGGAGCAGGTGATTCATGGACCACACCAAAGGGCTGAATCACTCCTCCCATGGAGTGGCTCTCTCGCTCCACTGATTACAGAGGCAACCCAGGGTAAATGGGTTCATGCTGTAGGTGGTCAGCCAGGTGGAATGTATCCAGACCTGCTCTAGTTAGGCAGGACCTGCATTATCACAGCTGGTTCTGAATCCTTCAGTTTCTTCTTCCAATGTTATTCACAGTTACATCACATGAACGTGGCCTTTCCAAAAAATATTATCTTTCTAAAAATGCTTAACTAAATAATGTGCAACTCCATTGTCCTGAACTTGTGACTGAATGCACTTTTGGCTTGATACCTTTCATTATAGCTTAAAACTATCTGAAGACGTACTGAAATCAGTCTACACTGAGGGAAGGTACTATGTTTGAATTGGATATTAGGGGTGTATTTCATTTCTGATTAAAATAAACGATACTTGGTTTTAGAAATTCTTTCTAGCTCAAGGGGATTTCTGCTGCTGTAAATCCATACAAAAAAGACAGCAGGTGCAATAATTCTGAACTGCAAATTGCACAACTGAAGCTGAAACTAAGCTGAAAGCCTTTTTGAGTTCAGCAGGTTTGTACTTGAGTGAGAATATGTGGTTTTGGTTGCAGGAGTAACAGCTAAATTTGAAAAACGTTTATGGTCTTGACATGAGTATGATTCCCACTAAAATAAATTCTGTAAGTTCATCTGGTCTTTTAAGAATCCTGTCCATGTCTCCAGTTGCTTTTTAGGGACTTTTCTCCTTAAGTCCAGGTCAAAAAACTCTATTCAGTTCCAGAGAAGCCAATTCCCATTTGATTTACACCTGCCTGAATCTGGCATAGATCCATGTAGACCACATTATATAAATAAAATGTCGATATAAAGGACTGTGTTGGGGTTTGTAGAACGTGGCTTCCATCGCCCAAGGGTTGACACATTTACTGGTGCACTTATCTTTATACATGGGCATAGCCATTAATTACCTCTGTCCTCCACAGGCCACCTTCCAGCCTCTTCCCTCTCATTCCTTCTCCCCCAGGCAAAGCGTCTCCTCTGTCTAGCAACCTCTAGAGACGTTTTTTTATGGAAACAGAATGGCGCAGGTCACGTCTATCTACTGACAAAAGGATAATCAGTGCTGCTGGCAAAAATACTCTTCTTGCATCTATTCCTTTCGGTATGAAATGCCTGAAATGTGTTCGAAATGCACTTTGCTGCTAAGTCATTAAGCGATCTGTAAAGGACAAGGGGCTCGACTCGGGAGGGGGAACAAAAACTGCGTAGGCGCTCTTGGACTATTTTCAGCAGAGGTTCAGCGCTCGCGTGGGGTGGCTCTGAGGCTCACAGAGGGAATTTCGTCACAAATGCAGCCCCGGGCGGGCAGGGGAGTGCGCTCCCAGCAGGTGTTTGTGCTCAGAGCGCACGGGCACGGCAGCTCCGGCGCGACCCCGCACCTCACCGGCACCGCCTGCCAGCAAGAGCTGAGCTTTGCTGAGCTTGGATAAACATTAGGATCTAGTTTATCATGTGACAGGAAAAGAAACCTCCTCCCCCCACCACCCCCTCCCTGTTTTTAACAGCCTTTGTTTGAATTTCAGCGTGTGGTTTTGGAGGTGCAAAGAGTGGAGTGAGATTTAACCTGGGTCTCCGGACTGATTACTTTGCTGTCAGCTGATGTATGTGGGGCTCTTTCCAGACACATCCACAAGTGTTACATCTCACTAAATGACACGGACAGGGAGCCAGACCTCTTGCTGAACTTACAAAAGAGACATCACACTCATTTAATTAAAAAGATCTGAGCTGCTGGTGCTCTTCATGTCGGATGGTATATCCTGAGTTACATGCCCAGGAGGAAGAAAAAAGAGGAAACTTTTCCTTGTACTACAAAGTAAATAGGACTGAGAAATATTTTGGTATTTGCAGAGCCTGGGAGTTCTGACTTTATCATTCCATGTGTATTTCCTGCAGCACAAAGCATTATGCAAACATCTGGTAATTCACTTTTTTCTCTTCAAGTCCTGGCCTTCCCCACTGGTCTGGTCCCAGCTTTGGTGGACTGCACATGGGAGTAGCAATCAGTCAAGCTAAGTCTTTCAAATATTTTTGGGGCACCTCAGTAACTCTGCTGTATCCATGGTCTGGGCTCTATGGCATTCACAGTGTGGTGCCTAAGGAGGGTGTTTGCAGTATGCCACATGGAAGGCATATTCCTTAGCTAGGGTATTCTGGATGTAGGTTCCCTCCTGGACTAAGCCATCCTTTTGGGCATGAATAAATACCTGGCTCTTTGCAGTGCCTCTTTCTCATATAGCAGACATTTATATGCTATGGGAATGCTGTTCCCACCTGAGGCTGAAACTCATTTCTCAAGAAAGTGCCTAACCACTGGCATTTCCACCCTCCTCTGAAACTTGGGTACAGAGTGACTTGAAGGTGACAGAGAGAAAGGTGACAACTCCTTGAGGCTGAGGAGGGTCTGCAGCTAAAACCTTCTGCCTCTTAGGTGGGAAATCCAACCATGGCAGTGAGGACCTGAGCAAGCTACATGTGAATGTCTGTATCTTGTTGACAAACTGGGTGAAAATTAATATATGGAGCTCATCCATATTTATTCTCAGTTCAGGATTGTGTGGTAGGTTCTTTGCTTTCATAATGAAGCAGGATTATAGCATGGTACAAATGTTCATTTTTTGGTTTTAACTATTTAAAGACAAAGCAAAACTTAGTTCCAAAAGAAAGACACACATTCCAAGGCATCCCAGACTGAGAGAAAATGTTATTCCATGCTTAAGGATCTATGTGAATACCGAGGTTCACTTATTAGTTTATTCCACATGACCAGGCCCTGAGATCAGTTAATCTGACTGGATACATTGCAGTGTCCAGTTTGAGAGAGATTATCAACTCCGTGCCCATTACAGTCTTTAACCTTTTGCCCTTTCGTCCACAAAGTCTCCATTTGACTCACATGTTAAATACAAATCAGAGATTAAATCAAGCCAACTCAGTCTTTCTACTAACATGATTAATTTTCATTTTTTATGTGTGATGAGTTGAAGTGGAATGGTGTTTTTTCATACAGCCATAAACTTCACTTTATTTTCCAGCCTTGTTTTGGTTTTGCTAGGGCAGGTTATTTTGAAGATGTTGCCCTGACAGCTGCTTAGCCTAAAGTGTTCTTCATCCACTGAAAATCTGGATCAAAGCTTATAAGTAAAAGCATTTATCTATGTACAGGTTAATCCATAACAATTAATTTTGTAATATTTTTGCTACTCTTCCTACATTGAAAAGTCAGACTTCAGTTATTCAGATATTCAGCGTTAAATCTGCGCTGATCAATATTTGGCAGAACTCATGATTTGAATGTTTCTCATTGTATTTGGCTTTTTCCTCAAAGTTCCTGCTCCCAGAGTCATGGGATTACATTAGAAACTTCAGGAGGAAAAAAAAAAAGTAATCTAGACCTCATGGCTGTACAGGGAAAGCTTAAAAAACGTGACTTGAATTTACTCTAAAGGCTCAGATACCAAAGGAAAAGAGCACAATGTAGTAAACTTGTAAAGAATTTCATATGTGGAGAAAAGAAGATTGACTCATTAGTGATCCTTTCTATCCAGATGCTAGGTGTGGAGATGTTGTGTTTACAAATTAACCCACATAATCCAGCCACAAATCTGCAGAACCTTCTGTGCAGGGACTGCCACTTTTTGGCATTACTTGCCTCTGCCTGCCTGACCGGCCCTTGATGCCTTTCAGAGCTTTCTATTTTAAAAGCAACAATAGGGTCCAAATACTTTATTCAGGGTGGTAAAACAAATATGAAGAAAGGAGTTTTCTAAGCTTTGCCTGCAAACTTCAGCTTTTGGGCACGGTGAAGGCTCCAGGAAGAGAGTAAAAACTATAGAAATGCAAGTGGAAAAACATTTCTATGGTGTTTTGGAAAAATAATAGCCAATGTGGCCAAACCCAGCTTCCTGTGGAAAACAGGCTATGTCAGTGAAGTCACCCCTTTCTGTACTGGGGACCTGGTGGCTCCACTACACAGAATTATAGAATAGATTAGGTTGCAAAAATCCTCTGGGGTCAGAAGTCTTATTCTTTTTGAGATTCAATACTTCTTATTGAGTGCAGTCCATGACTGAACACCATGGTGTCAACCAGGCCATGGCAGTGAGCGCCACGTCCTTGGTGTCCTGAGTGTCTTTCCTTAGACACCTCCTGGGATGGTGGCTCCAGCACCTGTCTGGGCAGCTCATTCCAATATCCCATCACCCTTTCTGTGAAGAAATTCTTCCTAATGTCCATCCTAAGCATCCCTAGCAGCTCAAGACTATGGGAAAAGAGACCAACGTGGCCACAACCTCCTCTCAGGAGTTGTACAGTGACAATGCCCCCTGATTTTGTCCAGGCTGAGCCCCCAGCTCCCTCAGCCTCTCCTGGTGCTTCAGACCCTTCCCCAGCTCCATTCCCTGCTCTGGACTCGCTCCAGCCCCTCGATGGCCTTTGGAACGGAGGTGCCCAGGGCAGGTCCCAGGCCCCGGGCCCGCCGAGGCGCTGGGAGCGGGCAGGGGCAGCCGGGGCGGGCGAGGCGCTGCGATCCCGCCCCACGCAGGCTGCGACTGCGGGGCCACTCCAGCCCCGCCCTGTTCCCAGTCCTCAACGAGCACGCCTGCCGCCCGGGGCTCCTCTGCGGCTCTCCCGTCCTTTCCTTCGGGGCGGGCAGCGTAGGCGGCGGTAGTATCGCTCACACAGCAGGCAGCGCCCGGCGGGTCTCGAACCCGGGTCTCCGGCAGCGAGGAGCGGAGCAGGAGCGGCCGCGCCGCCCCGCGCAGTGCATTGTGGGCGCCGCACTGATTTATGCGGGGCCGCGGAGCGCGCCGGGAGCGGCGGGAGGAGGCGGCGANGACCGGGCCCGTGCCCCCGGAGCTGCCGGGTCCTTTCTTTCCCTGCTCTCGCTTGCGGAGCATCGTCTGCGGGACTAGTGCAGAGGAAACAACAGGTCTCGCTCCCTGCTCGCCTTCCAAAGCGACGCCAGCGCCTTGCTCTTGGGATTATAAATGTTTGAACTAGGACCCAGGGAACTGGAAGGAGAGCTTCCCCTTGGAATTAATAGAAGAGAAAAGAAGGGAGGCTTTCCCAAATCCTCTGCAAGAAGGCTTGTGCTGTTTTCTCCTGCTGTCCGTACTCTGTTTAATAATGCGATTGTGACCTGAGTGGAATTTATGAGCGATGAACTATTGAAGCTTCTTGCACCTCTGCATCGGACTACATTTTTTTTTTTCCGTCAGCACATGATTCCTCCATCCCAGCTGTTGCAGGACCTATGGGCCAGTAATAGAGGGATGGGAAGCTGAGACAGTTTATTTTCACATTCTTCTGTGCCGGGGTCTTGGCAAGTTAGCTGAAACTGCTGCTTTTTACTGGATCTGCTCTTTCCTCGGCAGGTTTATTTTTTTTTTTATGTGCTTCGATTAAACAGGCATTGGACTGGAGCTGGATGGATGCTTTGCAATCCAAAAGGTTTTGGGGATAACAGAAAACTGCTGAAACAGAGAAGAACTGGTGCTGCAGGAAACTTGGGGCCTGTTTTCAAAGCCTTTTCGTTTTATTGAGCAAGGTAAATAATGTAGTGGTGAAAATTCAGGGCTTATAGTAATCATGCATGAAAATGTTACAAAGCACTTCAGACTGTTCCAAGTTTTTCAAGGGATTGAGAGGACCCACAGTAAGACTCAGAATGAATTGTTCTTTCAAAATTTTCAGATATGAGTGTGAAATTTAAGGCTGAGAACAAACTTTGTGGTACCTGAGAGTTTGGGGAGAGCTACTTTTCCTGATTTTGCCTTAAGTTCTTGTAGACTTGTGCTTTTAAGAGAGGTTGCCTGAAGAACTTTCTTGTTGGTCCACTGTGCAGTAATTACACGAGTGGGTTTTTTCCATGCTTTTTAAAACCTTGATGCCTTAACTTTTAGGTAGGGATCTGTTAGGGTCTCTCAAAGGTGCTCCCAGTTCACAGTGTCCTCACTTCCAGTGATGCAGTGCTCTCATTTGCATTGTTAACTGTATTCATGCTCTGCCTTTAATTATTTTTGCTTACCTTTACTTTTGCTGTCCGCATTGACAGCTGCTGCTACTTCATAATGAATTTTTTGCTTTTTATCTTCCTTTACATGTTTTTATCTCTCGAATTGGATTGTTTGGATTTAACACTCATTTACCATACATCACTTTCACCACCATAAACCTTCTACTGCCAACACAAGCTCAAAGTAGTGTTGTAGATACAATCTTTGTACGTTTGAAGCAATAGAAGAAGCAGATAATGATTGCCAAAATGTGCAGTGTAATCAGTTACTGGGTGAAGTGTATAATTTTTGGTGTCAGGCTGCATGCCTTATCTTTGTTTTTTTTAAAGATCTCGGCAGCAGTTTACTTCTCACAAAAACATAAATCCATTAAAATGAGGTCACAGTTTGAGACGTAGCTGCAAAAATCTGGTTTTGCAAGAAGTCACAAGATTCTCGTTATGAAGCGAAGCCTTGATTAAGTTGACTGTGTACCTTTTCTTCACTCTTAATGAAATAGTGGCAAACACCAAGGTGCTGGCAACCTTTACTGATGCTATCGTGGGGAGAGCTGAGTGGGTATTATGGGCAGCACTCAAACTTCCTGTTTAGATTTGTTTGACCGAAATTTCTGGCCTTTGTTGTGTCTCGTTTTGTTTCAAGATGATGTGTGAGGTGATGCCAACCATCAGCGAGGCCGAGATTCCCGCCGGGGGAAATGGAGGCCACGGTTCAGGTTCCCCGTTGCAGTCAGATGCTGATTCCCACTTTGAGCAGTTAATGGTGTCCATGCTGGAAGAAAGGGATCGCCTGCTGGAAACGCTCCGAGAAACTCAGGAGACGCTCGCACTCACCCAGGGCAAGCTGCATGAGGTTGGCCATGAGAGGGATTCCTTGCAGAGGCAGCTCAATACTGCACTTCCACAGGTATGGGTTTGGGAAGGAAGGGATTTTTCTGTGATTCTTGTGTTCTTTGTGGTGTGTTGTTGGCTTGTTGTCTGTTTGATTTACTGAAGAGTCAGGTTGTCTTAGGAGAAGATGAATCTATCCTGAAGGATCTGTTGGTGCTTGCTCACTTTGAGAAAGATGCAAAAAGAAGGAAAGCAGGGAAGAGCAGCCCTTTCCCTCCAGTCTGCTTTCCCAGTTTCTGGAATTTCCTTGGCTTAGCATAAATGTGGTATGGTACCTACATCCTTTTGTTTAATAGAGCTTGATGGACTTTTTTCTGCGACTAGTACTTTTTAAATGCTATTTCTTAATTGCCTGATTCATTCATGTTCCTGAGAATGTACTTAAGAACCTGGTCTAGTGGGACCCGTGGCAGGGGTTTGGAACTGGTTAGTCTTTAAGGTCCCTACCGACCCAAACCATTCTGGGATTCTGTGAATTCCATACAGGCCATTCTGACACTATTATGGACTTTGATTTAAAAATTTGAAGACTGCTACCTTGTGAACGCATGCTGAGTTGTCATGGCAATATGGAAGTCTGTGTTGTTTAACGTGTTTAGTTACTTTCGAAAAGTTTGGATTTGTTTTTTTGAGGGTTTTTTTTTTTGGTCCTGCTAGGACTTCCTAATTAGTGCCTTGTGGAGGATGCCCGTGGTTGTTATGTAAGGAGCATAGTTAGGGAAGGTGATTGGTGTCTGCAGAGCTCTTTGGGCTTTATCCATTTCAGTTAAAAATAATACATCTGGACTTTGAACATGTTGAGAAGTGTTTGGTTCTAGGCAAAGCAGGGGCTGCTCTCGGATGTTAGTTAACTGTTGACAGCCTTGTGCTTTCTGGCACAAGGTTTCTGGTTGTTGTCCCAAGCGTGGCACAATGATGCTGTGCCTTTTACAAATGTTCCCATATCCTTAAATATTGTAGTTACTGTTTATACCCTTTCAAACAGTGGTGTTAAATCCTTCTGTTTCATTGCTCTCATTATAAGGTAATGACTGTGTGACTCTTGGTATGGTAATTGGTGCTGGTAATTACTGAGGGATAGAAACGAAAATGTTACACGTGTTAATCTAGTTCTGTTACAATGATGAAAATCAGAAAGGAGAAGTTTCCGACCTTTGCTGCTGCCTATGTTAAATCGTGTGCTGCAGGCAAAAATCGTTCTTTGTTTTTTTGTTGTAATAATTGTGGCTTCTCCTCATCCTCTGTGTCGGGTCTGCTACATTAATGGAGGCCATTAACCACTCGCATGACCTGCAAAGTGTTAGACCTGAGTTTGTGGCTGAGCAGAATCATCCCAGCTCTCAACTCTCTGTTCCCCTTTTGCTTTTTCAGTTCTCAGCTTTCCTTCCTAAATCTAGGAGGCTATGTGCATGTAACCATCACTTTCTAAACATTTCTGGAAGATTAATAAACAGTTCCCCTTTTCAAGAATGCCATAATTGCATGGTTTCATATGAAATCTGTTGGAAAAGCTAGTCACTTGAGGAGAAATTTTACTGCAGTTTTATAGAAACGTACAGCAGTGTGTGGATTTTTGTAGATTGCTGTTAGAAAATACTCTTTTCATCTTCTGGACCTGCTGCTTTTGTCCTCAGTGGTGCTTAGCTCAAGTGATTGTAGTGCTTTCAAAAATCAGAAATATTTTCATTATTATTGCTACATGAGAAGTAGCTTCTGTATTTGTGCAGTTTTTGATGTTGTTATAGTAGAGTCAGTTCCTTTATGGGTGTAAATTTTTGATGAGGTGAAACAATTTTTTAAAAAAAATTCTAGCACGTATTCACTGTCAAAACTTTATGATGACTAATATTTAAAACTATTCAAGCTTTCTTGTTAATTATTTCAAGCTGAGCATTCTTTTGAGCTACTGCCTTAATTGAACTGTTGTTTAGCTGTGGATTTCAAGGAGGGTAAAGTCAGGATATCTTTAAAGTTAATAAAATAACTGTGTTATATTTTTCACCAAAGAAGGGATAGTATTATGAATTTATTCTTTTTAACATAGCAGTTGTTTTTAATTTAGTAGATCTGTGAGGTTAATTTAACTAATTTTACAAAGACCAATGTAATTTCATGAATTACTAAATCACTCTGTAACCAAAGTATTATTTCTTCTCAGGCTTGGCTTGTAACAAGTCTTTGTAGTTGATTTTAGACTACTTTATCTTAACAGGTATTGAATTGAATTGTTTCTATGTGTACTTTTCCTGTTTTAGATCTTTAGCCGAACCAGCCAGTTTTAGACTGTTCTGATGACTGATGGAAAGTCCCGGTATAAAAGCAGGAATGCCAGATGGATTTCTTCTATACCAGAATTACTCTGTTTTTTCTATGAAGACACTCAATTTCTGATGTGCTTAATTCCTTACATTCACTGTTTTCTGTGTATAAGAAAGAAGCTCACACTGGTGTGTATGTAATTAATTTCAAAATGGCAAATCAGTATTTGCACCTGAGATTCTAAAAGTAAATACAGTTTTTCCTGCAGCAGTGATGCACATTTCGTGGTCACATTTCTTAGTGTAGTGGGCAGCTGGGAATTTAAGGCATCAGTTCTAGCTCCATAAACCTGGGACAGCTATTTAGGGTAAGGCAGCTTTTGTGGATTTCTAATTCACTGAGAGGAGCATATTTTAATCTTATATAGATGTGCTTTATCTGTTACATCTACTTAAAGTAAAGCTGACTTTTTCTGGGTTTTTAGTGTGGACAGCTGGAAGTGAAATACATCACCACTGCCTTGATAAAATAACTGGATTCTTGGCAATGCTCTTTGTTTTCTGGGAGTTTCCTCTATTACAGATTACCCTAGTCAAACTGTACTCTGACCTTGGAAAATGAACTTGAGGAAATCAAAGTGCTGTGCTAGAACTTAATTTTATTCTTTCTAGAATTTTTCACAGAAAAAAAACCATTAACTTTTTACTTGAAGAGCTTTATAACATAAACACATTGTTATAATTCTAATTATGGTCTTAGTGGATTTAATTATGCCCTTTATGTGACTTCTAGAGTGCGTTCTACTAAATTCAAGATCCGTGTGCATCAAATTTATAAGGTAATCTGTAAAACTGTATGTAAAGGTTAAATTTGGAACCTAAGGTAGATGAGGCCCAAGTTACTACAGTTCTTGCTATTAAAGTGTTGCAGGCCAGGGTCCATTTTGCTGCTAGAATTTCATGTAGATGTTTTCTGTAAATGAAAACATGAGGCTTGTTTTGTATTGTGAAGACCAGAGTTTATTCTCCAGAGACTCTGGTGCCTATCGCAAATAAAAGCACAGTTGTTATCAGGATGAAAATTTTAATATGTATGTTAATTTTATAAGCTGATAAATACAATACAAATATGAAGCAACACATATTAAGGTCCATCTTAATCTTGCACCTCTGGTCTTTTGGTCTTAAATTTATCATCCCTTATTTTTTTCTGTACAAGGTAAGCAAATTAGAAGGTTAAAGTAAAAGTTGCCTTCTATCCATAGTAAATATTTTTTCACTACTTCACACTTCAGTTAGAAATGGTGTGTGTCAGTTAATACTTGTATTCAGTGAAGTTCAGGTATGTCCTTATAGAGTGATGTTCCTTAGACAATCTCAGAAATACTCAATGCCTCACACGTAAGAAATACCAAAACACCTGGCCCAAGGACTACCCATTGTTTTGAAATGATGGACTTAAGGATTTTGTTGCCATGTTATAAATAGTGATATTTGGATTTCCTCCAGACAAGTTTTGAGTAATACAGGATGTCATAGATGTAAATGAGGTTTTGAATTGTACCTAATATGAAGAACACAGTGGCAGAAAACACATTAAGCAAAGGCCTTGCCAGGCTCAGCAGCAGCTGAAGTTTCCTCAGCACTGAAGTGCAGCTCCATTTCCAGCATTCCCAGATGTTCAGCCCCGAGGTGCCATAGCTTGCACTTCTTACTCTGGCAGCTGCTGGTGCTGACTTCTGCATAAGAGTCACTAATCCCAGCAGAGTGCCCAGGAATCCTGGAGGTGCCAAAGGGTTTCACATAGATGTCAGAGCAGGCACATCCTCTGCTGCTCCTGCCCCGTTCTGACAGCAGAGATGAACAGAACGCTTCCTGTTGCATTTTCAGACATCTATGTTGTGTTTCAGGTGCTAAATCTTACTTGGCTCTTACTGCTAGTAAATTACTGAACTGATTTGGCTTTACACTGGTTTAAGTCAGATGGAGATAGGAGTTAACATTCAGAATTCTTCACAGATTATCAACAAACCTCATCTTCCCTAATATTTCCTTCAAGACATAGAAACAGACGTTTTTCTCCAAACCTTCAAAGCATGACTTTATCTGAAGTAATGCTCTATGTTTGGGCAAAAAGGAGTAGCTGCACTGAAATAATGCAGTGGAGTATATTGAGTACTGAGTCTCCAGCCCTGGTTCTGTCTTCTTGGTTTCTCATGTGGATATGTTTGGGTTTGTTTATTGAAACATCCCACCCCTGCTCAGCAGACATCTGTTTGCCTATTGTTAGCAACTTGCTGTTTATATGGTGCTTTTAATTTAGGTTTGCTAGATTATAAATAGACCATTTAGCTAGATTAAATTTGGAATTCATTTTGAGTTTCTGTGTATTTGAGAGTAAATTTTATTGCTGTGAAATTTACTGCTATTTTACTGCTGAATGATGTCCCATCCATCCCCTTAATAAGCAGATTTGGTGAAGTCTGAAACTATTGATTTTATTTCCCTTGGTTTATTTGTAGGAAGAGTGCTTTGGTGACTGCACAGAAATGCTTTTTATTTGTTTTTGGTAGTGGATGAGGCCCTGAAACAGGAGCTAGTGATTATTTTTTCCTACTCTCATGCTGCTGTGGACAGATATCTGACAGTGGGTTTATTAATGCTTGGGGTGCTCTAGTGTAACCAGCAGCCTAAAAACAGGCTGTATATTAAATGAAAAGAGCTATAATAAAAATAAAATATTTAAAATATATGTTTAGAACCAGGTGAACATCTCATGTACGCTGTCATCAGTGCGAGCTTGCCTGTAGCCTCGGTACAACAGGTAGTGTCTTTTGGTCTTTAGAGAATTCTTGCTCTGTTACCTTTCATTTTTTTCCTCCATTTTTTTCTAAGAGAGTAACTAAAAAGTGCTTTAAAGATGTTTAGTAGCAACTTGAAGATTCCGTGTGGCTACATAATTGCAATTTCAGAAAAAAACTCACCAAACCCCTTGGCTTTATATGAATTAAGAACACAATTCCCTACCCACTTAAAATTCTTAGTGTTTTAATGTCCTCTGGCCTGAAACCTTGTTTCATCCTTTCTGTAATGTATTTAGGAGAGTTGAATGTTGGTTTTATTCACTGTAGGTTTTGATCATAAAATTAGGAAGAGACATTGTGTTGTAATATATGCAGGCCCCTTATAGTTAAGTGTTGTCAGAGACCTTGAATTTTTGGAAAGAATGTTTTGAGTTCCTATTAATAATTTTTTTCCCTTTCCCTAAGTTAGCATTGCATCTCAGAACTCCATGAATGTGCTTCACAACTGAATTTGAGGATTTATTTTTTAGTTTTCCATTTTTAAAGGAATATGACAGAGGTCTTTGTATAAGCTGCTTGTGGCAATTTAGGCAGCTTAAGTCACTTATAGTCTGTAAGGCTGACTGGTATCTGTTGACATATATTAGAAAATACCATAATCTCCTGTGTATATACATCTCAAGCTACAAATACTGAGAAGAGATAAATTTCTGTTGTGTGTCAGGTAACCTGGATGCTCATAACTTTCCAAGAGTATTTTTTTTTTTTTTTGTAATCTTGCCTGTGGGTTCCCCAAGTGTAAATGTAATGCAATTCTTGCCAGGAAAAATGTTTTCACATTCTCTAGGCTGAAAGAAGAATTATTATTTTGCTACTGAATGGAGTGAGTTTTTTATTCAACTTGACTTTTTTACAGAGGCACAGGGAAATAATGTTTCCACATTTTGGAAACTCCAGATGGTTGTGTAGGGAGCTGAATCTGTAGGTCACTTGAGGAGATTGCTCTGGGAGTTTGGATGTTTAGAATTGGAGGAGTGGAAGTCCAAGTTAAAGCTCACTTTCATTCTGATGTGTTGTTTTCTTCTAAGCTGATGGGAGTAGTTGGTTCCTTTTGTTTTTTGCCCATGACCTTCATCTGTTTCAGACTTGACCTTTGGTTTCACATAAGCTCTACTGAAAATCAGCTCCTTTTCCTCTGATCAGCCTGACAAGGCTCTGTGGTCTGTTCCTGCAGTGGGCTGGAGCTGCAGCATTTTTCCAAAGAGAAGCTTTGTTGCCTAATCTTCTGTTTTGCTGTTCCACAATGGCCTTGAACTTTGCTAGTGTGTTTATGCTCCTGTCTACTGAGGTTATGTTTTTTGAGGATGGTAGTGGAAATCTTAACAGAAATATAATTTTGGTTGTATCTGAAATATGCCATGGCTGTTGGTGGATACATAGGAATAACAGCAGTCAGCATATTCCTGTCATTCATCTTCTGGTTATGTGTTCAGAAAGATAAATATCCAGAATTAGTCTTTTGTTTTACAAATTCTGTGAAGTGCACCACGGTTCAAGTCCAGGCTGGATGGAGCTCTGAGCAAGCTGGTCTAGTGGAAGGTGCCCCTGCCCATGGCAGAGGTGAACTTGAAGGTCCCTTAATGAAAGGGATTCCTTAATGAAAAGATCCTTACATGAGCAGTATTGAGCATAATCAGATATCTTCAGGACAGATTTTAAAGAAGGACTTGTTTAAAGGACCACTTGGAAAAAAGCTTGCAAAATTTGATTTGTGACCTTTTGAGTTTTGTTAGGGAGAAAGAAGAACTTCTCTTTAGAAAATAAGCAATTTTCTTTGTTGTGATAGGCAAATGGACAGCTCTTGATTTTATTTTTTTAATTAACACTTTTTAAATTCAATTAACAGTAATCTCTCTTTGAGTGTGGTCTGAGCCATGATGTGCTTTGATTTTCTCCTATTGCTAGTATATAGTAGAGTTGGGTATCCAATTGTAGAGAAATATTCTGAAGCACAGTGCTTATTAATTTTTATCCTACCTCTCAATGCATATAAATGCATATCAGATAATCAATGCATAGAAAATTTGGTTCTATACACTTAAAACATTGTTTTTAGAGGCATATTTACCTTTTATATAGAATGGCAGGGTAGATTATCTGGTAAAAATGAGTAAAGAATGGAGATTGTTAAAGACTATACTGCAGAGAGAAGTGAAATTTTCTTTTCCTACCTCAAATTTACAGAACAGTGCACAGTATAAGTATTGAATTATATAAGCCTATGGAGCTGAGTAATTTACATAGTTAAAAAAGCCAAACAAAACAAAGCCACTCTAAGATGTGCAGTTTAAACAAAGAATTTCTATGTTGGCCTGTACAAAGTTGAGACTAGCTTGATGTGTGGTTGAAAGATCTGTGAATGTTCATGTAAGGAAACTACCTTGAAGCTGGTGAAGTCTATTGATCATTGTCTTCAACACTGACAGTGTCCAGTGCTGAGAAATGGGGTTTATTTTAAATTACTTGAAAAGGAATTTTGGCCACCAAAATCTTTGGTGTAAAAGCTAAACATTCTTCAGTGTGGAGAGGGCTCACTCAGTTAAGTTCTCTACACATTTGATAGGACTGCTGTCTTGATCAGTGGCAGGGTTTAAACTGTGGGTTTGTGGGTTTGAGTTGTGGATTCTCAATTGTCCTATGTCAGCCTGCCACAATTATTGAGCAATATATACTTTTGCAGTAGAATATTAGAGTCAAAACTCTCATTTTCTTTGCATTCCTATCTGTAATTGGGAAACCAGTGAACTGAACATGCTGGGAGTCATGAGACTCTGTTAACCTTGCTGAACTAATAGTACCAGACCTAAATTCTGTTATTTGCTGTGCTTTTCACTGTAGCTTGTGCTTGTGGATTTGCTGTTCCCAGTGGGAAGTTGGACTCTGTAATTTTATATACTTTAAGGTTCTGTTGTGTAGGGTATTTAAAGTCCTGGATGCATCTCACACTTGAATCTCTTGCTTCTACTGGGATTTAAGGCATGGGCTGCTTTGGAAACCTAGAAGTAAAAGAAACTTCTGCTCCAAATTAAAATTAATAAACGGGATTCTCTTGTTTAGAGTTCTTCAGTTAATCTAATTTGGAGGTAAAGAATGATGTTGCACCCAGGAGACTCAAGGCTGGAAGAGCAGAGCCCGTGTGGGGGGTAATATTGGATGTGTGGGTGAATCTGGTTGGGCTTTCCACATGTTTATACCTGGTAAGGTAAATTTCTAATTTCAGATAATCCCTTCAATGCTCTGTCTATTTACTGTAGTACATTGGGAGAATGGCTAAAAGTTTGCTTTAGATAATTTCAGGGATGCCTTGGGATACCACTGTGAATCTTTTTGTTATTCTTGAGTAATGAATTTTTCATACAGCATGACCAGCTTCTTGTAGTTCATGGGAAAAGGCTTGGAAGATCATAACATTCTTTTAGCCTTATGTTAAAGAGCACGAGGCAGGTGCATCAAGTAATTTATTTTTTAAAACATGTAGCTTGAGTTGTCAGAATGTCTTTGGAGGGTGTGGTTCCAGACTATTATCTTCCAAAAGCTGCATCTTTGTCTCAAGAAATCTGGAATTACTTTGCTTCATGTAAAGTGGAAATGGAACAACGTTTCAGGATTTTAGTTGTCCTTTTCCCCTCCAAGGTCTCTCTTGTGCTGATACTGATGTTGGTGTAACTCTGATCCCATTGCAGCTGTAGTTTGTGGAGGCTGCATAACCCTCTCCTGAATTCTGTGCAATGGTTATAAAATACTAAGTCCTGGGAAGTAGAGGAGAAATGGGCCAAGCACTTCTTTTGTCCCAATGGAGTAGGAGGCTGCAGTGCTTCCCTATTGGGTCATTTTTGCCTTGTTTATAGTCCAGTGTGGAACAGGAGCTTCACAGGTTCCCCACCAATGCATCTTTCACTTCAGCATTTGTTAGTGGTAACACCACATTGACAGTCTGCCCCCATCTTTTATTCAGTTATTAATTTTTCATTTATTTATCTTTTTTGTTGTTGTTGTTTTTGTTTTTTTGTTTAATTTCTTCTCTGCATTATAGCCTTGCTCATCTCCCTAGTTTCCTTCTGTTTGGGTTCAGGGAGTCATCAAGTTTAGAACTGTTCATTATGGATTTTTTTTTTTATGGCAGACAAAATTTACTTTCTACTCTAAGAAAAGCTTTAACCCTCCCCCTAAAGCAGCTCTTCAATGTTTAATATATGTTGCTGATTTTTTCCTATTTTTTTCTGTGTTTAGGTAGCAGACATGTCTGTTGTAGGACCTGAGACTGCTTTTTTTGTGTGGACTTTGGAATTGCTTTGTTTTGGAGTACTTGCTAAAATGGAGCTACTTTTCCATGGAAATGGTCCATAGAATTTATTCAGAATATCACAGATTTGGACATACTTAGCTTCAGTTAGCCCATGTAAATCACAGACTGTAAACTGGGGTGATAGAGTACAGAGAAATAGGAAAAAACAAAATGTGAAGAGCTGGTAAGTCGAATTTCCTGCTGAAGGCACGTATCTGTCCTCAGTGAGTATTACTTGCTTAAACAAGTTTGAAATTATGAGACTGAAGTGTTCATCACTTGGCAAAAATAATAAATACGTGTATATATAATAGGAGAGCACTGAGGGGGAAGTACATGCTGGTGCATGTTTAATGAGGGTGGCTTGGCCAGCCTTATTCAGATATTCCCAAGCATTCCCTCTTAACAGAGTGTGAAAAATGTACTTTTTAGCTGCTAGCCACAGAACTAAAGCTGGCAACCAGAGGCCAAGATGAACAATTAGAATAGGGCAGGGCCTCAGCTGCTGCTCACGGTTTTTGCAAGCAGGAGTATCTTGTCACTGAAATAGTTGTGCATGATGGGTCTTGTCCTGGGTCTGTTTGTAAAAGAACTGTGCAGTATTAGTCATGTAAGATGACTAGAACATAGTATGCAGGGTTAAATAATTTTTAATTCATAAAAATCATAAGAAATTAATATTTAATGCAAGCTGAGCCAGAATTGTGCTGTTTCTTGTGAGTGCAGTATGTTGAGAATTGATGTGCAAAATATTTGTTTTTCTTGCCCAAGTAAACTTACAATTCAATGTTGTTTACAACTTTAAAAGACCTTGCTACAGCTGCTTAGTCTCCAGAATGGGGGTCCCAGGAAGATTACAGAGCTTCTTAAATCTTCTCAGTACATCTTGCAGTTGTTCTACAGTTTGGCATCCCCAAGGAGGATTGCATGCTGTGCTATCCAGCATGGAATCCCAGGAAATCTTGACCAGCTTTATGTGAGGAGAGGGAAAACTTCAGTGAAATCCCTCTACTGTCATATTAAAGATGGAGACTGGTTTTGTCCTATACCTTGTCAAACTGGTAATGCAAGATTCTTGCTCTGTAATTAAGTACAAGTGTATTCTCCTTTTGCCATGGTGGGTATGGGTGTGGGTAGGTTTCTTCACATGGACTCCAAAAATGGAGATGCCTAAAGCTACACCTAAGAAGTTGTGCTGCTACTTTACTGTATTAGTTCCTAATCAAAATAGACTAGGCTGGGGGTGCAGGAATGTGGTAATTCTGATTGTGAAACCCCTAGAATTCACTGATTCAGAGTGTCACTGAGAGGCAGTTGTTTTTCCAACACCCCCCCAAGTATTGTAGCTTTATTTTGTGTTAAATTAAGCTGTTATTCTGGAATCTTGGTGGTTGGAGTGGTACAGTATTGGAAAGGATTACTTAGTTATCAACTGTTCACAGTTACTGCTCTGCAGAAAGTAGCCATCCCGAGTTGAAAAGCCTGTTTTTCAATGATGACTAAAGTTTTCCTGATGCATATTTTAGCTGATTTGGACATTTTTCCAAGGAAAACAAGCTCGGTGTGGTTCTGAATACTTTTGTGCCTTATCTGCCCTTTCAGGGGGCGTATTCCTGTACACTGAGGAGCAGCTAAGGTGGAATTCTTTGCATAGCCACACCACAATGAAGTGATTGGATGAAGGTTTTCTGCTACCATTGCATATGAATAGATGCCAAGTTTCATGCAAGTCTGAAGGCTGCTTCTGCATTTCCTGTTCTTGCTCTCTTGTAATGCTTCAGCTTTTGAACTTTCTTACTCAGAAGATCCACAGTGTTGCCTGAATAGAGGCAACGTTTTGTAAGTATTTTTGCAAAGACAAATGAAGAAAATAACTTAAAACTGGTATTTCAAGTTCATGCTCAGTATGCTCATTTCTTGTTAATCCTCTGTGCATTCTGCTAACTTGCAGGGTTTGCCCCTCAGTTGAGCATTTGGAGAAAGCCCTGAGGGGAAAACCAGGTACTTTGGTAGAGTTTTTCACTGGTTGATTTGATACACATCTGTAGCTTTAAAAGGGGTTTAAAAAGCTGGCATAAAAAACTGGGTTGTGTCTGCTCTGGGTTAATTGATCACCCTGTGTGATCTACCCTGCTTTGAACAAACTGTGTTGATCTGTTAAGGCTGGTGGAAAGATTAACAGATTATCTGGAGAAATTAGGGATTCTGACTGTTTTGATGATTTTAAGGCTGGTTACTCTACAGAAGATGCAGAGCAATCTGCAGGTTGTAGTAGGAGTGACTGGATGAGGTTTTCTGACTTGGTTAAACAACCTCATGTTCTCTTTCCTTAGTTTCCCAGACTGCAGAGCAGTTGTAGGACGCAGCTGTGGCTTGGTTTTGTCCTGCAGCACATTAGCTGCAAACAGGCTTGTAGGAACCGTGTGTTGTGTCACATGTGTGACTTGTGGTGGATGGATGGAGGTCTGGGTAGACCGGAGGAGCCTGGAAGGTTGCCCTGTGTCCCTTCAGCCCATAGCACGGTGTGTGAGCAGGGAATGCTGGCTCTCCAGTGATGCACGAAGATCTGGTTTTGCACGAGGCTTTGCCCCTGTCCCTGTGTACATAACAGCACCGTTCTGCTGGGTTTAATGACAGTGAAATGCAGGAGGCCAGGCTGTAAGGGTTCTGCTAGTCCAGGTTTGGACAGGCTGTAGTTAATGATTCCAGTGCCCTGTGCACAAGGGCTTGCAGGCTCCTTCTCCAGACTTTGCTGCTGTGTGTGTGAGGTCTGAGCAGGGATTCATGTGATGAAAGGAAAACGTCTGATTCTCAGAGGAGCAAGAGGCTGGATCCAGGTTTGGGTTCCAGTATTTTACCCCCTGCACCCTAAATAGGACGTGCCTGAAATGTGTTAGATTGGGGAAGGGGAGTTACATGGAGCTGATGTGTTTGTACCTCCCTTTTCCTGCTGTTCCTGCATTCCTTTTGCCAACCCGTCAAATCCTACCTTTCTCCATTTATGTTTCCTTGCACTTCCGGAAGCTCCCAGCGCTGAAGTCTGGATTTTGTGCTTTGTAGTTCAGGCTCTGGGAACACTGTGCATAAATTTAGGCAACTCACTCAGGATGGTAACTGGAAACCTCCTTATTGCCATGGAGACTTGGGCTTGCTATAAGCTTTTCCATTTTGCTCTTGGGCATATGTTTGGTACCTGCTGGCTGTGAGCGAGGAGCCCTTTGGCTCTCTTGGCTTGTCCAATGCCAAGCAGTTGATTCTGCTTCCAGCTCCAAAGTGGACTGGGAACAGTGAGAGTTTCATTCCAGAGCAATAACATTATGCAACTGTAAACACGTTAAAACTTAATTGCCTGTTTAGGATTGAGCAGCGTTAATGACAAAGCCTAGATAGGTCAGTCCAAGAGGGACACTGAAGGAGACTTCACTAAAAAAAAAGGGCAGGAATAATAAGTCACTCAGGTTTAGTATTGATCACTGACTGGCAGCTAACAGCAATATTCACTTGAGTGTTTTCCTGCAGTGTTACATTTCTTGACGGAGGGGAAAAAGAAAACGGTAGTTTTTTTTCAAAGAAAATACAGGTTTTTCAGAGTTAACCAAAGCCAATGTTAAACCTCTTCTATATCTCAGTGCCACTAGTTGGAAAGGGAGAGGTTTTTTTGACTAAAGAAATCTGCACCTCTGTTTTGGTGCTTGTCTTTTGAGTTATAAAACATCTTATGCATACACAGAAATATGAAAGGAGGCCAATACACTAATTATGTAATGAGCTCCAGTGTGTTCTCACTCTGGTGGGTAGTTAGCTCCACTTGGAAAAACAGCTACTTTGAGCATGAAAAGCCTTTCAGTGTTCAAAACACAAGAATTTGACATACTCATGTTTTAGTATTACTTGAAGTACTGTCTCACACTCCCTTTTAAGTTCTGGGGGTTTTGAGAACAAAAGATAAAACGTGTTTCATAGAATGGATTCTATTAATGTTTGAAATAAGTTTTATGTTTCTAGCTTAGTCATTTCAGGCTGCTTGATACTTACTGGAAATTATTTTCATGAGGTGAAAAGGAAAATATTTTTCTTTGCACACTCTAGACTGATTTTTCTCTTTCCCATTAGCACATGCCAGAGATACGGAAAGGTTGAAAGCAAAGTGTTTTACTACATGGAACAGGCAAAGCATAATCTGTGTTGGTGTGTAACTGTGTTTTTTTTCCAAGGCTGGATTTAATGGTGAAAACAAGTCAGTTCTCCTCAGTTTTAACTCTCGATACCCTTGAACTGTTTTCGTAATTTCAAAGTTCTCATTCTTAGCCTAAAAACCCAAAACAAACCTGTGACTTAATAGTATGAAAATTTGCTTGCTAGGAATTTTCAAATCTATTTGGGCTCTTGGTCACTGTGTGCTACCTAAGCCCCTTAGGTTTAAAGTGAAGTGACTGTTAAATACCCTAGAAATAAGCCTAGGTATTTAAATTTTCTTTGCTTGTTTTGTTTTAGACTGTATATTTGCCATTCCTCTGCAGTCATCATTTGGAATAATTGTGGTTTATATGTAGTACAAATAATCATGATGGAAACTTATCTCAGATCCCATTGGTTTTCACCCCTGATGTCCTGCACTTCCCCCATTGTTCTTTTTCTCCTCTCTTCAGCTGCTCAGATTTGTGAGTGGCTTGCTTGATTCAGTCTACAGACCAGAATAACAGTAAACCAAAATACCACTTGGAGATTAAACAGATAAATTCCAATCATGTATTTTGGTCAGAAATGTTCCTAGAGATGCAACAGTCACAAGTTCATATTTTTATTGCCTGAAGTTACTACTTCACAGTATTTAATGATATTTGATGAATTTAAAATGTTTCTCTTTTTTATTACATATATTTTCATCATTGATATAAATTTTCTGGCCATGTGGTTGCTTGTAATTCACTTGTGCATTTTGAGTGGTGTTGCATTTTCTTGTGTAATAAGGTTTTTTTTGCTTGATCAAACTCCAAGCAAATTTAGTTATTTGTAGAGCATCCCTAATACACAACTTATATTAACAGACTTTCAGGAATTACTTCTGTTTCTTTTAAGTGTTTCCCCTAGGTTAAATGCTATCTTCCTGTCATGTAGTATTTATTGGTCTGTGATGTGCTGTCTGTGAGACCTATGAATTATATTTGTAATGAACATGAAGGGAACCTGTTCCCTGAAAGCTGGAATGTTCCTGGATTGGCATCTTGGGAGTTCCCAAGTATGTCAGCTCAGCACTAATGGCTCAAGCTTTTGGAAGGATGTTTATATTGTGGCATCTAACTACTGAAAGTTGAAGGTCAGCTCTGAAGGTTGAGGTAGAAGAAATACTATTGCTTTAAAAAATCCTGGAGCTTGGATCAAAAGAAGCCCCAGAAAATGTATTACTGAACAAGAGCCAACTTACTTGCTCAATGTGGCTTTTTGTTGAGAATATTTATTTCTGGCAGCAAGAGTGACGTGTTTGGAATGATTCAGTTGGGTCAGAAAGTTACTTTATTCAGTAAACATTTCAGTTTAGTGTGGAGTATGGGTGTATGCCAGAATGTTCTAAGCAGCAGGGGATTTTTCCCTGGTAAATTCAGCACTCTCCCACTGATTCGTGTGAGTGCTCTGCAGTGCTTATTGTGAGTTCCATTCTTGTCAATCCCCAGTGCTGTGTATTTATTATTTTGATGGCAGCCAGAAACAGAGCAGAACTTCATTCTGTTGCTCTCAGCCTTCTTAATTACAGAAAAGTAACACAGCTTTGTGGACAAGTAGGAAAGTTTCTCAGGATTCTTTCCTTTTTCTTTTTATTTTTTCTGTACATTCATCTAATGCCAAGGAAGAGATTATTAGACAACTCGAAATTTTTTGAGATTACAAAGCTGCAGATAGTTTCTCTGCTTTTGAACTGCTTAAGGAAATCACAGATTGTCTCCCATTGAAGGTAAGTATTAAAACTAGAAAGGACGTGTCTTTTGGCAGTGTCAACTGAAACTAAGGACGTTCAAATGTTCTTTCTTAGGCAGCTCACGGGACTGGAAGCAACTCTTATTTTGTCAAAACAAGCAATGGAGGTGTTATGCAATGCCAGCAATCCCTGTCAGTGTATTTATGCAGCAGCAATATAAATTCCTGTGTGCACTCTTGCTCTGGGTCATCTGACAGTGTGATGGTTCGTGTCACAATTGGGATCTATTTGTGCTACAATTTATATTTACACAGGAGTATGCAGTGGACTGGAACTCTCTGTCCTATAACCATCTGAAGAGTGGATAGCCTTCCTTTCAAATATACAGCTGGTTTTCACGTGGGGAAGTCATGCAGATAAAAAGATATATATTGATGCTATGCAATGATTGGAAGTTGAAAAAGGGTGGGGAGACAGTGTCTGGTAGTTCTTGCTGTGCTCTTCATCCTGTTCTCAAGACTTGAGATAGAGGCTGGAAAAATATAAAACTTCCAGGCCAGTGTCACCTGGAGACCTGGGCAATATTCTAAATGTTGATGTTGGCATTTTTAAGATTTTAAAAATTACTCTTCTTATATTATAAAATTGGAAGGGGAAACACACCAAACAAGTAAGTTCGTACCAAGCTCTTCCCAGTAGTACATAATTATCTAATCTGTGAAGATGAGTGAGGACTGCAGTGAGAAATGGCAGCTTTGGTTTCTGGTTTATCTGAGCTCATGTGAGAGCAAAAGGGGAGTGTGCTGTGCTGCCAGTTCTCTGGGATTCTTGGAGCTCTGTGGAAGCTCCCACAGGTGGGATGTTGAAGATGCAGGAAAAGCTTGAATGTGAAGGAGCATTCTACTGGGAAAGCTTGTAGTAGAGTCAATATTTCTCTCAGCTGCAGTGAAGCTTGAAGTAGCTTTTCCTCTCTTGATTTACCTTGCACTCAGGACCCTTTTGTAATTTGTTTTGTAATTTTTTTGTGTGTGTAGAAGTTCTTGTAGATGTATTTACAGACCAGGTTGTTTTGGAAGTGTTTCCTGACCATTTTGAAAATAATAGGCCTTTTTTTTTTTTTCTAAAGAGGGCAGATTAAATACTGCAGTGAAATAATTATATGAATGTAATTATTAAGTGTGTTAGAACAATCAAATAATTTAGCAGTCGAGAAAGGAAAATAAAAGAAGATTTTTTCAGTTTTTTTGTTGGTTAAGTGGGGGCACTGAAACGTTTTTCCAATGAGCAGATTTTGATTTAGGAAGAGGAATTACAGGATGGATTCTGCATCTATGGTGGTGATATTGCTGTCTTTATCACAGCAACTTCTAAAAGCCTGAGACATTAGTAATTCCAGAGGAGTTCACTCCAGGTGTATATTATGCAATGTATTTTTTATCTTTTCAGTCATGTGTATATTTTAGAATAAAGTTTACCAAATGAATATTGGAAATTGCAGTGTCTTTTGACTGTGTCTGCTTGTTTTAGCTGCATGTTAGAATTTGCAGATGTGCATAGTATAATTAATTGGTTGATGTGGCCTTTTGCTTTTAACCATGTGCATTCTGTCACTTTGAATTTTGCTGCAAAACAGCTCCATCTTAAGCTTTCACTTGATATGCAGCTGCTGGCTGATAAGCAGTGTGTCTTACTGTTTGGGAAAAGTAGAGAAGCTGCAATTGTTTCTCCACTTAGCTGGCTATTTGTGTTCACCAGTTCAGCTGTACAAATCCATTGTTTATTAGGCAAGGCTCTTGTTTATGAGTATTTTCCTTATTTTGGACAACAGAAAAGAGTGTTATTTATTAGCATTTTGATGTTTTCTTATCCAAGTGCTCCCCACGTGTTCACTGGCCACTGGAGTGACTGAGGCATATTAATTTTCACATTATAAGTTGCATTGACAAGATATGAGTGTTGCTTTCTTTCAAGCCTTTTTTCTAAAGGAGGGACTTGTTCACATTCACACTGTCAATTCTCATGTTCAGCACAGTTCAGATTAGAATTTAAATTTTGCCAGGGTAGATAAAATTATGCTTTGTGTTTGCTCTGAAATGTAATGTATAGCTGTACCTTTTGTTCTATTCAGAGTATGCTCCCTGAGGTTATAGAACATTTAAATGTCTTTTATATTAAGTATTTTTAGTGAGGGGAAATGGTTTAGGCTGCAGTGGCTCTTGCAGATATTAGTACAATCATTTCCTGACAGAAACTCCAAACTGTAGGAGGATATTTTTTTATGTTGACTGTGTTCACTGCAGTAATAAGCATGCAGTAAGTGATGTGGGTTAGCTCCACTCCTGTTCCCTGATGACACTTCACTCTGTACTATTTCACTTTGGTTGGGTTTTATTTGGTGAAATCATTATTGAATTTGAAGGGTGAGCATTGTGAGGGCTTTGAGCCCCCAGGCTCAGCTTTCAGAAAATTCTGATTCTAATCCTCAGAGATTTCTAGAATCCTCAGAGGACTGTAGGGAAAGGGCTGCTTCATTCCCTGTTGAGAGATTGGAAGGAAGGCATGAATGAAATTCCTGTATTTAGCTGTATTCTGGTACATGTCAGGATTATGCATTGTTGCTCACAATTAAATACTGACTTGAAATTTGTCATGTTTGTTGATTTCCTTATTTTGCTGTGCTTAACGCTCTGGTTTTTTGTCTCCCTTAGCAGTTGTTTAAAAAAAAAACCCAACAAACCAAAACACACAAAACTAACAACTCTTTGAAACCATAACAAAGTGTGTTACAAATTTGTTTTTCTCTTTGCTTACTGGGGAAATCCCAACTCATATGATTGCCTCGAGACACAAACACGTTTTTAAAGTCCTGGTCAAACATCTTTTGTCTTTACAGTTGGCAGCATAAAGGTTTTAAGTGTTTGAACTGAAGCTGGCTTAGCATGACTCTACAGTTGTATTGGCTTTGCACATCTGAAATGAATGCTTCAAGGAACTGTCAAGTGTTCATATGAATCCACTCTCACTGTGTCCTGATATTTGATGTGCTTATATTTCTGTCTGGTTTGTTCCAGGAATTTGCAGCGCTCACAAAAGAGCTGAATGTATGCAGGGAGCAGCTGCTTGAAAGGGAAGAAGAAATTGCTGAACTGAAAGCAGAAAGAAATAATACGAGGGTCAGTTCCTTGTCTTCTCCAAGCTCACCATTGTTAAAGCATCCAGCCACAGACAGGAAAACAAACATTGAATTTGAAAAGCTAAAAGTATTTTTTTCCCTGATACTTGTGCATGAATCCCCATGGAAGTGCAAATGTGTGTGTGTTCGTCAAGAAGGTTTGGCAGTTTGTGCACAGTTCCAAATGCTGCTGTGCAGAATCAGGAAAAGCTTGTAAGATTGCACTGCTATCTACCATCCAGATTTCTTGTTATTAAAGTTTTGTAATCCTGCAGCTCTGGGATCAGAGGAGCAGTGGGCAGGTTGTGGTGATTTGTTTGAGCAGCTTACACTGCTAATACAGCTGAAATATTAAAAATGAGTCCTTACACTCCTATCTTTCGTCTCTGAAATTTGAAGTTTAGAACTCTAAACTTGATGTTCTAGGAGGCAAAGTCTTCTGCAGCTGTACAGAACAGGAATAAACATTGTTCCTTTCTTTTTTTCCTTTTGCTTTAGCTATTACTGGAACATTTGGAGTGTCTTGTATCCAGGCATGAGCGATCCCTCAGGATGACTGTTGTGAAGAGGCAAGCTCAGTCTCCAGCAGGAGTTTCTAGTGAAGTAGAAGTTCTCAAAGCACTAAAATCTTTATTTGAGCACCACAAAGCCCTTGATGAAAAGGTAATGAAGTGTTGTACTTAACATCTTTCTATCCTCTTACCTTTGTGTGGGCCAGCTAGTTTTTGTACTGAAGTTGTAGAAATCTCTGCAGTGTAACTACATTAGTAAATGCTCTCCTAAATTAAGATGCTGGACTTAACTGAATCAAGGTGCTGTGGTTTATTCAAGCACTTTATTACCTGTGTTAATGTAAACTCAGCATGGTTCAGGGGCAATATATTTGCTGTTGGAATGCACACAGCTGCTTACCTGTACAACATTGGGATTTATCCTTTTGATTATTTAATACAAGAAATGGACTAGAGAGAAGAGGAGGAGGGGAATCTGCTTACAGTGGGATAGAAATCTGAATTAAAAGAACTCCTCCCTTCAGTTGTGCCTGATATTAGCAGCAGGATATGCAACTGATAAAGTTCATTGTGAATTTTGTTGCCAACTTGCAGTTTACCTGACTTTGTGACCTTTGTATATAAAACCTGGCAAATGATTTTAAGTGGAATTTTACCTGTTCTTCCATGTTGTAAATGAGAAATAGCAAACATGGTCTGTGCCTTGCAGAGGACAAGAAAATTCTGTGTATGTTTAATTCTTTAGTGCCTAAATGTACAGATCATGTTACTTATGACAAAAAAGGAAAAGCTAGATTATAAGATGCACATTATTTGGCTTTTTTTTGGTAGCATATGTTGTAATTAGTGCTGACTCCAGATTAAGAAGGTTTCTAAGTGTAATGGGGACAGTGTCATTTATTATCTGTAAAAGCATGGCAGCAAGTGAAATTGATTTCTTTTTGATTTGAATGATTTCAAATAAAATTGAAATTACCATTTCAGGTAAGGGAGAGGTTACGAGTAGCACTTGAAAGATGCAGCTTATTGGAAGAAGAACTAGGTACTACACATAAAGAGGTAAGTTTCTGTCTTAAAAGAAGGCTTCATGTGTCCATTGTGGGTGTTTCAGTCAACATTTGTACAGAGTAATTTATTAAGTTTCACTTTCACTTCTTCCTTTTGATATCTTGCCAAATGGAATAATTGTTAGTTTTTAACTTAGCTGCTTTGAAAGAGCAGGTGAGGAAAAAACCAAACCTCAGCCTCCTGACACTCTCTGTCCCCCAAAAAAAACCCCAAGAAAACAACAAAAAGAGTTCCTGTGCCTTTAAAAGAAGGGCTTGCTGTGGCATAAATTGAGTGCCTGTGCCAGATTTTATTAATACATACCTGGCAGTAGGATCAGTAATTGTTGTTTTGCTCCTTTGCTTTTGCAGCTGTTCCTTATATTATTAGTGAGAAAGGAATTGACTTGAAACATGTGTCTGTAAACTTTTCTTTCAGTTAATGATTCTGAAAGAGCAAAATAATCAGAAGAAAACACTTCCAGATGGGATGCTGGATATAAATCATGAACAAGAAAATACACCGACTACAAATGGGAAGGTACAGCTATTTACTTTGCTTAGCTGACATCTGGTTTTCAATCATTACCTATAACATTTTAATTTTAAACCATAATAAAATATTTTTAAGTGATCATCCAATTTAAAAGTCTTAGTTATTGAAATTTCAGCTTTTGCAGTCTATGCAATGATTATCTTTGGGGAGGGATGTAACAATTTGTTTTTCAATCTTATTTGCATCATGCTAATACACTTTTTTTTCCCCTGTTTAATAGAGATCCTCTGATGGTTCATTATGCCACGATGAAAACCTTACTAAAGTGATTGAACTCCAAGACATCATAGATAAGCAAAACAAAGAGCAGACTCAAATGAAAGAACGCCTCACTGCTTTGTCCAGCAGAGTAACAGAGCTGGAGGAAGATCTAGACACAGCAAGGAAAGACTTAATAAAATCTGAAGAAATGAACACAAAGTTACAGAGGGATGTACGAGAGGTGAGGAAGGAACTGTCAGGATTTGGGGAGTCACAAATGCCATTACTTTATAAAATTTTAGTCTCACTGGTGCTCAGTTGAACTTTTATGTTTTTGGAAGTCTTTGGTTTGATAGATGAGAAGAAAAGGGTTTTTTTAGGATATGATTTGATGTCTGTTTTTTGTTTAAAAGACCAGTCACTTAAGAAAATTTGTCTTCAGGATAAATCTATGACTTAACTAGATATTTCATTAATAGACTGGAGATTTACCATTGCCAACTTCAGCATGTTCTGTAAGAGATGCTTGATCTTGTCATACATGCTCAGCTTATTGCTCATGCTTCCTTTTTTAAAAGATGCACTTGGCTGAGGAATCCCTTTGATTTCAGTGGTTTGTTTGACAGTTCCTGTCACTGCTGAATCCCTGATCTCCAGGGTCCCACATATCCTTACTGGATGGAAAGGGAGCTTAGTTAAATCCCAGAACACTCTCTGATTATCCCCAGCAAGTCAAGATTTGCTCTGTGTGTGTACCATTGGAAAGGAAAGTAGCAGATCTGTGGTGTAAGGTATTAAAGACCAGTGGTTCTTAATCATTTACTGTTTTAAAAAAACGTTTCTTTCTACTTCATTTTCTACTGAGAAAAATAACCTGATTTTAAAAAAAAAAATTATTTGCTCACAGAATTATTATTTCTCATGTTCTGGCTTCTGTCCTTGCCCAGACTCTGGCCCAGAAGGAGGACATGGAGGAGAGAATCACCACTCTGGAGAAACGCTACCTCGCTGCACAACGTGAAGCTACATCCGTGCATGACCTCAACGATAAACTTGAAAATGAAATTGCCACTAAAGACTCCATGCACCGACAGGTTGTGGTTTCAAATGAGATGAAGTACATTTTGTTCAACATAAAGCTAATGGAGATAATTATGGTTCATGCTGTGCTGAAGCACTTTGCTTTTAGGAAGATAAATATCAGCTGTAATGTGCTGTTATTAGTGATTGTTTTTCAGGAGCTGGAGTCATACATTATAGAGATTTTTACCCTGGGAGTAAAGATGAGAGAGCTTTACTGGAAAGGGGAAATGGTTTTGAGAAATGTAGTGCACTTCATCTTGGGGCAGCAGGGCTATTGTCCCTATTAATTGTGGATTTTTAAGTTACTGTGTGTGTATCCAAGCATCTTTAGTTTTGTGGATGAGAAGTACTCCTTTTGAGCTCAACTTTGAAGATTTGCATAGCATGTAGTGATTTTTACAGGCTGTTGCCTTAGTGAGAGAGGAAGTTTGACAAGTGCTTGATGTGAAATAGTCCAACTTTCTAAGGCAGAAATGGTTGTTTAGCCAACCACTTTCTAACTAATCACTTCTTTAACCCTCAATACTTGTTGGCCATAACCTGTGCAGAGTGAAGATAAGAACAGGCAACTGCAAGAGCGACTGGAACTGGCTGAGCAAAAGCTGCAGCAGACCCTGAGAAAAGCTGAGACTTTGCCAGAGGTGGAGGCTGAGCTGGCACAGAGAGTGGCAGCACTAACAAAGGTGAGGTGATGGCACAGTGTCCTCGAGACTCCCTCCTCCATTGGTGTCCCAATGCAGGAAATCTGTTCCTAGTGTTGGTTTGATTACATTTGGTTTCCACTTTTCCCACAAATAATTCAGAAAACATTTATGTTTATTTCCTACTTTTTTCCATTATTCTCTCTGAAGACACTCTTATTTATTCTTTTATTTAAAAAAAAAAATTAATCTCTTTTTTTTTTAGTTTTCACTCTTTGGGACTTGAGTGGGTTTTCTGTTAACTCTTCTACATCATCAAAATCTCTCTCTGCATTATTATTTTGGTGCTTTTTATTAAAATTATTCAATAGTAGGTGTAAAGTCTTCTAAACATGAACTGTTTCTGAAAGAGAAACCTAAATTTCTTTCAATGCTAGCTAAGTGAAGCAAGTGGGGAGCAAGTTGTGGTACTAGAAAATATCAAGATTTTTAGAGAGCTGCAAATGGAGTTATGAAATCTGAAGAATTATATTTATTTAACTACAAATGAGCCTTTTCAAGTGTGTGTGTGTGCATTCTTTCTTTCAAAGCCTTGGTTTCATTTCTTTCCCTGTTATCTTTCCTGTCCCTAACTGGCTCTGTAGTCTGACCTTTTGTCTCCTGGGAGCTCTGCTGCTAAAGATGCTAAAGTTTTGGAACTTGCCACCAAGCTTAGGAAGGTAGAATTTGTATCTTAGTCCTTGTCTCTGCTTGCTGCTTTCTGCTTTGCCATGATTACTAACAAAGGGTCCCATCGTCCAGGCTAGTGAGGAGAAGCTGAAAATGCACTCAGTCTTTATTTTTATTTATTTGTTGGTTTTATTTCTTGGGGATCTGAATGAACTTTGTTGCAAGCTCATTTGCAAAAAGTAATTGATTCATGGTACTTAGGGGTGAGAGGTTTCATCATTTTGCCACTTACCATTTGAACTCTTGCAAGGTCCTTTTGGTGACAGAAAAGCATCTGTTCTGCATTGTCCTTTACCATAAATGGCAGTTGTGCAAAGCATGTTAGAAATATTCCTGTGCCTCAGTGTTTCTGTGCTTTAGAATCCTGAAAAAACCCACCCAAATTCTAATTTTGCTCTCAAATTGACAGGCTGAGGAGAGACATGGCAATATCGAGGAGCGACTGAGACAGATGGAGGCACAGCTTGAAGAGAAGAATCAAGAACTGCAAAGGGTACTGCACATCATTTTGACAAAGATAAAAAGCTGAAAGAAAGAACCTAATCCTCTTTATTTCTCAGCTTTAAAATAAAGCCAGAGTTTAGACTGGCTGATAGTGAGTCACTGTACTGTGGCTAACCTTAAATCTCAAGGAAAATGTACTGAAAGTCTCCAATGAAAGTTTGAAGAAACTTGCTGAATTAAATGACTATGGAAAAATTGATTCCTGGGTTATAAATAATGGAATCCATTCTGAATTGTGCCTTTTAAATTTTTTTAATGTAGGCTTAGATTTTTAAACTTCTGATCTTGGATCACTTATTAAAGACTGAAGTGTCCCTTAGATTCCCTTTACAGAACCCTGGAGATACATGCAGTGTTCCATTGGAACGCTGTGGAAAAATATTGCTGTTAGAGAAAATGCATTTGGATTAAAGAAAGCTTGCTGCCTTCATAACCTGAAAATTGTTAGACATATTGCAAATCTCAAGGTTTTTCAGTAGCTTTTTTGTATCTCAGGCTAGACAGAGAGAGAAGATGAATGAAGAGCATAATAAACGTTTGTCAGAAACTGTTGATAAGCTCCTGTCTGAATCCAATGAAAGGCTCCAGCTTCATCTCAAGGAGAGGATGGCTGCCCTGGAAGATAAGGTAACAAGTCACATACCAGTAATGAATGTGTAATTCTGTAATGATTTGTGCCTTTTGCAATGTGTCTGTAACTTCAGCAAATAAACACAAACACCTTATTAATAAGTAGTTGCTGTTAAAGGCTTTTGTTAGCATGAATTTTGAAAATATGCTCTTAAAAATAATTTTCGAGGTTGTCCCTGGGCACTGCACTGTGGTGTTGAGAAGGCAGCTTTTAAGAATCTTTATCCTTTTTCACTTGACTGGTGCAGATTGCATAAATAGGCTCATCCAGTGTATTACAGGAAGCCTAAAGCACTGGAACTTTGACCTTTCCAGTTCAGTTTCCTTTGTTTCCTGCTGCTTTTGGCTGTATCAGTTCCCCTGAGTCATTGTGGAATTCCCACAATTTGCTTTTCTTCTCAGGTAGTTCATTTTGAGACTTGTTTTATGAGTGTAAATGGGCTGTTCCTGCATTGTCAGTGCACATCTTGGAGTTTTCCCCTGCACTCAATTCATCTCTTCTAACACACTTTTTACTTCTTTTCTTTCCTTCTGCTTTTGGATCTAGGTCCTTATGGATTATTCTTCCATGCACAGCTTGATGTTCAGATCCCTTACTCTCCATCCAGCAAAGCAATGTTTCTAAAGTGGCCCTTTGCTTGATGCTGACTTTGAATTGCTTGGTCTTGGATTAAAATATATTTGGTTGAGGGTGAAATGACCATCTGGGGAAAAATTTCAGGAAAAGCTGATTGTCTTTGGCTTTAAAGCTGTTGCAGTAAAATGCTTTGGAACGCAAACGATCTTTCCAGACTCCTACTGAATGTTTGCTTCCTCTTGCATTCATGCATAATGCTTGAGGAATAGGTGTTGTCTGAGAGTTGACCCTGACTCCCTCTTATCTTCCAAACCATAACTACATTTGCAAATAATGAGGAAAATCTACTTGTCCTTTACTGTAGTTAACAGCTTCTAGAAAAGTGTTCTTCTTGAGGCTTCCACCTCATTCTTTTATGCTAAGTTGGGAAGAATCACACAGGTGACATTTTAAGGCTTTGTTCTGATCACGTGGTCTTTCTTGACTTATTTTGAATTATTCCATAATTATTCCCCTTTTTTATTAGTTAGACTGTGAAGTGGAGCTTTAAAAGGCTGCTATTGCTATTAAAGATTTATAGAACCAATACTATTACTAAATCCATTATTTAGAGGGCTGTACACCTGGAAGGACAAACCTTCAACTATAATCAAAGTGAAATGATGGAAACAATCAAGGATCTGTAATTTAAGCTGCATTTGTGTAGTGTTGACTGCATTTTTTTCATATTCCCCATGGTTATGGTTTAAAAGTGTAAAGCTTATGAGTGACTTAATTTGTGATGCCTTTAATTTCAGAATTCACTTCTTCGAGAAATTGAAAACGCAAAAAAACAAATAGAAGAGCTTCAGCATGAGAAGGTAGACTTTGTATTTCTGAAATATTATCTTGGAACTCTAATTGCTGCCTTGCTACATAGCAGTATCAGATTTTAATTGCTCATAAAACTTAACATTTCCTGCTCTGTTTAAGAGAAATGAGCTGTTATTGCTTATTTTATGGTATTGTATGCCACAGTTTTAGGAGGATTTTATAGGTAATACATAACCTTTTAGTCCAAGACTTAACACACTTTTGAATATGTGAAGTGCCTGGATATGTTGGCAATTAGCCAAAGTTTGGAGATCTTGTAGCATTTTTATGCTGTTGTACATAAGACCTTGAACAGCACAACCAAACAAGAAATACTTTTAATGTTGGGCATTTTTCCATGAAGTTTCAACTCAAAGCATTGAATATCACAAAATGCTTGTGCAACTGCAAACATTTTTTAAGTTTTAAGAACTGGGGAGCAGAGGGAGAAATATTTATTAGACTTGGCTGCTCCTTGGCAATAGCAGCTGCCTGATGTTCTTGTCCTGGAAATGACAAGGTCCATCCTTACAGATGTTCATTATCAACCACTTTTTATTTTATTTAGGCTTTTATTGTTTTCTCATTAATTGTGTTTCTCTGCTGTTAAATTCAGGGTTTCTAGAGCATGTAAAAATGTCCAAGTTAAAAGGGAATGCTTTTAGATCCTTTTGTCCAGACAGCTTGAACAAATCTTGTTTTTTATCACTTAATTATAATAAACTTAGTAGCATGTGAAGTAATAGCTGATTTAAAATATATATTGTCATTACTAGAGTCAGGGTAAAGAGGCAACAGAATTATTCTGGGATGCCCTTTTGTGACAGTACTGTATTGTGTATAGCAAAAACAACGTTTAAATAGTTGAAGGGTATATTTTAAAATCTGTTATTTCCAAGTTTCAGAGAAATGAGATAAAAAACCTAAACGTTAGTTTATAAATGTGTATTTGGTACTATTTTTTAAAAAAAGCACATTATATGTTTTTTCTGTTTATTTTTCCAGGATCAACTGGTATTAAATGTTGATGCATTAAGGGCTGAAAATGACCAAGTGAGGCTCAGAGCCACATCACTTCATCATAGGTACCAGCAGTTTTCTTTTTTCCTATTTTTTTAAAGTCACTATGCTAAATACAATTTTGTATATTATAAACTAAAATATTTTAGTCATAGCTATAGAATTCATTTTTATAGAGTACACAAATGTTTACATTGCTTAAAAACCAACTGGCAGTGGTGAGACAAGAGGAATCCCTTGGGTGACATTTTCTCTTTGTCCCTTTGTAAGGATGCAATGTTTGTTTTGTGTTGCAGCAGGCAGGATTTCAGATTCCCTGTGCCATCCTCCTCTGTGGGGGACAGTCACACTGACTCCTATGGCACCTCCTCCGTGCTCAGGCGGCCCCAGAAGGGACGTCTGGCTGCTCTCAGGGACGAGCCTTCAAAGGTGAGCAGGGAAAACACAAATAACACTGGGACAGAAAAACAGATTTGGTTAGTGCATGAGGCTGATCAGGTGCAAGGAAGTTTACAAACTGGGAGGATCTGGCAATAAACTCCTGGATTTTATAGATCCTGTGTTACCAACTCATGAACAGCTGTTGGTCGTTTTAATTGTCAGCAAAGAGTTGCAAGATTATGATTCAGAGCTCCAATTTTGTTTTGTTGGGTTGTTGGTTTTTTAATTTTTGTTGTGTTTGGGTTTTTTTTTAATTTTTTTTTAATATTTTGATAAGCCTGTAAAGTACAATTTGAAACAATCCTGCTTTTTACTCTGTACTCTAATCTAATTCGTTACTGTTCTGCAAGCAATTTCCATTTGCTTTCAGGACATGGGTGCTCATTACATAAAACTGATTCCATTGTTCCCATGGAATTGATAGGAAAATTCTACTGTAATTAAAAGCATTTATCACCAAAATATGTGATATTATAATTGACTTAATGAGCTTGTTCTGCGTCTTGCAGTTCAATGAAATTTAAAGTTTCCTACTTTAAATAGTAGCTTTTATTATACTTTAAATTATAGCTTTTTTTTTTTTAACATTTCTCTAAACATTGCTGTCTTGATGGATGCGTTCAGCATGTAAGTGGACTTATATAAATTATTTTAAACATCTTGATAAGCAGTAGAGATGTCACGTTTTTCCCATTTGAGCTTGGATTTATTTCTTTAATGGATTCTTGTAGGTTCAGACCCTGAATGAGCAGGACTGGGAGAGGGCCCAGCAAGCCAGTGTCTTGGCAAACGTGGCACAAGCATTTGAGAGTGACGTGGATGTGTCTGACGTGGAGGATGACAGGGAGACCATTTTCAGCTCAGTTGATCTGCTGTCACCAAGTGGTCAGGCTGATGCTCAGACTTTGGCCATAATGCTGCAGGAACAGTTGGATGCAATCAACAAAGAGATCAGGTACTGTAGGTGTTACGTTAGGGTATTAACCCTTTAGATGCGGCAGAGAAAAGACACAGTTATATGGTTATTCCTCAGGATAAGGAGGAGACGACTTTATTCAGAAACTCACTTGTTTAAATAGCACCACTTGCAACTGTAAGGGTAGAATAAAGATGATTGGTGCAGAGAGAAGACACCCATTTCCCAAGTCCGATGACACACTGAAACAGGTGTTAATCTATGTTGTTAATTCCATTTTGTATTTCACCGAATTCTATTCTGTTTTGATTATATTATTATTCTGGGAGAGTTCCTTCCCAACTGAAGCTACAATCAGCTTATCAGTTTGAGAACAGAGCCGAGAAGCTCTGGTCTGGAAGATATTCCAGGCTGCAATCCTCCTGGCTTTTTTAAATGTATGTCCACAAGGTACAGTCTGTCTGCTGCGGAGCTTTTGATAAAAACACGTTGGGAAATGGTAACTTTTCCATGTTTTCCTGCTAAGTGCCGCTTCTTTCAATGCGTGTCCTTGTTGGAATGAATGCCTGTTCACTTGGCTGTTATTCCCCAGGCTGATCCAGGAGGAGAAGGAGAACACGGAGCAGCGGGCGGAGGAGATCGAGAGCCGCGTGGGCAGCGGCAGCCTGGAGGCGCACGGCCGGTTCCGCTCGCTGGGCTCCATCGGGCCCGCGTTCGGCGGGGCCCTGGCCGGCTCCTCCCCGCCCGGCAGCGGCCGCTCCACGCCCCGGCGCGGCCCGCACAGCCCGGCCAGGGAGGTGGACAGGCTGGGCATCATGACACTGGTGGGTATCATAGCCTGCAGCTCCCTCAGAGCAACATTCCTCTTCTCTTCGGGTCGCTTCGGTTGCCCCTTCCTCTCCTGCTCACTCAGCTGTATTTTTCCTTCCTCTAGGTTTTCCTACTGCTTCCTTTCAACTTCTATAGAAAGTGTAAGATACATAATGATTAGGAAAAGTGTTTAGAGCTCAAGTCTATTATTTGGTCAATATCTCGTGCCTAAGTATTTATTCCTTCTGTTTCTTTAGACTCCTCTTCCTAGAAGAAATGTTTTCTTTTCAACCACTTTCTCCCTCTGCTTCAGACTTTATTTTTAGCAGTCCACTATTCCACTAAACACTCAGCTAAAAAGCAATTTGCATATTGATCTTGAAGATTGGGATGGTATCGCTGCTATTTGAATATTAATGAGTGCTAGTGTCCTGTTTTAGGCTATTAAAGCCTGATTGGTAAAAGAAATATCTGTAGGTGATAAAGTAGCTTAGTCTTAGGAGTTCAGGGAGTAGAGAAAGATGTTTTCTTTCTTTTGACATTCCTATGACTGCTTAGGAAGATTTAATCCTTCTAGGAGCTGCTTTATGCATGCAAACACATCTGTAAAATTAAGATACAAATTTCTCCCTTTCTGGTTTTTACATAAATGTTAATTAAAATGAACAGTTAAAATTTCAGCTAAGTAATTTTGCTGGCTTTTTAAAATTAATGTGTACATATACCAAAATATCTGTTTTTTTTCATAAAGGGAAATCAATTTGCATTATTTGAATTAAAATAAAAATCATTGTACTAGCTCTAGCCAGATGTCCAGGGTCAAGCAGTCATCTTCTGAAAAAAAAAAGCTATCAAAATTCTGATTATGGAGTGCTCTGTCTTCTAAAATTTCACAATAATTAGTTATGCTAAATACTTCTCATGCAGAAAACCGTATACAAATTTAAGTAGCTCTTTCCCCCAAAATTAGATCAGGAGAATGTGTCTTGTCTGAAATGCAATGCAACTGAAGAAAAGTGAACTGTAATTAAGTTCACTTTAGTTCCTAATTGTGCATCAAAGTCACTTGATCTGGTGTTTGCAGTTGTATTTGATGGGTTTTGTACCTGGCAACTGATTTGGGAAAGCTTGAAATCAAGAGTTAGAGAACAAGAGCTTTCTAGAAACTTGAGGAAGAGCTATCATGAATTATTAGTCTGAGTTCTGCTGTGTCTTCCAATTTAATAGAGAGTTGCATTAGTTTTTGATCATGTAGGCAAATTAGCTTAATGCCAGTGGTTAAGCAGCTCAGTCAGTTGAAAGCCCCTCATGATTAAAAAGCATCAACATGATAAATGGTGAAGCCTACAGCTCTCTTGAGCAGCCCTTGTGGGCAGTTCATTCCATGTGGTGAACATTTTCATTTTTATGCTCATCAGATTTAATGGATGAAGGATCCAATAATGGTAAAATGAGTCTGCAGTGCTTTGTCAAGAACTTGAGGAGGAACTAGATCATCTTTAAAGGTCCCTTCTATGATTCAGTGAACTTATGATTTATTAATGTAGTACTCTGCAGTCAGAACAAAACTTTACATATTAATGCTACAAAATTTACATGTATTCTAAATCAAAAACAATTAAAAGTTATCCTTTGTGGGAGGGAAACAACATCCCTCCCCCCTGTCCCACTTCAAAGGGGTCCAACTTTATTTTTGGTTGCGGCCTTTTTAAATAATGAGAGCTATTAAACAAATTATCTAAATTTAACTTTTGTCAGCATCAGTCTGAATAAGCTGTTTGTGAAACTCTTGCTCTGTGCACTGGCAGAGGTGAGCACTCCCTGGGGAGTGAGGTACAGTGGATGGAGGAGAAAATAAAAGTGGTGGTGAATTCCTGCTCAAACATTTCAGCACTTGAAAGCTGTAAAAAGAACAGAATCCTGTTACTGTATAGAAATGGGCTATTGTTGGCACTCTTTGACATTATTAAAGTCTTGGCTGCTTTTTATGCAGTGTAGGAAACAGCTGCAGGAATCCCTGGGTTGTGAGGAGGGATGAGTGCAGATGATTTATTTAGGCTGCTGGGGCTGCCCTGGAGGTTCAAGGCAGATCCTCACCTCTTCAAAGCAGAACCTTGCACCCCCATGCACTTCACTGGGGGTAAGACACTCAATACAATACACTCAAGCATCTCTGGTACTTTGGTAGATAACCAACTCTAAGTGTTTATTTTTGCTTCCTTTTCCTCACTTCAGGGATACATTTAAGTAATCTGTGATTTAAGGAGAACTTCACACCCAGTATTTCTCTGTGCCATTGTTGCAATTGTTGTTTATAGTCTTCCTAAGGTGTTTTGTCTGTACTAGTTGTTTCAGTCTGTGCTACAGTTTACAATGAATACAGTTTTTCCAAATTCTTTTTCTTTGCATGCATCTGTCAGCCTAGTGATTTAAGGAAACACCGTAGAAAGGTAAAAATCTCTAGTTTGTTTCATGGTGTGCCCCTTCATCTCCCTCCCTGTCCCCAGACTCATTAGTGGATAACAGGAGCATAAAGCATTTGCAGGGTAGCTCTGATTAAAACAAGATTATGGTTTATCATTTTAGCCTGAGTGCGGGTTTGTTTTGTGAGTTTTTGTGTTTGCCTGTTTTTGCTGGTGTGGAAGACTGTTGTGCTGCTTTCCATTTGCAACCACTGCTTTGCAGGCTTCATGCATCAGTGCTTAATTTTAAAAGCTGTCACTGCCCACACAAATAAGTTATTCTTTCTGCCACTCAAGCTTTTGTTAGCCACAGGTGTGTAGAAACTGACTTCACAGAGTCAATAATCTTGCTAATAATTCTTTCCACAGGTCTCTTTAGCTTTTCTGTCTTTGCAGTTGCCTAAACTGGGGACAGGTATATTGATTTTATGGTGCTGAAGGCATTACTTCACTACTCAGCCCTATAAATGAATAAAAGATAAGTGCTACTTTCTCATTTCAGTAGCTAAGACTGAATTTAGTAGTTTGTCACTGAAGGTAACAAGAAATTCATAAAGCAATCAAGCAAAATATAGGCAACTGCAGAATGGTAAGGGCAAGAGTGATCCTTCAACACCGAAATAAGATTCTTCCTTTCACTATTTTGTGGAGTGTTGGTATTGCCTTCATGTTTTGGCATTGCCCCTGAAGTTTTCCTTCCTTTTCCATCAGTCTCCAGCTTCCAGAGAAGAGGTACGAGACGACAAAACCACCATAAAATGTGAGACATCACCACCTTCTTCACCTCGGTCTTTGCGTCTGGACAGAGTCCAGAAAGGAGCTCTGCACACCGTGAGCCACGAAGATATCAGGGACATTAGGAAGTAAGTAGCTGGGAATCACTCAGACCTACCAGGAATTCAGTGTTCCACAGCATCAGAATAAAGCCCCAAACTGCAGAGCTGGTCAGCCTGTAGGATTTTAGTCTGAGTGTTACAAAGTGTTTCTCAAAAGTCAGGAGCGTGAACACACATAAATGGGTGACTGTGTTACATAAACATTAGGAGTGTAGATTTTGCTAATGTTTAGAAATGGCTTCGTGGGAATTCTTTTAGTACTCAAAATGTGCATTAAGTTTGCTTTGTGCTTGGGATATGAAAAATGCAACTCTTTTTAAGTGGTAATTTAGCTATAAATTGAGAAGTAACTCACAAAATTGCCATCACTTTGATTGACAGATACTCTTTTCAAAGTACCTAAGTATCTGAGATGGATTCCACTCAAGTATTTCAAATTTTGTCTGCATCTTTCAGTCAGCAACTTGTGCCATCAACATTTCATAACTCATAAAAGCTGGAATTAAATGTCATTAGTGAGTTACTGAACTTAATTAACTTGCACAGAACCCTGAACTTACCTCTGGTGAATTTGTTGTACATGAGCTCCTTCATTACTCTTTTTTTTTTTTTTTTTTTTTTTTTTTTTTTTCTGGTAAGCATNTTTTTTTTTTTTTTGTACAGTTCAACAGGTTCCCAAGATGGGCAAACAAGTAATCCTAGTAGCAGTAACAGCAGCCAAGATTCCCTTCACAAAGCCCCCAAAAAGAAGGGGATCAAATCCTCCATTGGCCGCCTGTTTGGCAAGAAGGAAAAGGGACGACCTGGCCAAGGAAGCAAGGAAGCTCTAGGACAAGGTTGGTTTGTTTTTTCTTCCACAGTGAGAGAGATGGCCTTGGGAGTGTGCTTTTACACATTCCTGATCAGTTATATTACAAAGGATTAAATTGAGAGTGACTTGAGTTTGGGATTTTTTGTAGGTGGCATGGGAGAAGCAGATGGTTCCTCTCAGGATGCATTAGGTCTCAGCAAACTTGGAGGTCAGGCAGAGAAAAACAGGAAAATGCAGAAAAAGTAAGTTATCAAATATTTGTAATCCTGTGTTATTTATGTATTGCTTTGTTTAAAAATGCTGTGGTTTTATTTTTTAGTTTGGTTTTGGGGTATTTTTGCCTAGTATGGTACTATGGCTAATAAGCCTCTGTAGATCTATTTTTTTTTTTTTTTACTATTTTTTCCGGAACATTAATAGCAGCATAGGTCATGGTAAGTTTGAAAGGAATTTAAGCTGAAAACTTACAGTTGGACTGCTGTAATAAAGAAAATTGGAGATAGAAGTGGACTCTTACCAAATTCCCCCTGAATTTATTATATTTCATACCTGCTTTGGGAGGTATTAAATATAATAAATTACAAATACCTTTCATTCAAATGAGAGATTTCCAGAACTTGCCCTTGGCTGTTCCTTGCTCCAGAGTGTGGAGGAATTGACAGAAGGGAAGCACGAGATGCTGTGTGCAGACATCTCTGTGTATGAATTTGCTGTCTCCTTTCTCTGTCCCTTCGTGTTGCAGCTGCTGGCAGCTTCTCTCTTCGCTAATTTTTTCACTTCTGTTTAAGATTGTCTGCTGAAATCTTTTTCCTTGTACCATATAGCCCTGATTTCTTCAATTTTTTTTTTAATCAGTTGTGACTTTTTTTTTTTTTTTTTTGGCACCTTGTATGCAGTTACCTTTTCCTAGTCATGAGAATTTTTTTCACTCTGTCCCAGAAAATATTTAGTTTACTGCTTACCCTTGGAGTGTCTGTTTGCATGCTTTGTTGTTTCCAGATTTGGAACAGATTAAGCAAAGACTAATCATAGGTGAAAAACAGATATTGCTACTGGTAGAAATTCTGACTTGATGCTTATATGGGAATACAGGAAACACTCATATTTATATAAGTAGGATCAGGCATTCTTTGCATTTTTTCTCCCAATGCTGAGCCATATACCTTAAACTTCTGCTGCTTTTGTTCTGTTCAGCTGTCAAAAAACTGATGAAGATCAGACTTTTCTTGCCTTCTGAAGACAGACAGTAAATGTTGAAAAGAAAGGGTGCTAATTTTCCCTCTGAGAGGGACTTCTTGCAGTACCTAAGTTCTGTTAACTAATACGAATAATGCCTGGTGGCTACTAATGAAAACCAGCAGTGTGTTGGTTTGAAAAGTCAGAATGGAATGTGGGTTTGTTTGGATAACAGAAGGCTCAGCTGTTTTTCTTCAGAGTGCTGCTCTGAAGGCAATCATATATTATTATGATCTGGTATTTTCCCTTTTCTACAGCGCTTTAAAGTCATGCCACATCTTGGTTGAATAAATAGTTTTAGTCTGGTCATATCTAAAGAGTGGTAAGGTCTGTTCTTTGAAATATAGGTATTTCTCAATACCAGCCACAAGTTTCATTCTCAAGTGAAACAGTCCATACTGTCTTGCTTTAAGAAATGCAAGAAGTGCAGTTGCAGATAAATCATGGCTTTTCTTGTAAACATTCTGCTTTTCAAAAATATACTGGTATTACTTAAAGCATAATTTATGGCTGCATGTTGCAGATTGCTTAAAAGGCAGCTGTCTCTTTTAAACAAATGAAAACTTTTAGTTTGGAATTGCCTTCCCTAGCTCTTCCAAAGCCCCTCTCCATGTCTTCCACAGCCCCTTTAGGTACTGGAAGGGGTTCTAGGGGCTCCCTGGAGCCTTCTGTTCCCTACCACTCACTGAAATGAGTTCAATCTAGAACTATCATTTGAAAAATCCAAGTAAGATGCCTTCATGCAACTGTTCAGAATCCTGAGGGGTGTTCTGAACATGGGAAGCATTATCACAAGAGGTCAAAGATCCCTTGCTGCCTTCTTGAGATGCTCCTTATCAAAAGAAAAAGTGGTAAAGCTGCTCTGAATTGCTTTTCACTCTGATATTGGAGGAGGATAGGTTAAAACACATTTTGACTGACTGTTTGCTTACAAAACCTTGTATTCAGCAAAAAGAATTCCAGCTACCTGAATGCTTGGAACAACAAGAGCTCATTCTATTTATAGCTGTCTCTAATCCCTATTTGCTCATTTATCTTTCTGATTTCTGCTTGCATGTGCACAAACAGGCTGAGGGCAGCGTTCACTGTCTGCTAACAAAAACCTATTTATAGTTACAGAATTAAGTTACAGTACACATTATTTGTCTGTTTTTTGTATGCCTTTGAGTTCAGTTTAATCGTAGTTTTATATTTGTCCTTCATTATTTTATTTTCCTTTTGTTTACCATTTGATGTGGTAGTGCAAAATCAGGGTAAGTTTGTATTTATTTTTATATAGGATTGTTGTGCAAGTATGATAAAACTCATTTGGATTTTTTAGCAATATATTAAAACCTCTATCCTTTCTTCAAAAAAGTATGATTGTGAGAGGAAATACTAGTTTCAAAAGAATGTATTATGAAAATGTGTTGCTGAAATAAATCCAATGTCACCTAGTTTAGTATGAAAGGTAGTTCGGTGTCTTGTCTTGATTTGCATGGTGTGAGCTTTTATAGTGGAAATATTAAATCCTCTTAGATTAGTTTTGTAATCTGGGATTTGAAATTTGTTTAGCAATAGTAGGTATTTGTTTTTCCAAGGTAGATGTATTTCTGTAAAAGTGTTGTTTGGTGTTTACTAAACCTTAGTTGTTTATAGTGCTGTGTTCATCTCTGGTGTGAGCTGTGGTAGTGACAATGTTTGCCACAAGTGTGTTTGTGCTTTTCTGTGTACAGCACAACCGACTCAGTACTGTATTCATCACAAAGGAAGACAACCCTAAATTTACCCTAAAGATAACTCTCACACACCAAACACTTACTACATCCCCTGAGCTCAGGCTGGAATAAGGATATTAACTAGCCCCTGATGCTCTGCCTATTTCCATCTCATGTTTTACAACTGTTGCTTCTCAGTTTTTACACCCTGAAGCTCTGTCACTTCCATCAGTATTACCCTCTCTTCCCCACACTGCAGCGTTTACTGTGTTCTGAACTGCTTCCAAAGCAGTCCTCTTCAGTTCCATCCAAGAATTCTGGGATACAGCATTCTCCTCTGGCTATGAGCTCTGCATGTATCCATTCCCATGCTGTCTCAATCCAGCGACAAAGTGAGCTTGCTGCAGGCTACTTTATTTTCCTTGTGGGGTGAGTGTGTGCTCTCCTGCCAAGAGCCCTTCTGAACACAGATACTTCACACAGCTCTGGAGGGTCCTGTGCACTCTCTGCTGCATCAGGCACCACCTGCAGCTTTGACATAATTTCTCACTCCCTGTGACCACACCTTTTGTCCTCCCAGCTGCTGAGATGCTTCTGGAATGTGTCTAACAACAAGCCTTCCCCATTTGCAGCAGCATGTTTGGGCTTTAGTTCCAAGGGAAGCTCAGCCAGGTTTTTTATTAAGTCTCCAGGCATCTCTCCATTGGTTTTGTCACCTAGGAGTTGTTTCAGTAGCCAGCTACTCTTTTGGCACTCCTTTATCCTTCACGGGGCCAGGTTTGTACCACCTGTTAACTGCTGATGCCACTGCAATATTTTTTTCCTCACAAAGATTCTGGATTTTGCACCTATTTCCTAACTGGTAGAATGCTGAGACTCAGTTGGCCTGGCAGTTGTGATCTTTTAGGGATCTGATCACATTTTACTGGAATGCAGTGAGTGTCTTGGTGGAGTTTGAAGGGAATAGTGGCAAAAGGGAAATTCTCTGCTATAGGCAAAAACCATCAATGCATCGTTTGCAGATGAAACAGCAGCTGCTTCTGAATTCTTCCTATGAGATGTTTTGTGCCTGGGCTACATCTTGAGCTTTGGGGTTAAGGATTTCCTGTGCAAGCAAGTTTATCTCTTACTGCATATGAACAAATTCTGCAATTAATTTTCCACTTCATGGTTGCTTTCCTCTTTGGATCCATTGAATAATTTCTGCATAAAGTAATCTCATAAACATTTTTTCTCTGTTTCTATTTTTATGTGTTTTCCTCCATCACACAATTATTTTCTGCCTACAATATCACCATGAGTTGCAAAGTTGGCATCATAACTTCTCCTTAAATTTTTGATGTGTTCTTTGTATTCTACTCCAGAAGATTCAGTGTTTCATGGTTACCATGAAGTATGCAATGAGACTTATACAACAACCAGAAATGATACTGGTATTCTCAGAACTCCATAGAATACAACCACCAAAAATAAAGGCATAGACACCAATCTGGAAGCTAAGTACTTGGAAAAAGCTTTGTGTTCCTTTCTGGCAAATACAGTATTAAGCACTTTTTTCTGTTCTTACCAAACAGTGTTTCATATGATGTTATTAACTTACTTTTCTAATTTTTAAATACTTAAACAACAAAGAGAAGCAGAATTAAATGTGGTCAGGGCTAATGAATTGTGGAATGAGTGTAATGTGTTCCACAGTAGCAGGGAAATAGCTGATCCTTTATTCCCAATTTAGAATTATATGTATCTTTCTGAACTATACAAATATGTCTAAGCTTTTGCCATCTTCTTTGGTAGTGAAATTCAGCAGTTGAGCTGCTGACTGCTGTACCTTGTTCCACCTTAATGGATGGATCCCAAAGTGGTACCTAGAATGATTATTTGTAACCTGTTGTCTGGCAGTGCCTGCCTTCCTCCCCTTTTCCCATTCCTGGGAAGTACATTTAATCAGGACAAATTACTGGGAGGTTCTTCTACAGCAATAGGAATTTACTGGTGTGCAGGTGTAGAAGTGCTATCTATTGATAAAGCAGTTGCTAGTATATTTATTGCTTCATTGACTGTTTTTAAATATTTAGTTACCTACCAATATAACATGAGATATGTCTAAAAGAGCTGAATGCTGCATTTCCATTTTCTAGGAGTAGCAAAACAGCTCCTTGTCTGAAAGTAATCACTCTTCAAGGTGCCTTGTGTATTTTAATACTTCTAAAAAACTTCTAAAAAATGTTATCTTAGATCTATCCAGTGAGACAGTTCAAAGCCAATGAGATTTTATTTGATTTAAATAGTGAAAAAATGGTAAATAATGTAGGATCTTGAATCTATAGCATTGCTGTGTATCTTAATTCTACACTTAGAGGCATGAATAAAGAACAGTAAAATGAGTCTAATTAGGTGAAGTTTTTTCAGATTTTCAAAGGAGAATGCGTGGGGATTTAACCACATACAACTGGCTTTCAAAGGCAGTGTAAAAATGGTGGTTTTTTTGTTTTCTCCATGTTTTCAGCCAGGCACATCCAAGCAGCATTGCATGCTTATACCCATATACATTATATACACTTATATAAGTGCTAGTTTTTGTCCTTTGGTTTATCAAACAATTTTGGCAGCTATTTCTAGGGACCTTGTGAGCTTCCATTGTCTCTGGAAGCTGAATTGTCAATATTAAACTTCAGACGCTTCTGTTTCAGAACAACAAAGGAAATGGTGTCATCAGGGGAGATGAAAGCGCAGTTTCAGTACAAAGCCTGTCAGGATAGAACTGCCAAACACAACTCTGGTTGTGTGAGGCTGTGCCTGATGTTGTGACAGGCTGAGGTTCACCGGTGAAATGGTCACTGTCCCAGTGTCCAGCCCTGACAGCCTGATGGACAGGCATGTCTGATGTGCTCATGTGTTGCCACAGGTTTCAAATCTGCACAGGCTGACGAGAAATGGCTACTTTGGTTCAGCTTTGCTGGGCAGAAAACTGAGCAGCTGACAGAGAATCTGATTGCCAAATAAGCCTGACATCTCCACTTTGGGTTGGGAGTGTTGGGTAGAGTGTCAGTAGTGGCTCCAGACACCAGGTTCTGAAAGGCAAGATCCACATCTCTGCTACTCTCAGGTGTCCTGCCCAGCTCAGTTTTCATCCCTGTGTAGTCCCTGTACATGTGCTGTACCTCCCTGAGGGGGTGGATCATATAAGGCCAGGAAAGGAATAAGTTAATTATTGGAAGAAGATAGTGAAGCTAGTGCAGCACTGGAACTGTAACATCCATTATAACTAATGACTGTTTCTGTAACTGTAGGCACGAGTTGCTGGAGGAAGCCAGAAGACAAGGTTTGCCTTTTGCACAGTGGGATGGGCCCACTGTGGTGGTGTGGCTGGAGGTGAGTGCTCCTCCCAAAATGAATCAAAAGCCCCTCAACGTACAGCCTTGTAAAAACTGTGCGGGTTTGGAGGCAGGAATGTTTTCCATATCCTGTTTACTTCCTTCTGTCCGTGTTGCAGCTGTGGGTGGGGATGCCAGCCTGGTACGTGGCTGCCTGCCGAGCCAATGTGAAAAGCGGTGCTATCATGTCAGCCCTGTCTGACACGGAAATCCAGCGGGAAATCGGCATCAGCAATCCCCTGCACAGGCTCAAGCTCCGCCTGGCCATCCAGGAAATCATGTCCCTAACCAGCCCCTCTGCCCCTCCCACCTCAAGGACGGTAAGCAATCTCAGGCAGCATTAAACACCCAGAATTTCCTCACGTTTGACTGTTAACTTAGAACTGAACTTGTACTAAGAATTTCTCAAAAGGAACATATTATTTAAATATAGGTTGTTCCTTCCTTTTATGGAAATTAACGAAAGGAATAACTGCAATTTTCTTTCTTGAGGAAGAGAGAGGTTTGTTTCAGTCTAAGTATGTAATCCAAAGTATTTTGAGTATGTGTTATTGGCCTCATCTTTTGGCCTCCAGAGAATTTAAAATACAAGATGAAGTATACAAGTGTGTACAGAAATTTGTAGGATAGTTGGAGGCTCTTTAATGCAGCTATAAAACCATTAACTCCAGATAACTCAAACTACATGATCTAGGAATCACCTGTCTCTCTAAAATCAAATTAAGCAATTAGTGGGAATTTTCTCTTGTGAGTCTGGCTGCCCTGCAGTCTAAAGTTATTCCTGGAGTTGTGCATAATGCTAGACTACAAATGTATTTTTCGGATTAGAGCAGAGCTGAGTGTTTACCCATTAATTAAATGCTGTCAGCTGTTTCTGCTGCTCGGTTTTGTTAATATCTGTTAATATCTGTGAAGGAAGTTGATCCCTGTGAGTAGGCTTTTATTGCATGCCATGACTGTCAGTAGCTGTCCCTGACCTAGAGACCATTGCTTTGCCCATGCCTGCTCCTTACATGTACCGATTGCTTATCTGTTCTGCAACCTCTCCTCTTTGTTACTGCTTTCCTTTCACTGGATGGGATTGATTCCCTGTGGGCTCATATTAGACCACGGGAAATGTCTGGGTAACACATGAAGAGATGGAAAATCTTACAGCCACACAACAAACGGTTAGTTTACAGTGTTGCCACTTCTCTTCCTTAGAGTGCTTTTCCCACTTCTTGAACATTTGAATCAAGTACTTTTTTGTCTTTTTCTTTTTCTTTTTTTTTTTTTTTTTTTCTTCAAATTAACGCACTAAAATTCTGGATTTATGCTTCTTCTAATTATTAACCTTGTAATCTGCATCTTGATCGCCTTTTTTTCAGAAGGGAGGAAAAAAAATCAATGTTGATAAGATTATAAACAAAACTAATAAAATGGAGCTCTGACTTGATTGACAAACAGACAAATTGAATTATTGATGCAGAAATTTCTTCTCTCCAGAAAACTTAATCAGTAGATGGGGTTTGCAACTTATAAGTGCCTTGTGTATAATTTTTTACACTGCATGATGCTTGCTTTATCTAGATTGTTTTGGTATGCAGTAGATTTAGAGTCTTGCAGTGCACCATTAACTTTGACCTCCTTACTAAACTTAAACACTAATATGTGTGTGTTCTTTTGCTTTCTTAACCACCTAACAGGAAGATGAGGAGGGAAGCTGGGCTCAGGTTGGAAACTTTATCTAATATTACAGACTGTATGTAAACTGTTATAATCATTAGAGCATGAAAGAATCTGTTTTTCCTTTAGGCCAGCATCATCTAATGATTCTGGGTCTGACCTGGGGATGGGGAGAGGGGAAAGCCTGCAGGCTTATCTCGCTACAATGCACACTTGGGAAATACATGTGATTTGAATATTTTAATGTTTTGGTGAGGGATGGCTCTCTGAGGAAGCCAGAATTCCAAGAGGAATATCTACTCGGTGCAGAAAATCCCTGTTCAACCCAGCCACCATCCCAGGTGTGCCACAAGATACCCTGGGCCTGGATGGTTAAGTAGATTTCTATGCACTAATTCTGTAATCCCCCTTGATTGATTGTTTTGCCTTAAAGTGGTGGCAAATCCTATTTGCATTTTCAGGCATTGATGTAGCTGAGAATTTATACAGGGATAGAAACAAAACTTGGCATTTACCCATGATCCATATCTTTGGACAGTATGGGCTCTTCTTGCTTGGCTGCCCTCCAGCTTAAACCTGATTTAATAAGTCCCATTAACTACATCCCAGCTACTCATTTGTTAATTGTCAGTGATAACAAGCCCAGAGTAAGGAGCTCTTTCATTCTTCCGCCTTCTGATGGCTTGGAGAGGTGCATTTCCCTGTGGCCTTGCTCCTTCCTGGAAGGTGCTTCCTCTAGAGGAGAAATAAAGCTTTTGACTTTTAACAGAAAAATCAGTTCTTATGCCTTTTAAAAAAGGAGCTTCTGGGTTTTGTTGCTTAAGGAATTATTAGATATATGGTTAAAAACTCTCATCTTTATAGATGTTTTCTCTAAAAAAATGCTTGGTGATTTACAGATCAAAACTGTAATGAGAAAAGTCTCTTTTAGGATGAGGACTACCATTTAGAATGGCTTGTTCTTCAGTAGCAGGGTTTTATCAATTTCTGAAAACAGCTAACTGTATTTAAAAAGGCCTGCAGTTATTTTTCTGATATCTTTTCTCTATAAAGTCACATTTAAAATAAGATTCCCCCCAATTTTCAAGAGAGAGTATTTGCAACATCAAATTCTATGGCTTTTGCTACCCAACCTTGTAGATTAGTCTTTTTTAAAAAATATTATTAGATCTTGCATATTTTATCATGCTATTTCTTGATATAAATTGAGGCAGTTTTACTTGCTGATGTGAATATCTGAACTTACTTTTCTTCATGACTTCTTTGGAAAACACACATGTAGTATTCAGTAATGTGCTTTTCTTTATGGACTGAGAATCAGATAAGCGATTTCTTTAAACTGTGCTGTCTAAAACAGCTTTTCTCTTTTCATTTCTCATTTCAATAAGCTTGTCCCTTAATTTTTTTTTCCAAACCAGACATTAGCCTATGGTGACATGAACCACGAGTGGATTGGCAATGAGTGGCTGCCGAGCCTGGGGCTCCCTCAGTACCGCAGCTACTTCATGGAATGTCTGGTGGATGCTCGCATGCTGGACCACTTAACTAAAAAAGACCTGCGTGGGCAGCTGAAAATGGTGGACAGCTTTCACAGGTAAGGAGGTTGAAACTGGAGGCCTCACCCACAGTTAAGTGCTTCCATTATCTCTAAATATTTTTTCTGATTTTTTTTTTTCTCTGTCCAAACAGAAACAGTTTTCAATGTGGAATTATGTGCCTCCGAAGACTGAATTATGATCGAAAAGAACTGGAAAGAAAAAGAGAAGAAAGCCAGAATGAAATTAAAGGTTAGTGCACTGTTTTCACTTCAATCTGATTCTGCCATGTTTTCACTGATCAGCCTTCATTAACAAGGAAAAGGCTTTAGAGGATGGAACCATTTATTAAATATCAAGTGCATAAGGCATGTGTAGATGTAGGCCTTGAACACTGAATGATAAAACACATCATTAAATCATTTACTTATGATATAAATGTGAATATTTTTGAAACTCATACTACTCTGAAGTTTGAAACTAAATGTTTTAGGAGAATGAGAATTAAGAACATGTTGGGGGGTATCCTTATTTTCTTCTTTTCCCCCTGTTTTGACATAACTTTACATCTGCATGATTTTACTGTTGCTTGTGGCTAGAAACTTTTACTACCCAGCAGTTGATGAAAAAATATCCAAGTTACGTAGATATTTTATATCCTCCAGATTCATGATGATTATTGTACAAGAGAGAAGGAATAAGAGAAATCAGGGTGGGAATTAATGTTTTATCAAGATTTCCCATAGAAATTTTGTTCCTTGCTGAACAGCAGAAGTATTTACTCATATCTGAATCTAACAACTTGCTTAGAAGGTTCTGTGCATGCTCTCTCCCTTTCCTTTTACAGCTTTGATACCTTTTGGTGATTAACTTGCTAATTGTGCCTGAGATCATTCCCAGGAGTCACAACTAACTGGCAGCAACCAAGCCAGAGTTGTGGCTGGTGGCCTGTTCTTAGCCTTCCAAATGGAATGGGTGCATCTCTTGCCTCTGCAGAGCTGCTCCTTGGAATATTTAAGTTACAGTGTGAAACATCTCCCAGCAGACTTCTATTACTTTCCACTCTTAATCCAGTCATGCAGTTAATGACTGTGGATGGTTTGGTTCAGAGAACTGTTGTAGTGAGTCTGGCTCTGTTTTTGCCTCCCTAGATGTCCTGGTGTGGAGCAACGAGAGGATGATCCACTGGGTCGTGTCCATCGGCCTTAAGGAATACGCGAATAACCTGCTCGAGAGCGGAGTTCACGGTGCACTTGTGGCCTTAGATGAATCCTTTGATTACAATGCATTAGCTCTCCTGCTGCAAATCCCCACTCAAAACACACAGGTAAGCAAGGACGAGGCACTTCAGACCTCCTAGGGAGGTTAAAAATGGAGCTGATTCAGTTTTTTTCACAGTTAAGACATCTAGAAACTTTAACAGTGCAAAGTTGTCCATTGTCACACAAGACAAAAACTTAGAATTGTGCTTTTCTAATGTAAATAACAATTCTCTTTAGTAAATTTGCTTGAGAAAAAATTCGTTTTAATATTTTCCTCACCGTCCATCTTCACAACAGTAGTGTGAAACTCATCATTTTTGTTGTGTGCTAGTTTTTACTCTGAAATAATTAAGTTAGAGGCAGAATCATGAACTTTCATGATACAACTAGAGGAGAGCTGTTAAGTCTTCCTTAAATTTTTAATAAGTTACAAATTAAATGGTAACTGTTCAAGTACTGACCTTTCAAGTATGAAGTATGTTTATTAATATGATAAAGCACTAAACAATTTGGGTCCTGTTATGTTTCTTTAATCATTATAGGTTACTAATTACTAATCTTTTGGAATTAACTACCATTTCTTTCATGCTACAAACTTTAGGCTCGTGCTGTTCTGGAGAGGGAATTCAATAACCTTCTTGCTATGGGCACTGACAGAAGACTTGATGAAGTAAGTTACTCGAATTGTTGACCCATTTTATGGTCCTGAAAACTTTATCAGAACTGCTCAGTGAAAGAATTTAGCCTGAACCTCTTCAAGCTTTTGACAGAATAGTGACAGAAACCTTAACTTGAAACTCCTTGTCTCTGAGGGTTTCTAAATACAGCAGGGTTTGTGTATTTTGGTAAGATGACTTTGAATATGAAAGTATTGGGAAAATTTGCAAGTTTGGTTTTCTAGCTCACATAGTTAATATTTAAACAGCAGTGCTTTGGGCTGAATCCTCTTTATCTAAAATATGGGAAAATTAGTGACCAGCATTGAAATGCACAAACTGTGATAGAGAAAGGCACTTTGTTCTAAAGAGCAGTATTCCATTCCAAAGAGCTTTGAGGGGTTTTTAAGAAATCTCATGTTAATTTTGATTCATACCGAAGACTATCAGGTGTGTTTACATATCAGAGTAATTCCTGTTGGGCAGCCTGTGATCTTGCTGTATAAACTGCATTGAAATTAGTGTAAAACTCTCTAAGTGTGAGGCTGTTCTGTGCACCCACAGCACAGAGGGGAGAGTATTCCATCTTTAACCTTGTAAGTTGCTCAGTGGACAGATTCAAGCTGGTGTTACTTCTGTTACTTCCCCAGGAGAGCCTTAGTTAACTCTGTGCTGCCTCATCTTTAGTGCTGATGGGATTTGATGTGGTAGTACATGTAGGCAAAAGTGTTCCAGATTCAGGCTGAAGTGACAAAACCCTTCTGTGGTTAACCAGCTCAGGAAACCAGTCTCAAAAGCATTGCTGCTGGGATGAGGAAGAGGACAGGGGAAGGGGAAACTCCTGACAGCTCTGTTCCCATCTGCATCTTTACCAAGGTTTTAATAACCCATCAGAAAGCATTGATGGTTTTCTAAAGTATTTTCCTTGGAGATTTCAAATTGCAAAAGGAGCTTTGAGGAAACAGATGTTTGCTCTGTTCTAGTGGCACAGGGCAGTTTGATCATGAAGATGTCTTCAAATAATGTAGACACTTATCTCCTAATTGTACAAGGGAATAAATCTGAGGTAAAACAGCATTCAAAGGATTGAACTGTTTCTAAATGGGAAGCTGGCAAATGGAGCTGCCCAGTGGGTATATTTGCATTGACATAATACTTACTTTGTTTTTGGGAGTGGGACTTAAACTGTATTTAGTAACTGCAGCATTATATTTCTGAGGTGGGAATATTGCTTGAAAGATGCACATATATTAATGGGGGAAAGAAAATGCACTTGAGTAATTAAGTTACATTTACCCTAGTGCTTAAGGAAAACCCTGCTTGGCAGTGCAGTATTTAATACACTTACTTTTTATTTCCTCACAATTACCTCCTTCAGTGGTGATACATTTACTTAAGTTTGTCAGTAATCCTTTTAATGTCAGTAACAATCCCACACTTTTTGCACTGCTAATGTTGTTTGTCAATATGACAGGATGATGATAAGAGCTTTAGGAGAGCACCTTCGTGGAGAAAGAAGTTTAGACCAAAGGACATAAGAGGTTTAGCTGCTGGATCAGCAGAGACTCTTCCTGCAAATTTCAGAGTTACAACCTCCATGTCTTCACCCTCTATGCAGCCAAAGAAGATGCAGATTGATGGTATTGATTTTGTATAATTTTAAGCATGCTGTGGTGTTTTTTGCCTGAGATTCCAGGGGAATTAAGTCCAAATGACCTTTTTGCTGCATAAAAGCATCTGCCTTGTGCATGGTTGTATTTATAACACTGTGTTTAACCATAGGGTGCTTTGTCATTTCAGGAAGCTGTACTAGGGATGGAGTTTCTTTTTTACATCACTGGAGTAACAAAATGAGAATCATAGCTAGAAATAAATGTAATTTAGGAAAGTAAAATGACTGCTTAGTAGGAGTCTTTTAATCACATGATACAAAACTGTTGATTAGCAGCAATTAGACCAATATGAGCCCCACTTCTGAAATGCAATAAAATGCATTCAAAAATGATGTGAGTAAACCCTCTCAGATAATTTTGAGATGAGTAAAACTTCAGTAATAGTGCACCTGCAGTGGTCATTTCAGTATTGATCACATTTGATATCACTGTTTCATTCATTGCTGTGTACTTAATGATTTTTGGGTATATGTGTGCACACACAGATATGGATTTAAAAAAACCAAACCAACAAAAGCAGACCCCAAAAATCCCATCTGGAAGTGGAAATTGATCACCTGTCACATGAGGGATCTTGTCTGTTTAAAAACCGTAACTGTAGCAACATAAGAAGAAACTTTAGCTTTAATTTAGTTTATGAAAGACACATAGAAACAAATATGAAATGTTTTTTTTACTGGAACAGACAGGGTCAGAACACAATCTGTTGCAGTTGCCTGAGGTTCTGAAAACTTATTTATTCATAAAGCTCAAAAAAGCCAATTTTTGCATCTGATGCTACTCTCAGTAAGCTCTTCTAAATTATAGATACTGCCACTAGCACAAAATACTTACCAGAATTCATGTGGAAAATTCTGTAAATGAAAGTAAGTCAAGTCTTTACCATATAAAACCACTTTCTTTTTGAAATATTAGATATTTACAAACTACATAAGGTATTAAATAATGTACAAAATTGCCAATTTCTCTGTGCTAGTTGGCAAGCAGCTTTTTTTTTGTTAGCCCCTGGAACAAGAAGTGGTTAATATACCAACTGTAAAATAAATTCTGCTTCTCTAACTTGTAACCTTAGAATTGGGTGAGTACCAAAGCTGTAATCACCATTGCTGTGGAGGGTTTTTTTTTTTTTTTTTATTTTGAAAACTAACATGCATGCTGTGTTCTGCATGTCTTCCCATGCTTCTTGGAATAGGCAGTGTATCAGGAACACAAAGATTGGATTCTGCTACAGTAAGGACCTACTCCTGTTAAAGCCTTCTCCTGGTGAGTAAAGCTGGTAGGAATAACACTGAAGCAGTTATTTATTAAATAAAACAGCAGGGATTTTCCTACAGTGCTTTTACACACTTAAAAACAGTCCAGGTTTTCAGGGTAGGTTATTATATTGGAAATCCCGACTTTATTTCCTACAATAAAGACTGAGGGTTGCAATACTGGGTTTTGTCAGTACTGTGTTCCTCCTGTGAGGTTTTTTTAAACAGCTTCCAAAAGGACCTGTGCTAAAAATAGCTCTGTAGAAAGTGTTGAAAGCAAAGATTGGATGAACCTCAGCTAGTGGAAGTGGAAAGGGGGAGAAGAGAATAAATTAGGGATGGAAAGAAAATAATCCAGTGTGTGACACTGCAGCTCAGATTGTTGATCTCTCAAAGTCTTTGCTTGGTCAGCGTTGTCCCACTAAAACATGCTTCAGTATTGAATTGTTACAGGGATATTTCCAGTTCCTGGACACTCCATGCTACTGTGATTGCTTAGGCTGGCTGGTTGGATTTGGCTACCTGCAGCTTCAATTTGGGGAGCTGGGAGCAGTGCTGCTGATAAAAGGCAGCTTAATGTGTTGTAACACAAAATACATAGATTCTGGCTTGTGAAAGATCTGTAGTCCTGTCTTTCTCCAGGATCTGGAATGTCTCTGCAGCAGCCTCTGCTGTATTTTCTCTTGGTACAGTACTTCTCATTTTGCAAGCAAGTCCAGAAACTTTTTTTTTTTTTACCTCAATGAATTTTAAAAAAACAATTAAGTGGATCTTTCCCCCTCACTGATATCTTTCATGGACTGTAAGCTGTGTGTCTTCTCTGCTTGCAGCTTCTTTCTTCTTATTGGTAGCATCCCTTCCAACTCATGTGTTTGCTTCCTCAAATTCAGAACCTTTTTGCATGTATGAGTTGAGTTCTAAAGAGTTCTTACACATGAGATGCTGAGAGAGGAAACTCTTGCACATAGCACCATATGAGTGTGTCAGTTCATAATCTCAGGGGCTCTCTTAATGTATTTTTAGTTGCAAGTAATGGAAGATTTAAGTCTCTTCTCCCCCAGATTCTCCTCCCTGGTTCAGGATTTTCTGTAGTCAGATGATGTGGGATGGAAATCCTCAAGGCAGAGCATTTGCCCTCATTGCTTTATTTGCATTGCAGCTGGAGATTGCAGGAGGCAATAAAATGATACCCAACATGGCATGGCAGTAATTCAGTGCATCACTGCTGAGCTGTTTGTGACAGTCTTGCAATGAAATGATTGTTAAAACCTGCTAATGGAATCTTCTGTGTTTTTTTTCTTTTTGTGTGTTGTTTTTGTTTGTTGTTTTTGCAGTTTACCCACACTATTTCTACCGGTGATATGCAGCATTTTGAACATTTGGAACCCTTAACCTGTTAATACTTGTTAAATGGACACTTTGAGATATTTTATTACAGAGTTTTTAATTAGCAAATAAATTCATGAGTACTATAGAGAAAATATTTTAGAATCTAAATGTTTCTTATATTTATGTGACTTCTCATTTATATAGTTACTTACTTTTTCTGTTTCTATTCAGTCTACAAATCAAATCATTGCTGATTTTTTATTCTAATTTTAGTCTTTCCAACTGAATGTACTGTAATGCTTGTATGTATATGTCCCTATGAGCAATATAGGGTTTTTGTAAATTATGCAGTTACTGTAATTATCATTGTTTTTTAATAATGAAACTGAAGGTGAAAAGGATTTTAATACCTTTGTAAAAGTATCATGACACCGAGCAGTATATATTTTGTCTTTTGGAGCTCTTAGCTTAGATCTGAAAACAAGTCCAGCTTTTTTCAGGTGAGCCTTTCTTGACGTAGGAGGGACGGTACACGAGTGTTGTTCTTCTCAGAGCTGTACCTTTCCACACAGAGGATGTGTCAAGTAGTGGCAATTTGTCTTTATTTAAAGTAGAACTGGTTTGAGGAGCTGGGAGGAGCTCTTAACCCTGCAGGACATGTTGTAGGAGCAGTTGCCTCAGTCCTAACACCCTCTGCTGTGTGTGTGTAGCGACTCTTCGCAGTGACTGAAAACAAGCCATAAACCAAGGACTGTTTTTATTTTTGCTTTCCCTTCCCTGAGGAAGAAAGACTTCGTAATGATTCCTGGTCGTGAGCCACAGGCCACAGAGAGGGTTTTTTTGTCCTAGACCTTTTTGCTTGAAAACACTTGGTGGAAGGATGCTGGTGGAACCAGTTTTAATGGACCAATCCTAAAGCACTGCAGCCTCACAAATGAGTAGTGAAAGATGAAGGTACAATGGGCTGAAAACTAAAGCAGTGCATCTTCTAATAAAGGCCTTACTTTTCTTATGTAAGTCATCCTATGTGTTTTGTAAACTTGTTCTAAAGACTTGTCTGGACTTTAATTTGGATGGTTGTAGCCATGTTGGACTGTATGAGTAGAAAATGTATCTTGACACTTGTAAATGGCATATAAAAAAGCCAGCAAGAATCTGTTCAGATGGTGCATTATTTATTATGCAACAATATATATAGCATGTCTTTTTTCTTATTTTGTTTTCCACTTTTAACTTGCTTGTAAAACTGAAATTCATTGTTACTGTTCTGTTTTTCTATTAATCTTTTGTGTATTTTCAGATTATGTAACAATATGTACAGTCTACTTTTGAACTATTTTTATCACAGTATTATTTATTGCTTTCAATAAAGTACTGATGCATTTTCCACTGCCAATAAAACACTATGGAAAAGCTAAGATCTAATTGTATGCAGGCAGAAACTTTTACAGTGAGTGGATATTGTCAATAAAGCATCTTAATGATTGTTTGCTGCCCTGTAGATCTGGTTTCAAATTATGACCTTTCTCCAGTAGCTAAAATATTCCATTAGATGTGACATTTTCTTTGGAATAGTTCAAGTTCACATGCATTAATACCAGTTTTCTGGAAAAAACTGCTTTATTGCCTACTTCTACTCATAGTTAGAACTATGATTTGCTTTTTAAAATAATAAACCAGACTTGTCACACAACTTCAGTGTATTCTGGTCCACATGGTGAAGATGGAAGTGCTGTCCTAGTCAGCAGCTACATTTGCTTTGGTAATAAAAAGAGATCATGGCCATAGTGATATTTGGGGAGAAACACAGGAGTTGAGGGAACCAGTGCAAAATGGGGTCACAGTAGGGCTGTTCGTGTCCATTTTGCTATATTTGTAAACCATTTCATTGAGTAGAAGACAAAAGGATAAAGTTGCAGAATAATGGAAGCAGTAGTGAAGCATTTTTCATCATGCCCTCCAGATCAACAGCAGGATGTGGAATGCCTGGAGAAACACTGCCATGGATGCTCTAAACCTTGTTCAGTGATGCATCTCTGTTTGTCTGGCTTGTCTGTACGAGTTGCTGTCTGTTCATTTGCAGTCTCTTTTATATTCTCAGAGAATCTATCTTTCTAGAAAAAAACTAAAATGGAACTGCAGAAGGAAATCCTGACTCAATGCTCAGCTAAACTTTGCTGTTTAGAGAAACTTGCCTAGGCGTTGCTGGTCACTGATGTGATAGTAGGTGTTCAAAGTCATGTATTGTTGCTTCTCAAAAGTGAAACCAATGCGGGATAGACTTGTAAAATGTGAACAGAAAATGCGTTTATTATTTCAAGGCTGTAAAACCTTAACTGTTATGGAACAATGGAATTGACACGAGAGGTAGAATAAATGAGTGAAATGGCGAAAGCTTTCACAAACTGGCAAAACTGTGTGTGGTGCCTTCCTTCTGAGTTATACAGCAGAGCTGTGCTGAGAGAGATCCAGAAAAACGTGTCTTGCTCAGTTTTAATGACTCCCACACACCCTGCTGAAAGAAAACTGTGCATGTGGAAAAGGCACCTGGGCCTGTTACAGTGATCTTTTGATAATACTTGATTAAATACAACGTTTTGTAAATTGCCAAATGTCTTTTACAGCCCTCTTTCCAACTAAAGTCTGTAAAATTCAACCATGCATCCTGTCTGCATGCTTCAGAATTATGAGTGAACTTTAAACTTGCAATTTTGCATGTTTAAAGGGACTGTCAAAACAGATGTTTTAACTCTTGTCTTTTGAACTGCTGTAGCAGCATCTTGTAGACAGTAGTGATCTATCATGCCAGGATTTGGAGAACAGGTAAATTAGTTCAAAGCAAAATTTGTTTTTGGAACTTGGTAGGCTAAAGATTGAGAGGGAGGGGCAGCAAAATTAATTTTCGGGTGAATAAAAATTGACATTAAGTGTTTGGGGGAGGTACTTTTAAAAGAAAATGAAGAGTCACTTTGCCTTTAAAAGGAAAGTTTTTCACTTCCCACTGTCAGGGTTGTAGCTTTGGTGCACAAGTTACTCTACATTTTATTAATTTCATTGTTTGTTAATAGTTGGGTCTTGGGAGGGAAAGGGTAATTGTAGCTAACTTATATAGCAGTACCTTTTGGTTTTATATGAGATGTTAGAACAGATGGATGAAAAGTGATATATAAGTGTGGTTGGTATTCCTACCTGCACATGGAGGGACAGGTGAAGACTCCAAAAGGACAAAAATCAGATAGAATTAATGCCTAAAGGATTGAGGTTCTCTGCACAAGTGTTCTCTAGCAGACCACTTTTTGAGAATAAGTTCAGCCAAGTTTTTCAAATACGCTATATTCAGTTTATGGGGTAAATCGCACTGTATGTAATCCAGGAAAAAGTAAGTAAGTGTATTTATAATGTGAACTGGCTACATTTGGAATGAAGTTTTTTTATCGTCTTGCCCTCTATTACAGCTTGAATTTGTGTGTTTATCTGTAATGGTTTTTTTTTCCGCTGGAAATGGCGTTCCTTGCTCCTCTCGAAGATGCTAGCAGCGGACAAACCAGCACCTCCTACCACAGTGGTTTAAAACCCCGTAGCTTCCATTCTGGCATCCATTTCACTGGGAGCCCCTGGGGGATACCAGCCACGGGGGAACCTTTTGCCCACTGATAAAAAATGATGGAAACCCTTGGGGACGCAGTAGATGCAGCTTCCAAAACATGACGGTGCAAAAGTCAGTATTAAAGATGTTCAGAACTGCACCAGCAGCTCCTCTGTGGGCCATTTCAAAACTACCGATGGTGCATTTTATGAGCGGCTGAAAGAAACGGGGAACAGCAGCTGCAGGAATAAATATTTCTCACCTTCGGAGCGGCTCGCAGCCCGCAGGCCCCGCGGGAGGCGGCGATCCCGCAGCCGCCCCTCCCGGCGGGGCGGAGCGGAGCCCGGCCCGCTCCCACCTGGAGCCGGGAAGAGGAAGTGGGAGCTCGGGAGAAGCGGAAATTGCAGCAGCAGCAGCCGCCGCCAGCCCGGGAAGCACCGGCGGGGAGCCAGCGCCGAGGAGGAGGCGGCGGCAGAGGCAGAGTAAGCGCGGCGGGGCTGAGGGGAGCCGAGCCGGGGAGCGCAAGGCGGGGGTGGGGGGCCGTCGCGACTCGGTATCTTTTTTTTT
>VXBI01011470.1:97070-121596 GCA_013397375.1 Toxostoma redivivum | reverse complement strand
GCAGAAATATGGTCTAGGGACTCTTAAATCTTTCTTTGTCACTGGAAATGTAATTTTTCCTGCCTCTGTAGATGAAAAGGTTTTCTTTGTGCTGTTTTGGTGCAAGAGCCAGTAGTACCAGGGGAGAAGCTGAGGGATCTGAGCAGCTCCAGTTTGGTACTTTAAGGAAACGTTTGGTCCCTTAATTCTTACACTTTGTTTAGAATACTGCTACCACCAAACTCGTAAAAACTCTGGCAAAGTAACAAACTGAGCTCTCTGATGGAAAAGCAAATGAGTGCATCCCAGAGGGATATGTGAAACAGAAGTGCTGCATCTCCTAAATCTTGTGTTTCTTACAAAAAGTGTCTAGGACCGAACTTTAAAACAGTTTTAGGAAATGTGTGATGTTGCAAACAGAGGGAGACTGAACTCTGGTTACTTCAGGGATCAGTGTTACTCTGCTCTATTCTGAGGGCAGTGGGGATTTCTGCTGACTGAATTACACCTGAGGAAGCTTAAAACTCAGGTGGGAAGTACTTAAAGTACAGATTACACCTTGAGTTACCCTTCTTTTCGTAGCCTGCACTGCCCTCAGTTCAATTCCTGTGAATTTTAAGGAATTGCTTTGGGAAGAGGAGATGCAAGTTTCCTTATGTTTTTATTTTGCAGTACAGTGATGTCCAGAATGCTCTGTTAGAATTAGCCCTGATACCACAGGGACTGTGTGATAAAAGATGATCCTTGTTCCAAAAAGCTGCCATCTAAATAGAAAGTGTTGGGAAGAATTTGAATTAGGACATGAGGAAAAATAATATGTTTCAGGCACAAATCAATTCTAGGTAAAGTATTGTTAAAATAGCAAAATTCCTTTCCACATTAGTCTTAAAACCAGCAGTTTATTTTCTTTTTTTAAACAACGTTTTGCAGTGGGACAAATACAGTGTCTCAGAATATGAGGAAATGTTTTGTACACTGAAAAAACAGGAAGGGCTTGAAAAGTACAAGTGATCCTACTTCTAATTAAGATGATCGTTTTGTCAGCTTTATATTTTGCATCTTTAAGAAGTTGCTTGCTGAAACTAGCTTAGTAAAAGTTGCTGCTTTGTTGTTTTTTAAAGTATTCATCAGCTGAGGGAGAATGTATTCCAAGAACACCAGAACCTCAAAGAGAGGGAACTGCAAACAGGACCAAAAGCTTCCCATGGCTATGGAGGGAAGTTTGGCGTGGAACAAGATCGCATGGATAAAGTAAGTGTGGATGGGGCTTCCGTGGGATGAGGTGATCAGTCAGTGATAAGCCTGGCCTCACCACTCTGTGTGTGAGCTGAGCTTGTTCCAGCTTTGCTCTGGGATGTGCAACGGCCCCACGTGGTTTTGATTGATGCCAAGTCTGGAAAGGATTTCCCTGGAGTCAGGATTCAAGTTTTTAAAGTTATGTTTCTAAATGAACAAAGAGCTTGGTGCATTAATAAATCCAGGCTGATCTTTTTATTTGGATGCTGGGCCAGCTCCTCTATGCATATAGATAGAGACTGCCAAAAAATGAAAAAAGATGTGCTGCTGCATTAAAATCAGAGTGCAGCTCAAAATATTGTACTTCAATCAGATGGTAGTATTTTTATATAAGAAGTTGATGGCTGTTTATGTTACAATGTTAAAAAAATGTAAATCTTAGTGTAATTCCTTTAGTCATGTGATAAATAAGCATATCAACTTCTGTTTGCTTTCTTTCATGAGCTCTGCTAGGATAAGAATCACATTTCTAAATAAGAAAGTTTTCTTACTTTATTTGTATTCTGTATTCTTGATAACTTGACAGCTGTAAATTTTTGCTGGATTCTCATATGAATTGCTGTTAATTGAGTTAATTGCTGTCCAGTTCTCAGTGGGCCTTTAAAGTAGGCTAGCCTTTGAGAAAATGAATTGCTGAGCGGATTCAACCACCAGGCCTGTTCTTCTGCTGCTCTCTAGTGTCAGCAATTTATCCCTCACCTGTGTCTATGGAGAAAAAGAAAGGAATAAAAGTCAGCAGTGTTTCCTATAGGCCAGAATTAATCATGGGGAAAAACATGCTGATCATGCCCATGTGAGTGATGGTGGTGGCAGGAGGTGTTCATGATTTCTGTTTGTAATAAATCTTTCTCCCTTGTAACTGTAGTTCTGAAGCCTTGTGGCTGAGATGTCTCCTTTGCAGGTATCTGTGCAGGTGTGCTGCTCCTAAAGCTTGGCTTGAAAGCTTGGCCATTAAACCAGGGTTGCTGCAGCATTGTCATGGAGCAGGGTTTTGCTGCATTTAGGGCAAAACCTTGGTGCTGAGTAAAAATGAACATTTCCATCACTCTGTGTGCCATACCTCCTAAGCTGGTGTAAAATGTACAGAAAAGTTATGAGGGTATTTGACTGAAATAGAGATTACAGAAAAAAATATTTTTCTAAGTCTTTTCCAAAGGGGGCTTAGTTGTAATGCTTGTTATTTAGAGAAATGCAGAAAGTCCTGGTACCACCAAGAAAACACCATGCTTACACCTCAGCTGGTGTGACAAAAGAGAGATCAGGTAAAACCACGTAAAACCTAAAATTTTCAGAGCTTCGTGTTTTCCATAAATGTAATGGGAAGAATAAAGGGAAGTGAGAGCCTTTTCTGTCACATTTCACAGATACTGTCCTACAGAGCACCTGAAAATGAACAGGAGTGTGATTCAGTCAGGAAAAGAAGGAGCTTTTTTTAATGTTTTTGAGTTTAAGTACTGTCCTGTTATTGCCATCCTTGATCTCCTTGATCTGTTACCTGGCAAATTACTTCAGCCAGTAATGCTTTGCTTCCCTACCAGCTGGGAAGGTTCCCTTCAGCCTCTGTGTAGAAGAAAAAGAGCAAACACTGTAAAATCCAGGGTACTTAGGTGTGCAGACACCTTGTGTGCTCAAGTTAATTCACCTTGGTCCTGCTGCCTGGCACAGGATTGTCCAATATTGGATTACTGGTGAGTTGCAGGTTGCTCTGGCCAGTTCCCAGTGTTGGCATTGGGCAAGGAAAAAGCATTTTTGCTGGAGGTATGAGGCTCCAGCATCAATTCCAGGGCTCCTTAGCACTAGGTCAGTGTAACACTAGCAAGGGCTGTGTGGAGGCACTTCCAGGTGTGTAATTACATATCCCTGTGTCCTGCCAGTTATTGTGGGGCGGATGGAGCTCAGTCTCCATTCAGCTCAACTTCCAGGGCCAGCATGCAGGGCTGGGATACCTTTGGCACAGGTGTGGATGCATCTCCTCATGTTCAATACCGTTTTGCATATGAGGAAGATGCCTTATTGTGATTTATGCAGGAGACTTGGGTGCCTCCCTAAACCAAATGGCAGCTGGCTTTGGTTGTATTTGTATCGTTGTGCAACAATATTGTTTTATTTGTTGCAGTCCTCTGTCAGCTAAAACAGATCCCTGAATAAACACAAGGCTGTGTGTTTCACCTAGAACTCACTTCAAATTCTGCATGAACACCATCAAGACTCCCTCTGTATCTGTCTTGTTTTCATTCCTATGCTTTTGAAGTGCAAATGCAGGGCATAAAGTAGTCCCCATAAAATGCAGTCACTTCCCTTGCCTAGGCTGGATTGGTAGCATGGCAGCATCCTTGTGGAGACTTCCCAAGTGAGTAGGGATTTCCAGGGAAGTCGGTTTCAACAGGAGGAGTGGCAGTGATGCATGTTGGTAACAAAACTCACCCTCAGGTTGCTTGGTGCAGTGTTTTGTCTGACACACAGGACTGTGTAGAACTGCTGTCTCTGAACTTCACCAATTTCTTCCAGTCAGCTGTTGGACATGAATACCAATCCAAACTTTCTAAGCATTGCTCCCAAGTGGATTCGGTGAAAGGATTTGGTGGCAAGTTTGGAGTACAAACCGATAGAGTTGACCAGGTGAGTGATTTCATCTCCTCCTGCAGACACCCACAGTGCTTTTCTCCTTTTGTACATAAAACTAAAAAATTCCAGTGCCTCGGGATGCTGGTGTGGGCTGCTCTTCCTGCTCTTCTTGAAGGTTAGCAGAAGCTAACACTGACTTTTAGGGAGATAAATTACTGTTTAAAGCAGAGTAGAAAAAGCCCCTTGTGGGAAGTTGAGATGAGTTGAAAAGAAGTGTTAAAGTACTACTTTTTTGTGTTCTTTGACAAGGTCAGTGTGAATACTGTAGAATGTTTGGGGATGGTTTGTCCTGTGTCACAACGTGAGTTACTGGGCAGGATAATTGATGTTCTGTTCCAAGATTGTGTAACTATCCCTGCATGGAAATGCTGGATTTCTGTCATACTGAATTGCTGGACCTGGCAAGGCCAGACTGGAGTGTGCTGCTGGTGCAATTTGCTTTGGCAAGGGAGGACAAAAGCCTGGCCATGAACACATGGACTGAATGACCATGTAAATTAATAAGGCCCCTAAGTTAAAGAGGTATTTATGCTCCCAGTCCAGAAAGTCAGAGTACAGGAACTTGCTGTGCTCTATGTCCACTGAGGTGTGTGCAGTTTTTCTCCTAATGCCTAACTCTGTCACACTTGTCATTTTATTTCTCTTCCAGTCAGCTGTTGGGTTTGAATATCAGGGCAAAACTGAGAAGCATCCCTCCCAAAAAGGTAAAGTGGGGAGGTGGTCACCTTGGTGGGCACATTTTCTGTAAAAAATAGAGTAGATTCTTTCACTGTATGGGAAACACCTCCTTTAGTGAGACTTCTGCATGACATTCTCAATGAATGAAATGGTGGGTTTGGTGGAACAGAGGAGGAAAAAATTAATTTCTTAGCAGTTCCATGAGTTGATGAGGTTTTAAGACAAGGAAATAGGAAAATATTTATCAGGAGTCTTTCTGAAGTGAGGTTCAAGGACATGTCAGGAAGACTGGGAGTTGCTCTTTTTGCTTTATTGCACCATGTTGGAAATAGGGAAAAATTTAAAGGGAACCATCATAGGCTATAGGACCATTGCTTGTATTTAAAATTAAACTGAATTTTATGTGCTAAAGCATTCATAATACTCCAGTTCTGAAATAACTTGTTTTTACCCTCAATTGTTAGGCTATGCTGTATCCATGACAAGTTGCCTTCATGCTGTTTTTATTGTGCTTTACTCTCAATGCAGACTACTCAAGTGGTTTTGGTGGAAAATACGGAGTACAGGCTGACAGAGTGGACAAGAGTGCAGTGGGGTTTGATTACCAGGGGAAAACTGAGAAACACGACTCCCAGAAGGGTGAATAGACACACATGTGTTAGCAGGCTCCTTCCCTGGTGCTGTAAGCACTGCCCATAGGCCATGTTGTAAAATACTCATATTTTACACCTCTTTGCACTTCTAACCTGCTGAAAGGTAACGCTGGGTAAAATTTACATTGCTGAAAACCTCGAATTCTGAAAAAAAAAAAAAACCTAAAAAAAATTCTGCCTGGTTTTAAGGGATGGTCTAGGGCACACAGGTTTGTCTGGAGGTTTTTTACAGCTCCTTTTGAAAAGCTGTAAATCAAATTATTCAGACTGTGAGCAGCTTAACAACCACAGAGAAGTGCTTCTGAAAGAATCAACTGTTTATGGATTAAAACACATAGCAGTGTTTAGAGTTAATATTGTGTTGCTGCTCAAAAGTTTCCAGGCATATCTGATCAAAAATCGACCATTTTATTGAAAAATGGGGATATTTTTGTCATCTGTTTTCTGTTTATCCCAAATATATGTTTGCACTCTAGAAATGCTGACAAGGAGCAGGGGGTGTTTAAAATCATCCAGGCTGTTGCTGACATGGGTTTTGAAGTTCACTTCGCTATAAGTGTCTTCAGAATTTTACTAAGGAGTCAGGCAGCTGAACTGCTGATATTACCCAGCAAAATGCTATTTTATTTTCCATCCTGGAGAATGTGTTCTGAAGGATTTCTGACTTCAGTGTCCAAAATCCAGTTAAACTGCAGATGTCAGTGCTTCTTTCAAAACATGATGCAATGCTAGCAGCCCTATTATCATTTTCTCAAGGTGATGATTTTGTTGCTGAACACTTACAAACAAAACTCTTCCCTCTTATCTCTAGATTATTCCAAGGGCTTTGGTGGTAAATATGGTGTCGACAAGGACAAAGTGGATAAAAGTGCTGTTGGCTTTGAATATCAAGGCAAAACGGAAAAACACGAATCACAGAAAGGTTTTTATTATCTTCTTTAAAAATAGTAGCTCAGACCATTTTAAACCTGGGAAAAGTACTTTGGGGGTTTTTTTGGGTGGAAGTTTTTAGTTTGTTTGGGGTTTTTTTTTTGTGGTAAATGTGTGATTGCCCCGTGTGTGTGTGTGCAGATTTTGGATCCCCTTAAAAAAGTGAATGTATGATGTGAACATGGCAGCTCACCCCCTAACATATTCCTGGGTTTTTTTATTAAATGTACTTTACAGCTGCAAATTGCAATAATGTTTTCTGAAAACTTCACAGATTATGTGAAGGGCTTTGGAGGCAAGTTTGGTGTGCAGACAGACAGACAAGACAAATGTGCCCTTGGCTGGGACCACCAGGAGAAGGTGCAGCTGCACGAGTCCCAGAAAGGTACATCAGCTCTCAGTTCCTTGCTGTTCTTTCTGCCTGCCCTCATTTTGACCTCCTGTTGCCTGTGTGAGCGCTGCCCTGATGTCTTGGGCACAGCCCCTCAGGAGCTGATGTGAGGCACCTTTCGTGTGTCTGGGTTTTGCTGTCACTGGTTGAACTGGTGGCAGAGCTGACACCCAGCCCCTCCAAGTCTAGGCTCAAGGCTAAATTCTGCCTTTATGAGCCTGCAAGCATGCTGGATTATTTTCCTTTTTCAGTAGAGCTGTGAAAACAACAGGTTAGGAATTCCCTTGTGCTTTCCACAAGTAAATTTTCCCATCTGGATTCTGTTGTGTATATCCCTATTTCCATGCAGGAAGAGTTGAAAACCAAATGCTGTCCTTTTTCCTGGCCTGTGGGGTACCTATTCCTGTGAAATACCTGGTGCCCAGTAAAAATAAAACTTCCTGTAAAATACAGCTGTTGCTCCTTGGCCCTCTGCCTGTCACTGCTCTTGACTTAAAGAAATTAATATTTTTTAAGTAATGAAATTAAAACTTCCTCAAAATATTGTTCTGTTGGGTGCTCCAGCAGATTTGTTGTGAGAGGATTACCCGAAGCCCTTTTTTTCTGTGCCATCCATAATTTTAAACACACAAACACACATGTATATTTATGTCTATAAATTTATATATATATGTGTGTGTGTATATATATATGTAAATGGCTGTTCCCTAGGCAGCACTAGGGAATGATCAGCTCTTAGCTGAAACCTTTTCTCCCTCAAGCTGTGTGGCAGCAGGAACATTCCTCCTTCCTTTAAGGAATATCTGAAGGGTGGTCTCTATGGAGCCCATCTTCACACCTCTTTAAAAATCAGTTCTCTGTACAGATGTTAACCACACTGATGAAGGAAGCTCATTTGATTCCCTTGTATGTTTTGGTGTTTATTTTGTTATTCTCTTGTATCTTTTGTTGTTTTGTTTGGGTGAACAAATTACCTGTGTGCCTGTGTTCATACCTTTGATCGAATGCAAGTGCATTATGCAGTATGGATGAAGAATGTTGAAAAATGCTTTTTTTTCTGTGACTTCAGAATGGTGTTCTTATATCTGATAAATCACCTCAAGTTGAGACTTTTTTCAATTTACTTTTACAGATGTGTCTTGAGATATTTCTTTTTTTTCACCATCCAAAATTGCCAATAATTGAAAATATTGCAAAAATTATTTTGAGTGTCTCTGACTAAACTTATTTTCCTGCCTTGCTTTTAATGTATCCCATGTGGCTTTTTCAGACTATAAGAGTGGTTTCGGAGGCAAATTTGGTGTACAGACAGAAAGGCAGGACCCATCTGCTGTGGGGTTTGATTACAAGGAGAAGCTAGCCAAGCATGAATCTCAACAAGGCACCGTTTTCACTTGTTACTTCTTACCAGTGCAGCCACTTCTTACACAGTCTGAAATAATTTTCTAAGTAGAGCAACGCCAGGAATGTGCAGACACTTTCTTGCGCTTCTATTCTTCCATGATCCAGCAGTTTTCTTCATCTTACCCTTAAAATATTACCTAAAGCAAGCCTGTGTTCAGGAAACACCCAGTGTTTAGTCAACAGCTCTGCAAAATCCTGGATTAGTTAATAGCTGTACATGCAGTGTGACAATAAAATTATTGTTAGTATGATGTTAATGAAGTCAGCTTTAGGGGCTAAATATAAAGTTTAGCCTGGGTAAATTGGTGGGAAAATACTCAGATAAAGACCATGCATGTAACCATTAACAAGCAATGGGCTGTGGCAAGATGATTTTTTGAAGATTGTAGTCTTTGAAAGAAGTAGAGAATGTTTGTGGTTCTTGGGTGAGCAAATGCTGTTATAATGCTCTGTTTATTCATTGTGAAATAGTTGGGGTACAACCCATGAATTCCTGGTTTTCCGTTATCTTAAAGTGAGGAGTCTGGAGCAGGAAAATGTAAGTGTAGTATATTTATTGTGGCTGAAAATACATACAAAGCTGAAGAAAATGAGGTTGTTCATTGATAGCTGATATTTTCCTGTGCTATAGTGACACATATTCAGACTTCCAGAGCCCGAGTGCAAGCACTGCAATAGCTGGTAGGGAAAACCAGTGGCTTGGGGGCTGAGAGGAGAAGGGGTTACATTTCAGGGATGGATAGGAAATCTGGACAGTGTAAGGGCACATTCCTACAGCTCACTGCCACCACAAAGAAGTGTTTTTCCAGCCACACACTCTTGCTGCTGCTGTTGTGCTGCTCTGGTGCTCCTCAGACATTCCTCTGAGAGCAGAAACCCCTCTCCTGTCTGGGTTTGTTTGTTGTTTTTATCCATGTCACTGAGTGAATTTGGGAGTGTGACAAGTGCTGAGGGCAGCACCAGCTGGGAGGAAGAGTGTGCAGCTCAGAGCTGTTGTGGGATAGCACAGCCACCCCATTTCTGTGCTGGTGAGTTGCTTTAGGCAGCTAAAGCTGGCCTGTGCAATTGCCCCTTTCCCTGTGTAGAGCTGGAGTTATCACCAATGGCTTTAATGTTCACCAGCTGGGTATCACAACCAAACCCACTGGAATGAGAAATTTGTTACATTTTCCTGCCATTCACAAAGAGCAAAAAAAAGTCAAAATCAAAACACCTCTGTGGTCACCGAAGACTCCTTTGAGCAAAGCAAAATGGCTCAGGCTCTGTGATTCCTGCAGAGGGCTCAGAATTGCTGCTGTCAAAGGCTGTGTTACAGAAGTGGTGCATCAGGAGGGCTCTTCCCTTACTCCTTGCTTGATACATGTTCAATCCTCAGCTTCATGTTTACTCAGGGAATGCATGTGGCCCACAGTCTGTCATCTGCTGGTGTTCCTGAGGGCTCCTGGGCTTCTGTGTCCTCTCTGCATCAAAGCCAAGTTGCATTTTCTCTAGTGGCTGTCACTGGCTCTGCATGCAGCTGAAATGGCTCTTTGCACCTGAGGTGGCTGTTTGCATTTGGCAGCGAGGCGGGAGGGGCACCCAACTCCCTGCTCTGACCTTTTCTGTCCTTTTAGATTATTCCAAAGGATTTGGAGGGAAGTACGGTGTCCAGAAAGACAGGATGGACAAGGTAAGTTTCTTCAGAGAGCCATGACTTCTGACCCTGCAGAACAGCCTGGTTAGATCTGCACTGCTCAGCTGTCTGTTTCTGGACACTTCTCCAGTCTAAGGGCAGAGTTTTGTGCTTTTCTAAACCTTTAAAAAGCAAATTTATACACATAGAGCTGATGCCATTTTATGTAGATTAGAACAGCAGCAGTTACACAATGTATGTTTATTGCCTTGTTTTTAGTTCTGGTGAGTCACTCAAGCTTTTAAATTTTAATTAATAGGATTTTGATGTGTTTAGAACTGCCTCTGAAGATTAATTCTTTCTAGCTTGACTTGCAGAAAGATTATTCTGATTGTCAGGTTTTGATTCTTCCTGATTTGGTTTTGATGTTCTGCTTTAAAGCCTTAGGGATAGTATCATAGTAAAATATCTCCGATTGAGTCTGTGTTATTGTCTTCATGAATTGTGGGGGTTTTTACTTGTATCCTTTTTGTCCTTACTGATAGAATGCAGCAACTTTTGAAGATATTGAGAAACCAACATCAACTTATCAGAAGACCAAGCCAGTAGAAGCTGGTAAGGCATTGGCCCCAAGTCCTTTCTTTGGAGGTGACAATGTCCAAAATCCTGGGATATTGATATAGTAGTGCTGAGTAAGGGTCATCCAGAGAGAGCTGCTGTGTTTGCAGCTCTTTAGCAACCTCAGATACTCTTCCCTCCCTCCTTTAGAGGCTGCTTTGCTTTGTTCCAGTTTGTTTTTTTCTCTTGAGGCTCATCAAAGTTAAGGAAGGGAGAATAAAAAGTGTGACAATAAGGAAGGAGTAAGGAAGAATAAACTGTGTAGGGTAGTGGTGGAGGCTGTACCATGAAGGAGGGAGAAGTATTATGGAGGATTTTTTGGAAGAGAAATAAGGTGCACAAGAGGTTTGAGCTGGGAAGGGTGAGGAAGAAAGAGAAATAGGACTTCCCTGATTGAACTATAAGCTCAGAGGGCAGAAAAGCAGAATTTTGTAGCAAAAACTCATTCCAGGCTACTTTTATATAAAACCTGAAACATGATTTCAGTTCTTTTCCATGTTTCAGTTGCCAATAAAACAAGCAGCATCCGAGCTAACTTTGAGAACCTGGCCAAGGAGAAGGAGCAGGAGGACCGAAGGAAGGCAGAAGCTGAGAGAGCCCAAAGAATGGCCAGGGAGAAGCAGGAGCAGGAGGAGGCTCGGAGGAAACTGGAGGTCAGTGAGATTCAAATCCCATTGGAGCAGCCTGATCTCAATGCAATGCTGGGAGAAACAGGAACCTTCTTTCCAGCTGGCCTTTAAAGCTCAAAGTGTGTGTTTGTGCCTGTGCTTCAGATGTGTTTGACTCCAGCCTGGCCATTTCCTCCTGTACTTCTGCTTTTGGCATTCCCACATTCCCTTTGGGCATGGAGGAGCTCATGAGAGGAGAGCTCTGTGGTCCCCAAAAGGCCCTGCATGTTCAAGAAGGTTCAAGAAGTTTAACCCCATGGTGAGAGCTGGTGATGCTGTTCCTTTGGGAACAGTGTTTTGGGAGATGGAGGTGGTATAGCACACAGCCAGGAGATTAGGGGAAGATAATCTTTCAAATGTTAATTGAATCTTAGTTAGGGAATTAAAAAAATTGACTTTGCATAGGCATGGGTAAAAACTTCGTGATTTTTGTGTTATTCATAAGCAAGATAAACCCAGGACAGAAACTGCATCTTATCTGCTTTAAGGAATTTACATATTTGTTTACATTAGTTTGTGTTAGAGGAGACTAAGGCTTGATGTAATTAATTTGTAAGAGAATGAAAGAGTGCCTGGTAGGCTCTCTTCCTCTAAAGTGATTGCTTTTATTTTTTATTTTTCCTTGTTTCCCCTTTTTCTCTCAGCTTATCACCTATTCTGCCTTATGGCATCACGATGTGCAGTGTGAGCATATGTTCACTGCAGACATGTATCACGAGCTGAATGGGAGCTCATCTTCTGTGCATCATTCTAATGCTGCCTTTCCTCCACGTGGACTTCTAATACCTTCCCCCAAACACTCCTGGGGTTTCTTTACTGTGCTGGAGATAGGCTGGGAGAGGAAGAGGTCATGGAATGGTTTGGATTGGAAGAGATCTTAATTGCTCTCTTTTTTGTTTAAATTACTTTGTTATCTCAGAAATTACATTATTTCTCTACTGGTATTTATGCTGTAAGTGTGGGTTAAATCCAAGCATTTTGCTGGATCTTTCTTGTGTTTCATCAAAGATTCTGTTGCCTGGACACATTTGAAGTTTTTTTCTCCCAGAGCTGGTATTTAAATTTCCCCGTAACCAGATGATTAATGTTTTTACAGCCTGAACATCTCCATGGTTAATTGTGGGATTCTGCAGATACAGAGAGAGAGGGGGGATGTGGTTGAGGGGAACTGAAATGGCTCTGCTGGCAGTGCCCCTCGTTCCCAAGCTGAGCAGGGGAAGGGCAGGGATGTGATCTGCACCATCCACAGAGAGTGCAAACGGCAGGGATGGACTCTGACTGGAGTGAACTTTATTTTTGTCAGTGAACTTCTTCACACAAAAGAATAAAGCCTCACTTTCAGAGGGTATGTGGGCATACACACTCCCACAATGGGAATGCATATATGGACTGCATTCCTTCCAGAGCCCTGGTTACTGGTAATCCTCGTTCTGGTTTGCTTTTCACAAATGCCACACAGGCAAAGAGTGCTCAGGGAGCTCTTCTTTGATGGCTGGGTTGAGTCAATGCTGCCTCATGATTTCACTGTGCTCTGCTGCCTTGCAAAAAAAGGCAGGATGCTCTTTCATGTGGAGCATTTCACTGTGGAACAAAACCTGGCCTTAGGGGAACCATGCAATTTAAATGTTTTGTGGCAATTACACTGTGTCTATCCTAAACTGTAATCTGGATTGCAGACCCATTTCCTAGGACAAATTAGTCAAACTGCTGCCAGATTTGCCATCATTAATGGATTGATACTGCTTGATTTGTCCCCAAACTTAAGTTTGACTTCTAATAATCACTTTGCTGGTGCCTTTTTATCTTTTTTATCTGTAGCACAGGAGTTAAAAGTGGGGGAGGGTTTGCATCAGGAGAGACTTTTTCCAGAAAGCACAGCACTAAGCTTTGAATTGTCTTCAAAGCTGGCTCTGCTCTCAAAACACACTTTTTACTTTCTTTGTTAGATGTATTTTTTTCTGAGCTGTGACAAGCAAATGAAAGGAAGAATTTTTTGCAACAGAGTCTTACCACTGTATCTCTGTACTGCCATTCCTCCTGAGAATCCTCTGAGTGTTACAGCTCGATGGGCCTAAACTACTGGAGTACATAGATTCTCAGTGCACACATCCTCTCCTCCTTTTTTCAATGAAGAAGACAGTTTGGCCCTGGATTCATGGTTGGCTTTTCCCCTGTGGTAAAGGGAGGCAAAATGAAAGTTATCTGTTGAAATAGTTACCTTGTTTTGTGTCATGTGAACAACACAGTATTTCTTGCACGTCAGTGTCCTGTCTCCCTAATGAGTGGCTTTCCAATGAGTGTGGAATTGCCCAGGGATTCACAGGTGGGATGGCACAGCATGAAGCACTTAACAGAACAGATCCACATTCTTTGTGAAACAGAACACAAAAACAACACTACTTTTACTTCTACCATATCTCTGTACTCCTCTGAACACTGGAGTCCTGACTGTCACTAGGACAGTATAGGACCCACTTCTGTCTGAACTATTCAGTCCTTTGCCTTGGCAGGATGTTTTGCAGACCTGCCAGAGCTTGCACAACCATTTTTCATCAAAGACAGTTCGTGAGTTGTGCACCCAGAAAAAAACATGTGTGGGCTTCAGGTTCTGTAAGCTCTGGCTGAAATAGGACATGAGGCCCAGGCAGCTGATGAGCAGAATGAATACACTGAGCACCAAAACCCTGCAGCTCCTCTGGAGACGGGCCAAACAACTCTGGGGCTGTTTTTAAACAGAATGGTTCAGGCTGTTTTTAATCAGAAATGCAGCATGCCTATGTGCCATGGGGTTTTTTCTCTTCCCTTTTTTCTCTTCTGCCACATTTCTGGTGCTCTGCTTGGCCCAGCCAGCCCAGTCATCCTGTGACTGCAGCAGTTCATTGCAGGATATGCTGCCTGTCCTTCCTTCTGGGGAGCTGTCTCTCGTTCACCTCCTCAGTGACTGAACTGCACTGAAGTTTTCCTTTCTCCTGGATTTAGGAGCAAGCTAAAGCCAAGAAGCAGACCCCACCAGCCTCTCCTGTCACGCAGGTGGTGGAGCAGAAGACGCCCTCCAGCCCGGTCTACGAGGTTTGTTGGGATCCCCTTTGGGATGTGGGCTTTGATCCTGAGCACAGGAGCCTCTTCACAAAGCCCTGACAGAGCTCCTCTGTCTTCCTGCAGGATGCAGTTTCCTATGAAGCTGGGTCAGCCTACAAGAGCTCCAGCCCATCCTACCCTGCTGCCCGGGAGCCAGAGGCTGGCTACAAAGCGGCACAGCCGGACTACCAGGAAGCAGTGAGCCAGCGGGAGGCTGAGTACGAGCCAGAGACTGTCTATGAGGTGGCAGGAGCAGCAGACCACTACCAAGCAGGTTTGTGTCTCACAGCAAACCCTTTAGGATAAGAATTATTTCCTTGTGCAAGAGCTTAATGAGCAGCTGTGCTGGTAGCACACTGTCCTGGTTTGCTAAACTCTCACTTCCGTGAGAGGCTTTCTACATTCCCCACCAACAAACTTTAATTAGGAAATTAATAAATGCAGCAAGGTGTTGAAGTTAGTTAACTTTTGTGAGATGATGTTGGAGTAATTACAGTGCTCCCCAGGGTCTCAGTTCAAAAAGAAATTCAGGGGTAGTCATTCCCACCCCATGGAATGTAGCTCAACATGAGAAGAAAGCACAAGCTGGAGATTAAACATGTGCCACGCCAGCAAAAAAACCCAATCAACAGTTCTTGGAATTGGAAATTGATGTGTGTTGGGTTCTATGCCTGTGAGGGAGTGGAGTAGGGATCTATGAAACTGCAAGAGTAAGATTCTTTTGAACTCCTGTTTTTTTTTTCTCACCTCTTGTGGTTACTAAATGAGCTGTGAATGATGAACCTGCTCTGGTACAAAAACTTGGGAATTTTAAACAGGCCCCTTTCTGCCCCCCCAGCATGCACTTTCGTATTAATTATTCTCTTACACAGTGATCTTGGGCTCAACTGTCCTGTCACATTTTACAGAAGCAGTACAGGGCTGATTGGTTTTATGTAGTTGTACTCAATGTCTCTTGTAAATGCTTCTTTTCATGCTTCAGTTGTGTGTGATTGAGGGAAAAAGTCCATGTAGAAGGAGCAGCAGCACTGCTGAAACCTAGCATGGACTGTTTCCTGCTTCCTGTGTGGCTTAGCAGTGCAATTGAAGGAGAAGCACCACAGGAAAGAACTGAGGGTGATAGTGTACTTCATTGTTGTCATTGTTTTCATTGTTTTCCCTCCTCTCTTCAGAAGAAAACACGTATGATGAGTATGAAAATGAACTTGGGATCACAGCCATAGCCCTTTATGATTACCAAGCTGGTGAGCAAAGCTCTTGTTTTCACCCTTTGGCTTTGAAAACTCTGTTCTGCATGAGATAAATCCGGATTTTTCCTTTGCCTTTTTATGTCTCTTGTGGCAAATGAGAAGTCAGGGATTTGGGGGTTTAACAGGAGCGCGGATTGAAAATTGCTGGGTGCTGTTTGTGGGAATGGTGGGAGTTTCCAAAAAGCTGTTCCACCCAAGTGCTGGGGCTGCTGTGAGCCCTTGGCTGTGTGGGTGCTGACCCTGTTGGACTCTCCCTGCAGCGGGTGACGACGAGATCTCCTTCGACCCCGACGACATCATCACCAACATCGAGATGATCGACGACGGCTGGTGGCGAGGGGTGTGCAAGGGCCGCTACGGCCTCTTCCCCGCCAACTACGTGGAGCTCAGGCAGTAGGGCCTCCTGCTGCTGCTCATGCCTTAATTCCCCAGCCCACACACCACTTCTCACACTACAGACAGACCATGAGGCTTTCCCGAGGTTGGAGGGGGTATATGCATATGGCTTTTATATTTAATACTTTGCTGATGCTTTTTAAAACATAGATGCCACAGAAGTCGCTAATATATTGTAACTACTCCGTCTTTCACCAAGGCTCTTGGGATTTATTTTCATCTGGAAATGTTTCTTCTCTGCCAAATTAGCCAAGCCTTTTGGAGGACAGGTAGCTGTCTGCTGTAATATTGCATGTTTTACTCCTAAGTGAGCAGATTTAGTCACGTGTTCAAGTCTAGTTAGTCTTCCACTAAGCATTTGCAGCTGAGAAAGTCATAGCTGTGCAGGCTGTTTGCATTTCCACCAAGTGGGGAGGATTGGGGAGGTGCAGAATTTTTTTTTTCCTTTTCTTTTTTTTCTTTTTTTTTTCTTTCCTTTGTTTCTTTTCCAGATAGTGCTTGAATAAAACAAAATGTTTGAAAGTTGCAACTAATGGCAGTTAATCAAATACTGTCCAATATTTATGGAATATTAATGTTATGAAGGAAACAGTCTGGTACTTTTTCCTTCTCTTTTAAAGTGGAGCTCCTTGACTCTTGAATTAATTTTTTTTCCTCTTTTTTAATTATTCTTTTCTTGGTCCTGCTCCTCCTGCTCGTGTTATCCCAGAGGAGGGCTGCAAACTCTCTAGCACTGATTGTCCCAAATTTCTTCACTCTTTTGTTTTTGCTCCACCCTCCTCTTTTCCCAGGAAAACTTGGAAAAGTTACTGTGCAAGTGTTAAGTCATCCAAGGAGATTCCTGCTTGTTCAGAAGGAAACTGGCATCCACATCTGCAGGAATATTCCCATTGCTTTAAATGGGAGGAAAAGGCAGGAGGGGTGGGATTGCAGCTGTGTTCTTGTGCAGTGCATCCATGCTCACACAAGGAAGGGCCTGCTGTGCAGTTGTGACATTTTATGGAGCCATTTTTGAGTCAAGGAATGTTAATCATTGGATTTGAAACTCATGTAAATGATCTCCATTTTTAAACCAGACAAGACTTTTTTTGTATGTTCAACAGAAACTGCCAGTACTGTTCTGCTAAACAACACAATTAAACCAGTTTGGTTGTTGGGGTTTTTTTGCCAAAACTGAAATTCCTGTTGCTCTAGAAAGCTGGCCACTGCAGATTTAGGGTCCCTACCAAAGATAGCAAGTTGCATCCAATAGTGCATGTGTTCAGTGTCTGTACTGTCTGTTTCCACTTTCTGGTCAAAAGGAAAATGGCAAATCTGGTGTAGCAGCCAAGAAAGAAGGCAAAGACTTCTATCAGCTCTAAATTTGGACCAATGGAATATGGAAGGCCTGTACAAAATGGTGAAATGTGCAGAGTATCGAGGGAGAAGGCATCATGTTGAACCAGTTCTTGGATGGTTGGGACAATCCTTCATGAATGTCACATGTGTGTCATGATTATTATTACTTTTTTTTTTCTCCTTTCCATGGTCTCATATCTGTGTTGTATTTGCATTACTAGGGTGGGGTTTTATATGCAGTTTATTTTATCCAATTTTGCATAGAACACCTCATAGGGATATGATTTTTGTAAATTAAATATTCAATAAACTTTTTGAACCATTTGCATGGAATATTCTTTTAAAAAATAATTTTATTTTGAAAAATCTCAGCATCAGACTCAGCTTTGTTTTTTATTTTATGTGCCTGTTACTTCTGCTACAAACAGCAGTGGGCTGCAGGGTTTGTGGCTGCTCCTGGATTTTGGGAGTGCTGGTGGCAGCAGGGCTCTGAGTGCTCTTGCAAGCACAGACATGGGTTACATCAAATAAACTTTTCCATCCCTTTAAAGCTGTTCTGCTCTTGTTCCTCTCAGTCCTGCCAGCAGGAAGGTCCTGCCTTGCTGTCCAGATTTTACAGTTCCAACCCTGAACTTCTCTGGGTAGCTGGTGCTCGATGCACTGCTGGAAACACTGAGGAAGAAAATGCCAGCAGCCTTTTTTTGATTCATTAATGCTTCTGGTGATTAATGCTGTTTGTTATTCATGGATTGGCTCACCTGTGGAGAAAGCTTCATGGAGTGGAGAAATTTTCAGTCATGAGACATCTGTGACTGTCCAATCTGCTGTTGGCTCTTAATTTTTAATTTAAATAGATTTTCAATAGCAAGAATCAACCAACCTGGGTTTCTTTTTTTTTAACTTTTAATGAAGGAAGAGGAGCAGAAGTCAGGGGAAATCACCAAGTGAAGCACAGGGGTTGGCTTTGCAAACGCAGACTTGAAGCCACCTCTGATTTTCTGAGACAATCCAGTCTAGCAGGAGCTTTCCCAGTGCAGCCCATGGCCATTGAATACTCCCAGTCAGCTCCTGCTGGGGTCATGTTCAAGAACTCTTCCCCTTGCTGCAGGCTTTTCCTTGTTAGAAAGGGCTGTGGAGCCTCCATAACTCAGGCTGCAGTAATGCCCATATCTATCACCAGGATGCTCATGGAGTGGTGCTGGATTTGTACTAAACTTGAAGAAGCTGCTTCAAATTCCTCTCATGCTGAGCACATTTCTACAGGAGCTGCTGCAAAGTCCCTTGGTGAAGGAGAAAGTGAACCATTAATCCATGGGCAGAGGAAAAGAGCAAGAATCGATCGATCTTGAGGCCAAGTGTAGAGTAGTGCCCTGGATTGCTTCCAAAAAGGGAATTTGGATTGATCAAATAGCTTCACTTCATAGATTTGTGGCAGGATCTGGGAAGCTGGGACAGAAAAAGAGGCACTACATCTTCCACTGCCTGGGAAGTGCCTCACATGCAGCAAGGCATCCCTTAAAGGAGGAGTGTGGTGCTCTGGTACAGCTTCCCCAAAAGCAGGGTCGAATGGCCAGGTGGAGTCAGGCAAAATTGATTAAATAATTACTTTTAAGTAGCCAAAAATTTTAAATCATCCATTTCAGCTATTTCTTGCAGAATTCCCATTTTAAAAAAAAAGAAAATGATCCTTAGAGAGCTGGGTTCACATGACTTCCCAGGCCAGTTCCTGATGCCAGGTTTTGGCTTCTGGAAGTTTCAGGCAGCACAGCAAAAATCACTGTGACAGAGATACAGGAATTGAAAGCTAAACAGGATTTGTTAATTCTCTGGTCTGCAAACTCCACTGCACGAGGAGGAGTCCCAAGTGAGGAATAAACATCAGGCTGATAGTGAGTTAGGAGCTGGAGCATGGCTGGGAATCTCATTTATTTGGATTTTCTTTCAGAAGGTCTGGAAGGCCTAGAGAAGCTTTGGAGAAACTGGATTTTGCTTTCCTGCCTCCCCAGTGCCATAATTATTGCCACCAGTAATTATTAGCCTTTGTTTGAAAGCAAAGCACAGACACAGTGACCACGGGTAGGTCAGCAGGAGCGCAAAGACATTCCCAAAACAGCCTTTTGTTGGATCCTGGTCGGGGATGAGCACCGGCTGAAGCTTTGGAGGGCAGGGAGCTGTTCCCTGATCCAGAGCCAGGAGCAGCTCTTTGTTCACCCTCCCAAGCAGCACTGGGAGCTCTCGTGTCCCACACCAGAGCCAGGCACAGCCAGGTCACCCCAAATAAAATAGGAAGTGTCCCCGTGGGCAGGGTCAGCCAAGGGGGAGATGCAGGAGGGGCAGTTCTGCAGCCAGGTGTCCTTCCCAGGTGCTGGCCCTCCTTTCCCTCCTTTCCCTGCTCATTCCCCTCAGCACTGTGTGCTCCTTTCACCAGGGGCTCATTTACACTTGTCCTGCTCCTGCCACGTGCTGGTATTGGTGCAACATCCCTGCTGCTCTGTGCCAGGCAGCCCTGGACACCGGCACATCCCAGCCTGGGAAGTAGCTCGAGTTCAAGATCAATCACTATTGAAATTATGTAGAATTATTCAATTATTTAAAAGCCACATAGATGTGGCACTTGGGGACACGGTTAGGTGGAGGGCTTGGCAGTGCCTGGGGGAATGGATGATCTTAGAGGACTCTTCCAACCTAAACAAGTTTTTGATTATTCCCAGGCACACAGACTGCTACTACAGTTCCTGGAAAAATACAAGCTACCATCTTATCCTGAATTCATCAGTATGGCAGCTATGAAATAAATTAAAATTTCTTATTAACCAAGTCTCTTATGGCTCTGCCTCCCTTGTGTGCAGAAAACTTCTACGTGGTCTGCAAAGCACTGATAAAAATAATGGCCATCAAAATCTCAGGCTCAAACACAGCCTAGGAGTATTGCAAGTTGATGACAAGATTTCTCTACTGAATATTGGGTGTTATTTCCAGTTCAATCTGGAAACAGATCCTCCAATGAGTTAATTCTGAGTTCTGTTGCTTGTAAAATTGTATTGCTGCTAATTTGCACAGGAATCACCTTTTCCTTCTGTAAAACCCAGATATCAGTCTTGGCCTTCAGCTTTTGTAGCTGATAACTGCAAATCTGAATGTTCTTGTGTTTAGATTTGATATCATGAGGGAAAATATGAAATTTTATCTAACCAGGAAGAACAAGAGATCAGTCAGGAAAAAGAAGATGTCCTGAATAAAAATAATAAAATAGCAGTGGTACAGCAAAAAATATTCAATAGTTCTTAGACTTAAATCCCAGACAAGCCAGGGCTTATTTCTGTGAGAGGTTTTATTTGAGCCTCCATTTACAGTGCAGAGATAAAACCGAGTCTTGTAAAAAACCCAAGAACCTCAAATGAGATAAAACTTATATTTTCAGTAGTGCAAGTGAGCAATATAATTAAATATTTGGCACAGTCCACTGGTGTCCTGACAGGTGGCCCTGTTGCCCTTCAGGGGACAGTGAATCATCCATAACCACACATTTGTTTCCATTTTTAAAAAATTAATATTGGTTTTGTTTTTCAAATATCTGGAATTCCTCACAAGGTTCCTTACTGTGGTTAATTAGACAGGTTTTTTTTTCCAGTCTAATGGAGCATCCTTTAGAAAATTTCCTTTATCTCTTATTTAATAATGTAAAAAAAAAGAAGGAAATGTATGTGTTTTGCTAAAGATTTTAGGCATTAGAGAAACTGCTATAAATTTGCTGCTGTCCTTGCAGACAAGCTGAATAAATGCCCCAATGATCTTTAGCTGTTTTCTTTCTTTCTTAAAAAATATTAGAACAAAACAAGCCCTGAAAACAAACAGAACCTGAAGGTAAGGACTAAATGGCACTTGTTAGCAGGAACACTGGGGCTTGTGCAACATTGAATTTAATCCCTAAGGAGCTGCAGATCACTATTTTACTTAAACTGTTTTATTTCACCTATTTTGTGCTGACAAGAGGATGCAGAGCTCTGCAGAAGTGGAAATTTCCTCTTTCCTGAACAAACTTTTGCTCTTTTTCCCTGGAGTTCATTAATGCTGCAGCCAGGCTTTAAGTTTGGCATCTTTTATGTGCAATATCCCAGTTTTTTTTTTTTTTTTTCTCTGCTCCAGAACTTTGTCTGGTGCTTCAGCATTAATCTAATTAATAGTTTTTAATAGAATCATAAAACCCTGGAATGGTCTGGACTGGGAGAGTCCCTAAAACCCCTTTCATTCCCCTTTCCTGCCACGGCAGGGACACTTTCCAGCAGCCCAGCTGCTCCAGGAAAGGAGCCTGGGATCCCTCCATCCCATTTTCTCAGCCCACAGCTCTGGCAGAAGAGCTCACAGGAGGTGCCCCAGGATAAATTGTGTGCCATGAGGAGCAAATCCCAGATTGTTTCCTCTGGACACCCCAGACCAGCCCCATTCTTCTCTCCCCATTTGCGCTCTCTCCCAAATTCCAGCCTGAATCCATCCCCAGCTGCTGAGGGGTCACTCCAGCACCAACATTCCCTTCAGTCACCCCCTCCCCTGGCAGTTCACATGAGGGGAAAACTCTGACACCTCCTTCCAGCCTCTATTTTCTGGTTAAACAGAGCAAGTCCCTCCCAGCCCTGCTCCAGGCCCTGCTCCCAGCACAGCAGCTGATTCCCACCCTTATCCCACTGGTCCCACTCCTGTGAACGCCCTCCAGCCACTGACATTGACAGGGATTTATTCCTTGTTGCCTTTCTTTGTGCCTGGGTATTGTGCACATCTTTGCCAAGCCACATTTCTCTTCTTCCCTGTCCCCTCTGACAGAGCATTCCCGTGAATTCCTGGTGGATTCTCCGCTCGGTGCGTGTGCTACGAGCAAATCCTCCCTGTTCCCGCGGCTCTGAGATTTCCAGCCGATTTTCCCTGGGACAAACAGCCTGGTCAGCAGCACAGACAGGCAGCACACTGAGGATGGCTCTGTCCCCAAGGGTGACAGAACAGCACCAAGGTCAGCGGCTGGAGCGGGGATGTGCCCCCAGGACAGGACCAAAGGTGGGTCCATGGTCTGCTCTGAATGCACTGACAGGGGAGGAATTGGCCTCTGGAAGACAACTCCTTTCCTAAAAATTGAAAAGCAGCTTCAGGAAGTCACCTGTCCTTTCTTTGTGCCTTCTCTGTGATGCAGAAAATGAGTGTTTTTGGAGATCTCAAATGACCTCAGGTGAAGTGTACACCCGTGAATGTCTGCTACTGGGGCACTGAAAGCCTAAAGCTGGGCCAGCTGAACCTACAGAATGCTGCACACACTAAAGCTGGCACCCATTGCTTTGGAAAGAAAGGAAATTGCTGAGACAGAGCAAATGGAGAGCAGGGGATGCAGCACAGCTTGAAAAAAAACCTTCTAAACACAGTAGTACTTCTTTGCACTATTAGACTCTGCCCAGATAGAAATGAAGCGATTGTTGTTCACTTGTCAGCACCATGACAAGTAAATGTAAGTGATAAATACATCAACGACAAAAATGAGAAAATGCTGAGTTCTGCCTCAGCCCCCTTTCTTTTTGGAGCTCTCACCTCGCCCTTGCCACTGCAGGGCTGACCCCAACGCAGACCCCAAGCTGCACCACAGGGTCACAACAAAAGGACAGAAGAATGACAGAGCCCCAGCAGTGCTTCACTCGGGGTTTTCTAGGGCTGGCTTGGGTGGGGAGAGCCAGGCTTGGCCATTCCCTGAACCCAGCAGGGAACACTCAGAGACATTCAGGTAACAGGAGAACACCAGTGGAAAAGAACCCATTAAAACATGAGGTAGATTTTGAGGTTTCTGTATATTGTATTCTCTTCAGATTTCCAAAGCAAACAGGTACACGGCGACATTGATTCCAGTACAGGTTTAAGCACATGCAACACTGGTGTCCTATCTGTACATTGGTTTCTAAGGCTGCCCAAGGACCTTTACATTGAAAGCATACAAGAACTCACACACACGTGCACGGATTCCTCCTGGCATCAGTCCTGAGGAAAAAAACAACTGGAATTTTACTGGAGAAACCAAACTTCAGCACTGCAAGCGCATCAGGGAAACCCCCCCCAGCTGTTCTGAACTGCTTCCTAACCTCAAAACTCACTTTTTTTTTTTCACAATTTGGAGCTGAACAGGTTGTTCATCAGGTTGTAGTGTCAGAAATGGTTCAAAACAGTCCAAGGTTTACAGTACTGGAGACAAAACCTATATTCCCATTAAAAACCATGCTGGATGCAGATGAAGTATCACATGGAGATGCTGACGTTCAAAACAGAAAACTGAGAAAACATAAGCACAGAGAGACCAGAGAACACATTAAACACTTCTCATTCGTGTATAATTTGTGTAATTATACAGTCAGCCTTTCTGTGACTTAAATACTCAGGCCAACCTAAAAAATAACAATACAAAATTTTCTAAAACAGCTTCTCATAGAAAGAATGACAGTAGTTGAAAGTAAATAAATAAATAAATATTTTAAAAGGTCTGATATTGCTCTGAGACAGTGTCCATCAGGTTCCACTAGATGTCAGTGGCACAGAACCAGTTTGTGGCAGACTTAATGGCATCAGGTCCACTTGGTTTATTTATTTATCATCGGTACCTCGTCTGTGAAACACAGCCCACATCAACTGAACCAACCACCCAGGATTTATGGCAGTGAACTGAACCCAAAATAACAGTCTCATCCCATTTCTTTTCCCCCTCTTGCTTGCTTGATTTGAATAGAAGACTTGAAATCAGGCTCACAATGCCAAAAATGTGGTGAGATAAGCTGCTGAATCACTGCAGCTCCTCAGTGCTTCCTAAAGCAGTGACACAGAGCTCACTCCAACCCCAGCACTCTCTGTTTGTCAGGTACTGAACACCTTGAAGATAAAGCTTTTCATGTGAAATACAGTGTAGCTGATCCAGGTGGAAAATTATAAGGCACATACATTTTTTTTTGTTGTTTTGTTTTGTTTTTTAAAAACACACATTCTGAAGCGTTGTTACAATCGTGCTACTCTGGGTGGCCCAGCCAAGGACAGAGGGGATGAAAGTCCACGCAATGCAGGAAAATACAGGAAAAAAAAAAAACAGAAAAAAATTACAGAAACCAAAGAATAAAGCAGAACACATTGATACAATGTACACAACGACAGCAATGATCAACTCTTCTCATTTCTTTGGCCAACAAGCAGTGACAATTGCAAAGCATTCTTTGTTTTGCACTGGAAATACCTGACTTTATTTAGATACACAGATGTTTGCCACAGTACCTGAAATAAGTAAATAAAACAGGCTGGTTCTAGTTTATGTTTTTAACAAAACAAAGCTGCCAAGTAATTGTTGTTGGAAAATCATGAGAGAAATAATAACAGGGGGCTACAAAAATGATGAGCTAGTACGATAGCTGAGAAGAGAATCGTAGTTAAGGAACATATGAAACCAAATGGCAACGGTTCTAGGCATTTATTCCAATATCTTAGAAAATAAAAATAAAAAATACTCTTCATTGCATCACCATTTAAAGATAGAAAAACAAATTTTTAACTTAAGCCAAAAGAAGATGTGAATTGTTTCCTTGTTTTTTGTTCTTTTTTTTTTT
>VXBI01011470.1:1679-95592 GCA_013397375.1 Toxostoma redivivum | reverse complement strand
TTTTTTTTTTTTGTTTCAAACCACCCCTCAGAGCTGGAGACCGAACTCGACTTGGCAGAGGTGCATTCTGGTGGTCCAAGTAGGTCCCCTCAGGTCTCCTTACCTTTTTCCTTCACAGGACACAATGTGAGAAATAAAACTACTCCCTTACAGCTCTTTCACCTGCTCTTGGGGTACCTGAAGAGAAGCAGGAGCCACACCTGTGTGAGGAAGGGACGATCCCACCTGGGAGTTACTGGGCTTGCTCAGGGCAAGTTCAACCAACAGGAAGGTTGTGATCCAGAAAAAGCAGCTTTAAAAGTCAACTTCTACCTTTTACTACTGTATTTATTTCCTAACGTGTTTCTGGCACGTGTTATAGAGGTAATAGCAACTGTACCCAAAGAAACAAAACAAAACAAAAAAGAAATTAAAAAAAAAGAGAGCATGGCATCAGTGGTTTATTTACTGAATTCTGTCATATCACCAAATGGAAGACAAATGATGGCTAAATTACCTTTTTTTTTTTTCCACTTCTGAAAGTGTGTGATGGCCTCAAGTTGCCTGCATCGACCTATCTGAGTGGAACTGCCATTTTCTACACCTCCCATGGAAAAACTCAGCACTCCTCGACAGCAAAACGCCTCGGAGCTTCGTTTTTATTACCAGGTTCCTTGGAACTCCCCAAATACAAACAGAGCGCAGTAACAGATGTTAAGTCAAAAGATTTGCTGTTCCATAAAGGGGGCAGGAGGCTTAAATAAGCTGATTTCTATGAGTTTCCAATGCGTTGGTAACTGTAACCACTTTTGAAGAAATATTCATCCTCCTCTGTAGAAGTTCTAGCAAAGATAGAAAATATAACACAGCTCTGCTGGTTCAGATGCATCCAAATGAGGTTGATTTTAAAAAGGTCAAGACTTTATAATTATTCCACAGAAATAGTAGTAAACCACAAAAAGTTTTTTTTCTTTTTTTTTTGTTTGTTTTTTTTTTCTGTTTTTAACTTCCTAGCACTGAAGTGGCACAAAGGCTGCCCAGTAGACCAGCCACTTATTTTCTTAAAATATTGTGCTTATAAACTATCTGTACAACTATTTAAACTTGCAGTAAAGAAAGATATTTAAAATGCTAAACTTTATGTACTCATACTAGGGCTGTTGCAGACCTAATTAGACACTTGTTTGTGAGCAAAAAATAATCACAATAATAAAAAAATTAGAGATAGGCTGGACCATATCAAGGACCATATCAAGGAAAGAAAGTTCAGGTACCTTGCAAAATGAAAGGGAACCTGAAAGTTTGGAAGGGAGGCAGTTTAGCCATCCACACCCAATTTACCCACCTTGAACATCTTGAATATTCTGTCCAGAAAGTCCTACAAAACTCACAGATATCCAGAGGTGTTAATTACAAGGGGGAGTTCAAACATGCAGAGAGAGACTTGTTAACTTGAAAGTTGAAAAAAAAAGATAATAATCATATTTTTTTAAAAAACAAAGCCGTGTAAACCAGCCATGGGTGTTTCTCCCCTGCTGACAGAAGTCTCCCAGAAAGTTCTCTCTGCCCCCACTCCCAGCCCTGGATTCTGGCAGGGTGCTCCCACCTCTCGTGCCAAGGAATGGGCTGGGGACCAGTGCCCGGCCCTCTGTCCTTGTGCAGAGCCAGTTGCTGCCAGCAGTGATAAAATGAGGGCCTGGATCCCTCCCCAGCCCTCCTGGCTCTCAGAGCATGTGCAGCCCCAGACACCCAACAGCTCTCTGCATCTTGGCATCACCTCTGCCTCCTCTCAAAGAGCTGAAGCATTTCCATTCCTAACAGGCTGAAATCCCTCTCCCACTTCAGATCCTGGCACACTTCCCACTGACTTCAATGGGAACATTCATCTCTCTTCTCCTTCCTTCTCAGCCTGCTGTCCAAAATACCCAGGCACTCACTCTCACTGAATTCAACAGCACCTCTCAGGGCTCAGCCTCTCTCAGTGTCTCACTGCCAAGCCCCAAAGCCACCTGCACACCAGAGTTTGTCCTGGCTTGTGGAGCTCCTATTTTGACTCAGCAGCAGCTGAGAACTGGGGGTCTCAGGTTCAAACCAGCTTCACTTTGCTGCACCTCTGAGTGTGGTCCCTCCTCAGCCTTTACTCAATGTCACCGTCCTACAGGCCACGTCAGTGAGCGTGCACTGAACTTGTTCTGCCACCTTGGAAGAGTGCTAAATACCACTGCAGAAATAAAGAAATACCAGGTAAAACAGAGCAAGGTTACCTTTGGACTGACTCCAGAAGAACAACCAGCTTCACTGCCAACAGATCAGGGAGCTATGCCAGTAAAAAAAGAGGAATATGAACTCCTGTGCCTGCCTCAAGATCCCTGCTACTGATAAAACTGGGTTTGAGTGGTAATGGAGCAACCTGTCCTCTTAAAATGAACCAAGGACTGGGGAAGGAAGCTTGCTTGGAGACTGAATGTCAAGAAGAGAATAAAATAAAATGCAATTTTTTTTTCTTTCAGTAAAAGAAGCCCTGAAATTTTTAAAAGAAAATTTTCACGCAATTTTCATCCCAGCCAAGGGCAGTATCAAGAGTTTTAAAGTTAACAATTGTCTCTCTCTCACAACTCCCTACAGCTTTGAAATAAAATGGCCCCACTTCTTTAGCATCTTTAGGTTTGTGTTTGGGCATGTAGCAGACAGTCTGCATCACCTGAGTACCAGGAATTTCTGTTTTCCCCCTCCCCCCACAATTTTGCTGGCACTCGCAGACAGACAAGGCATTTGGGGTATGTCAGTACCAGCCCATCTCTAGTTATCAACAGAAGTTTGTGAGGCAAAATAGCTATTCTTATCTGTCCAGCAGCTGCTTCAAAGCTCTTTCTATGTTCATTCTGTGCCCAACTCTAGTCACTCCAAGGTCTATCAGATCTTCCTTCTGTAGATTTGGTAAATGTGTGCCATCTATTTCATTGTCCATAAATGTTTCTTTATGTTCACCTAAGTTTAGACTTTCCAACCAATCTGCCACATCTGGTTTAGTCCACAGGTGGACAGGCTTAGTTGTAAAAGGCTTATTTGAGATTGGCTGTTGTAATATTGAGGGAGAAGGAGACCTGCTGCGCCCTGTGGTCAAGCCAAATAAGTCCCCAGAAGGGGGCTGGCTGGGTAGGCTAAATACATCGGACAGAGTTGGAGAAGGAGATGAGGCTGAAGCAGAAGCAGTCAGAGGAGCAGGCAGGATGTCTTTATTAATCTCTGTTGGTGAAACCACAGGGCTGGGAGCGTGCCTGGCTCCTGAGGTCCTGCTGTCATAGTCTGGGGACCTGCTCTGCAGTGTGATCGGCTGGCTGGCTCCGGGGCGGACAGTGAAAGTGATTGTTGTACTTCGTGTACCTGAGACAGTACTCATGACTTCCGTGCTCCTGCAATGGCAAACAGACAGGCACAGTTAGAGCTGCTGGCCCCCAGCATGGCCCCCTCAGCACACGGTAATTACGGCACAGGAATGCTTGGGGAGTTTCACATTTTAACTAAAAGTACAAAAATTGTATCAGTTACTCTTTCCCACAAAACCAGCACCAATGGTAAGCCATAGTTAAAGACAAAACCTTTGCTTATGAGCAGTCCAAGAAAAAACACCTTCCAGAGCACATTCTCTCCCTTTTTAATACCTGTTTTTAAAACCTGTTCCCAAATTAACTCTTGGTGAAATGAGAAATGCTGAGTGGAACAAGCACACGAGCACTTTGTGCTCCCTGTGAAGCACGACCAGGAGTTGATCTTCCCTTTGCCACGTGGAGGGCTGTAATCCTTCAGCTCTGGCTTTACACACAACATAGCTAATAACAGTAGTTGTGGAAAGTTTCAGGATCACTGGATTTTGGACCTTTGGATTTCAGTCAGTGAATTTTTCAGAATGTTTGTAGTACTATTTGTTTATAGAACAAGCTGCTCTTATTTCCCTTTCTATCCATGCTTTAAACATAAAACAGCTCTTCTAAGGTGCCTAAAACATCTCAGTGTCTATTTCCTTCCACAGAGAAATTATACTCTGGCAGTGTCATTACAAAATTAAGGAGACAAAATTCTTGTTCCTGTGCACGACTGGAGTTGATGTGGCTGGGATCAAGTTCTGCCTAAAGAAAATGAGTTTCAGATTACGAATGAAGCAGGCATGAACCTCGCTGAGAGGCTCGCTCTGATGCCCAGCCTGACAGGGTGGGGGAAGAAACACAACCCTCTGCTTCTGCCTGCTGGCTACAGAAGCAAATTTAGAAGGTTTGGGTCTGTTCATGTCATCAAAGACTTGACCCCACAGCCCTTACTCCCATGGGAAGAGCAGCACATGCACTTCAGGATGCTCCGCAGAGCCCTTGGATGCCCGGAGCTCCAGTGTTCTTCACTTCAGAAATAACCTGCCAGCTGGGAAAACCTTCAGACAACCAATTCAAAGCACTTGCAGACCAAAGGAAGGGTTTATTTATCCTGGAAGCAATGCCATGGAGTCGAGAGGATGACGTGGCTGATGCTGTACTGAGATTTCCAGCGCAGACCCTGACAGCAGCCCTCTGTTTCTGAGTGCCACACTGTCCCCAGGCCTGGCCTGTCCTGCCTGGGCAGAACTGAGGATGGCTTGGGTGCAGGATGTCAGATGGAAATGCTTCCATTAATCCAGCAGATTCACTGCTGTGCAGAAAAGATCTCAAGGAGCTGAAGGAGACGCAGAGTAAGGCAACATGGGGCAGTGCTAACAAACAGGTTATCCATCCCTTTCTGCCCCACTGCAGCCCTGAGATGCTGACAGTGATTCCCTGGCTGGCTGCTGGCTTTGGAGAGCCCTGAGGGTGTTCCCTGAATCACCCCTGTGGCTCTGGCACTTCACCACCAAGGCAGAGCCCAGGGAAGTGCAGCTCTGCCACACCGACATCCCTGCTCCCATCTGGGCAGGTCCTGTTCCAGCAAAGCTCCCTGCCAGGAGAAAGCACCAAGAGTAACTTCTGGGAGAACACACATCTAAGTCACACCGACATTCCCACTGATTTCCCACAGGCTGCTCCATGTATTTCAATGGGAACAGGGGGATCTCTTTGGAAGATTGGTACTTCACTTAAAACCCAGTAGGAACAATGATTCCAGCACTTATGGCTTTGTAATTTAACAAAGAAAGGAAACACTTGGCAAGCTTCTGAGTGTTTCCTGTGATATTTTTGGCGCCTAATGGCTCTCACTGTCTTCAGGGCTGGAGCTAAGCATTCTTACAAATAAAAAGTCTGTGGCATGAGACTATTAAATTCTACTAACCAAGGGGAGCAAGTTATTTCCATTTCCTTTTCCTCAGCATTAGGAGTCTCACTCTCATTACTAAGGCATGATATAATTTAAAACCAACAAAAAAGCCTGCTTTGAAATAGGCTGGGGTAGTGATGGCAAGAATGAGCTTTGCATAAATAGGGAAATGAATCCCTGATCTTTACCTGTAATCACCCTTCTACTTAACTTTCCTGTCTTGCAAATACTAGAAATTAGGGTTTTCTATTTGCAGCCATTGTGGCAAGATCAAATGGATGATGAAAATCCACCTTCTTTTATTCCAGGTGATGAAAGATAATTTCTATTGCTTGATTGACAGCTCCAGGCTCAGTGCTTTCCAACTCACTGCTGCTGCTTCTCCTCCAGACTGCTCCTCTTAAAGACTCCCTGCCCAGCCTTGTTCAGGAAATCACTGTCACTCTTCCTTTAAATAAAGCATGTTAAGATAGTGAAACAAACCCCCCAAAAGTAAACTCTATGCTCTCATTTGAAGCATTCCTTGGCTGGTGTTCCCTAGCTTTCCCAGCCTCATGGGCAGGAATACCCAGGGTAAGAAAAGCATCCCAGGCATCCTGGTCCTTTGCTTCCTGAGAGTCTGGATCAAAGCATTGGCTTCTCACAGCTGCAGGCAGCAGCAGGAGCTCTGAGAGCATCTTGCTTTTTCCAAGTCAGAGATTCAGGGCTGCTGATTATTAAAATAAAACTCTGAGACAGTAATAAGATTTTTAAAATTTTTTTTAGCTGATTACAGAGGTTTCAAAACCAGCTCAGTTTGTAGCCTTGGGAATGCTCAGCTCCCGTGGCATGGGCACAGCCCTGGTGAAGCTCAGGGAAGTCTGCCCTAGTACTTCCAGCCTTTCAGTTCCATGCCTTTCCCTCCAAATTATTTTTCTATACTCTTTTCCACCTGCCATACCAACTGCATTCTTCCATGCTGCACTGTAATTATAACCCAAGGGAAAAAAACAAGGATATTTATGTAACTCCTATGCATCCTAAATTATAATTTATGGCATCTCCCTTGCGATCTGGGGTGCAGACACAGCCTTAAAACCATCATCTGTCTTGCATTTTATGGTTGATTGGTAGCCTGGTCAATAAGGAGCAAGCACATTCCAGCTGGAGAGCAGGCACGGTTTGTTGTGTGATGGGGTTTCCAGATTTTTAATAAGAGCAATTTCTTATGCCTTATTTGATCATCTGTTATCCTAAAGATGTTAAATTCATATTAAACCTGCCAAATTCCAAATTTCATTTAAAAAAAAAGGTGAAAAGTCCCATAATTATTTTAAATAAAATTTGCTCTATTAGAATCAGCACATGGTGGTAATTTATAAACATTTGCTGCTGTGAGCCTGCACTGATTGCAATACCCATTATGTTGTCTCATATTAAAATCAAAATATATAACCTATATGTCACAACCACGTGGCCTCCAAGTATAAAAGCCATCAGCACAGCTTGTAGGCAAGAAATTCTTTTAAATTTTAAATTATATTTGCAAGATTCAAATTTACTGTTAACTTAATATCAGAAGCAAATCAGTGCAGCAGCGCCCATGGAAAAATAAAAACTCCACATTATTCTCAGCTCCTGGGAACTGTTTTACCCTAGAACTTTCCAGAAGACTTGCTGGTTCTGACACAGCTTTTCCATTGTATGAAAGGAAAACTTCTTAAAAACCAAGAGGAGCAACAAGTGGAGTCCCTGTGTAGGGGTACTGCAAGAAATTAAATTCTTACAGCTCTTGGAGGCCACACAAACCCCAAACTTTGCCTTCACCTCTTAATAATTTTACTTTGCTGTCAAACTGCACAGCAGGAAAGTAAGCCAAGAATTGTCTGTTTTGGGGGCAGGTGAAGAACAGGGGCTGACGTGATGACTGGCAGCATGCAGAGCTCCTCACAACGGGGTTATTTTGGGGAGAAGAATCCAGAGATGCTCGGTGTCTGCTGCCAGGAGGAACAATCGGGAAGGTCTGTGGGAGTCTGTCTGTGCAGGAGCAGGAGTTCCCATGTGAAATGTCTGGAAAGCAGAGGGAAGGGGATGGTGCAGGGCCAGGAGGCAGCCTCAGCCCTCTCTGCTTGGATAACTGCAGGGAAAAGGGGAGCTGGAAGGAGAACTGGGGGAGCCCCACAGCTTTCAAGCATGAATGACGACCACAGGGCTGGTTTGTCTTTACTTTTAGCCTCACATAGGTGTGTAAAATTGTGTTAATCACTCCTCCTCACCCCTCCACCTCCCAAAATGAGGCAGAATCTGTGCATATCTGAAAAGTCCTGCCCCTTGTTTAGGTGCTCAGACAGATTCAGCAATCTGGTCTTATGTGCTCATATTACCAACATATTTTCTGAGTACTCCTCTGATGAATGTGGCTCTTATTTCACATTGAGATGACATCCTAGGTCCCATTTTGGGATGGCTACCATTTCTGGATTAGCATGATCTAATCCACACTGCACTGTGAGAAACAGAGTCACCACCAAAGTCACTGAAACACAATAACAATGAGTGAGCATTAAAAAGCAGCAGAATGTACAATATAGAATAGTCCATGCTTTATGGTTGGCACTTACTTCATGGCACTTCAGCATGGCCCTCCTCTGACAACAGCAGTCATGACAGCAAATAAAAATGACAAAATGGAATGACTGAAACACTGCAGAAATCACTGACAAAGCAAGCAGTCCTGTGAAATTGGCTGGCAAACAGTTAACAATGTGAAATGAGTCTAATGGGAGAGCAGCAAGTGAAAAATCAAGGCATTTATTTCATCCTCTGCCAAACCCAGACATCCTTTACAGTAAACCAAATGTAGGATCAGTCCCTATAAAGGACTCACTACTAAATTCTGTTCTGCCTTACCTGTTTGTGGAAAAACAAAAGGAACTTTTCCAGATACTCATGAAAAAAAACTAATTCATTTGTGGCCAAAACCAGTGGCCAGTTTCACTTTTAAAACTTGTTATTCCAGCACAGTGCAGGTTATTCTTCCTAGAGGACTCAATTCCACAGCATCCTCAACTCCCACATTTATCATGAGTATCTCCCCCACCAGCAGCAATGCCAATGTGCCCCAGAAGCCACGGATCACTTTGGTGTGGTGCTGGTGGAGAGCAGCAGGAGCTGCTGTTCATTATTCCTTATCAGTGCTCCAGAGGCACGCAGGGAAGGGGATGCTGTGCTCCCTGGGAGCTCAGCTGCCTGTTCCTGACAGCCCCCAGGTTTATCCTGCCTCATCCACACAGCCTTTAGCCCCTGGATCTCAGGGGCTGGCACCTGATGTCGTGTTGCTGTGTGACTGCCAGGTCACAGACAGAACAAACACTCCTCCTCTCTCCCAGAGAAAGCCCTGCTCCACTCTTCCCCCAGTTCTTTCATCAGCTCCCTATAAAAGCCAGGGGCCTCTCAAGTGGACTCAAGTGCTGTATTTATGGCATTGTGGAGGACATGGATAAACCAGATTGAAACCTCTGTCACCACAACTGATGGCCATCATTCCTCAGAGTTAATGGTGGCCAAAATCGGGAGTGGGATCTGGAGCTCTCTTCCTGAACCTTGCGATCAAACCCTTTAATTGCACTTTAATTAGTACAAAGTAAGCAAGTGCATCCTCTCACTTCTTCCTCCTTTCCCTTCTCCTACTGGGCTCCTTTCTCCTATCCCATAGACTGGTCATTGCCACTGAGGAGCAGATGGTTTCCAGCCAAGCGTTTTCCATGCTCTTTTTAAAAATCTTGAAGCCTGGTGTCTCCAAAAGAACCACGGGAAAACTATAAATACACCATGGAAAATGATGGCTAAACCAAGGTGCAGAGAATAAAAGCAAATTTAGGGTGGTTTTAATGTAATAATTGAGAAATGCTGTTCAGGAACATAGAATGATCTCTTCTTAATCCTCATTTATCAAAAACACACAAAGAAGGTGTTTTTGCAGCCTGCCATTACCCAACTACCTGTAGTTTAATTCACCCCTGTGCCATCCTAGCAGGGCAATTGCCTTGAGTGAACTCCAGTTTTACATCTACTGGCTGTGCAAACAGAATTCCTAGTGGGATTTAGGATTCCAATCTGGCCTGTAATTTCATGTATGGCCCCATAAACAGATACATATTTTTAATTTCATCAGGCTGCCTGTGCTGTGAACACCGCCCAAGCGAGCCTGTGAACGCCAATCCTATTTATAACACTTCCCAACCCCTTTCCTTGGCTGAAGGATAGGAACAGGCTCATTTATTATCACTGCTCTGTTCACAGAGCTAACGAGTTGTTCTTCAATGTAGCAGAATCCCTGCTTTTTGTGAGCCAAAATTCCTTGGTACCTTTCTAATGCTACCTCACAGGGAGGGGCTGCAAGCTCAGCAACTGGTTGTCATAAGCTTTAGAGTATTAGGAGGAAAAAAATATCAAGGAACTCCAGGAATTTTACTTTTGAAATTTAAACATTAGCTTTTACACTTGGAATTTCCACAAGATGGTATTCCTTGGTCATAATATTTGACAGCTTTGTGAAAAAACAGTGTCAGTTGTGCAGTTGGGCTAGAAAGGCTGTAATTTATTTAACTTTTAGAGAGATAAAGCGGGAGTAAAAGCAGTGAAAAAAACCACAGGGCTTCTGATTCCACGAGTGAACATCTCCATTTCTACCTCTCTGTGTTACCCTGGTTGAGATGAAAAGACACTGCCTGCAGCACCTTTTCAAACACTTCCAGCACCTGTAGATTGCTGGCTCACTTCTGCAGTCTCCTGGATTAATATTTGCTACAAAAAGAAATCCTTAGCAACTTTTCCTGGTGGTTTTAGCAGCTTTGATCCAGCTCATAATTAAGAAGCAATCACATCAGTTTGGAAAACAGCAGGAAACAAATCCCGGAGCTCTTGTCTCCTGCTCCCACTGGGAATGCTGTGGAGGTGTCATTTTCTCCCTCAGTCAAGTGACAGCCAAGTTTTGCTGCTCTTTGCCACTGCCAGCTTATCCCATTTATTCCCTCCTACCTCTTCTGGCACTGCCACATCCCAGGATCCTTTCTCCAGTTTGCAAAGATGGGTGTTCAGGTTTACTTTTCAGGGAAGAAGCAGGATTGCAGCCCCACTGAAATAATGCTTTGGGTGGGGCTCCCCTCCACACCCCAATTGAGCCTCTGTATTCCATAATGAATACGTAGTAATTTGCCAAAGCTGAGTTAGAAAACTTTAAAAACTTCAAGGACAGAAAAAATAAGCAACATAAATTTGTAACACTAAGTCAGCTCTTCCTCTAAAAGGTAACATATAGGGCTACTTCTGCTTACATAAGTTTGCTTTTCTCCACTGAAGTGCTAGAGTTTTTTAAGTTTTCCCCACCCTTTATACCTTCAAAAACGTATTTTCACAAAAAAAAGTATTTGTATTTACTTGTACTTTTCATTTTGTTCTCAATAATGTGAGTACTTTGACATATTTACAGTGCATTGCAGTCGGTAGACTTGGTAATTTTCTAATAAAATAGGGATGCTAAGGATCTCCACGGTAACCTGGAAATACCTTTCAGTTTAAAAATAAAAGCTGATAAATAATATTATACACATGAAGCTACAGACAACATGTTCATGGGGCTTAACAAGAAACATGAACAACATCTAGCAAAAATAATGTGGGGTTTTTTCATGTCTGAAGGCTTTTCTGCAGAGCCAACTCAACTTCTGCTCCATTTAGTCGAGTGCCACTGAGAAGAATTCCAGAATTTGTGTGTTTTATTCCCATTTCTCAATTCTAAAAATTGAATTCCCTCACCATCATCAGTTTGATGACTTCCATCCTGCAGGAAATAATATCTAACTGTGTGATGCTGAGGATCACACTGTTTTCTGAATGAGCAATCTTTGCAATCAGCAGAGACACCTTTCCCTTAAAAACATATGATCTTCATGCTTGCAAAGCACAGCAGCTTTCCAAAGGCTCAGGTATTTATTATCCACCAGAATAACTCTAATAAAATTGACTTAGGTCTCATTTTTTTTCAAAAAAACAAAGCCAGCATGGTGTTTTTGCAAAAAAGAAGTATCTCAGTCTACTAATAAAACTTACAAAATTACCTTTCTTTTTTTTAATAACTATGGATTTCATGATATTATGCCCACATTCCATACAGATGTAGTTTAGCAATAACATGGACAGTGCAAAGTTATTTTAAAGAGCAGATCTCTGAAATACTTTATGATGAAGTAGATTAGGAGGGATCTCAGCATGAATCAAATGACACCACACAGTGAATGCAAAGCAATCCTTGGCAAAAACACTTTATACCTGTTTGAAGCCAAAATACCTCATGGGACTGAAGAAAAATTAAATTATCACCCCATTTTTAAAGCAAAGAAACTAAAGAGAAAAAAATTTAAAGAAAAATCTAAGAAATTCACATCAAAACAACTGAAAGGTTTGTGCAAACCTTGAAGTTGAAGGCTGAGAAAGCTCCTATCATGTTGCCTATCATGCAGGCAACACAAATGTTGACAGTGTAAGAAATTCTTGTTTGACACAGACTATTTCTTAAGCAAATACAGAGTACACTCTTCAATCTATGTGATTTACAGAAATTACCAAAGGGATGGAAGAAAAAAACCCAAAAAACCAAGATCAAGCTTTTTTAGAAAATGATTTGGTTAATTACTTTTACCTTGTACTGAGGCTCGCAGTTTTTGTTCCAGTCGGCGACTCCAATCCCTCCCCTGGCTTTGGGGATTTCTCTCTGTTCATTTGCTGGAGTATTGAGTTCAATTCACTAATGACATTAGCCTTGGGGCCTGAGAGAATCGGGCTTTTCACCTCGGGCACGTCCCCCCATAGCTTGGATGTCCTTTGGGGGACAACTTTCGCCAGGTTGGGCTGGGCACTGATGGGAGGCGGGGGCGGAGCGGGAGGAGGGATCACAAAGCTGTCTACAGTTTCCTCGATCAGCGCGTCCTTGTAAAGTGCATTGCTTTTGTTGATTATGGGCTTCATTTTTGGCTTAGGAGGTACTGGGGGTTTGTCCACCAGAAATGTTTGCCCATCTGCATAGACTGTACAAGTATCCACGTTCTCCCCCCCTTCCGAGGATAAGGTAGAGATGCTGGACACCGTTGAGATAGTGCTGGTTGTCTCTAGGTGATGGTCACTGCTGCTCCGACTGTCCACCTCCTCGATGCCGGAGTCGGTGACGTTGTCGAAGCTGTCGGGGGGTGGCAGGAAGGAGGCAGGCAAACAGTTTGAGAGGCCCGCTGGCTTTTTGCCGTCCAAGGAGTTGGCGGGCTGGCCGGGGGAAGGGGTGCCGTTCTTCCGCTGCGCCATCAGGTCGCTCAGCGCCGAGCCGGGCGCCGCGCGCTCGTCGGGGATGTCGAAGCTGTTGGCAAACTCCAAGGGAGGCGGCAGCGGCTCGGTGAACAGGAACTCCTCGTCGATGTCCACGGAGGCCAGGGGCGGCGGGGGGATGCGGAAAGGCAGGATGACGGGGTCGTCCACAGAGCTGGCGGCCACGATGGTTTTGCAGGGAGAAGCCGGGGGCTCGGGCGCGGCAGGGACGCTCAGCTCGCTCTCCGCTTCCTCGCTGCCCTCCGGCCTCTCCGGCGGGGAATGTTCAGGGCTCGGCTCCATCTCAGTTCCTTTTTCCTCCTCATCCTCGGGCATATCATCTGACTTTGCCGTGTCCACCGTGTGCACCATCAACAAGCCGGCTGATTTCTGCTGCGAGGTATCCACGATGTTTATCAACATGTTCTTCTTCTCCTCAGCTTTCTTTTCTTTCCCTGCATCCATCTCGTACTTGTTCTCGGTCTCCTGCCGTCTCAACAGGCCGCGGGTATTTTGCCTGGTGACAGTGGCAGTAACAGGAAAAGTCGTTTCCATGTTGGGTCTCAGCTTGGTGTCGATGTAAAGCGGTTTGTTAAGGTCGGTTTTGACAGCGTCCCCTTTGCCTGGAATCTGCTGTGTCTGCTCTTTCATGGCTCTGTCCCTGGCAGAGAGCGCGAGGGCAAGTGGCGAGTTTGGATCCAACAGCTTCCCTGTGACCGGGTGGACGTAGCTGTCCGAGCCGGGAGCGCTCGCGGGCTTGGCTGCCGCCGTACTGTTGTCAGTGCCTTTCGTTTTGGACGGAGCATTCAATGTCCTCGAGTCGCTCTGGCTGCTGGGCTCGTTGCTGTTAAAAAGGTTTTCGGGCTCTCTGGGGGCGGGGATCGGAGATGGCGACATGAGCTGTCGGAAACCATCCTCACTGCTGAACATCGCCTCCTCGGTGAACTTGGACTGCCTCATCCGTGGTGTTGGTGGGGTCAATCCAACGTCCTCGTCTCCCAGGTCTGTGGAGAGGAAGGCTGGGGAATTGCGCCTGGCTTCCAGCCTCTTTTCCCTGTCCCTCACGGCCCCCGCGATGGCTGCTGCGAACGGACTGCTGACTCCCAAGCTGTCGTCGGGCCGGAGCTGTCCGGGCTGCTCTGAAGACTGGGGATCGATCTCCATGCTGCTCCCTTGGCTGCTTTTCCCGCTGCTGCTGGTGGATGGCTCTTTGACGATGATGGTTGGGATTGGAATAGAGCAGGTCTTTTCTGGGCTGTCCTCCACGTTGGATTGTTTCACCAGCATCCCCTTCCGCCTGGCTGGCTTGGCTGGCACGTAAACTGCTTTGCTGGCGATCTTCCCGACCTCGGAATAGGGGTTTTCTGGCATCTGGCCCCTCTTGCTCCTGAAATTGGCCTGAGCTGCGGCACTCCGGTTGTACAGGTCTTCCGAGTCCAGGGAGTAGCGGTCCAGCTCCCGCCGGTAATAGATCCCTTTGTCCCTTATCATTGTCCCCACGCTCTCGGGCCTAACCAAAGAGATTTTTGCACCTGAATTCTGGTTGAATGGAGGTTTGATCGTTCCGTAGCTCCGGGCTGTCAGGGATTTGGGGGAGTTGTACAGAGAGGGAGAAGGTGGCGGTGGTGAGGGCGGTAAGGACTGTGGTGGCGGTGGGATGTCTTCAGAGGTGTCGGGCATTGAAAGACTCCTGGTGAACTTCAGCATAGGAGGCGCCAGAAACTGCCGCTCTTCCTCTGTTATTCCTGAAAAATCAGAGAGTGCACTTAAAACACTGCCACATCCACCAGGACCCCTCACTCTCTACTATTTCTCTATCCAACCCAAAATTCCAGGGTGCGTTGCCCATGGCGTGAGGAGTATGCACAATTCCAAAAAAGGTCTCTAGTTTGATTCCCACTATAATCATTCCTGCTGGACATCCCAGGTGCCAGGATTGAAAAGGATGCTACAGAATTTTAATTAAACGGGTGTGTAGGCAAATGTTTGGGGTTTATGTTTCATCAAGTTGCTGTAAAAAAGCAAATTTTCTTTGAAAACTATTGAACAGGGAAGGCATTCTGTGCAGAGCAGCTGCTTTTGCCTTGCTCCTTCCAGCACTCGACAAATGCATATAATAAAACAACTCAGAAACTTAATGAATTTTTAAGATGCAATTGAAATTTAGCAAAGGGACTGTGAAGATCCTACTGGGGAAAAGAACCCATAATGTTGCATTTCAAAAGATGACATTATATCATTACAAATATGGCTTTTAACATAAATAAACTGGGTAATACTGGGATAGTTTGGAAGCTAATTTTACCTCAGCATAATGCATTTCTAAATTGCTAAAAGTCACTGCTAAGATTACTAACAAGAACAAAGAAAGCCCAGATTTGGTCTGCTCTGTATTTCTTTATTGTAAAAGCATCTATTGCCATCATTTGAAATGAAAAGAAAAGGTGAATTTTAGTCCATTTGATCAACAGGATTTCTTAGTAAACTACACAGCATTACAATGCTTTCATCTCAGTAACAAGGGAAAAAAGGGATATTTTGGCCTAATGTTTTGCAAAAGGCTTGTACTGATCTTTTTTTTTTTTTTTTCCTAGTTAGAGGGAACATTCTAAAGAAAATAACCAAATAATACTTCCATACTTGCCAAACAGAATGTGGAAATTACATCACCTTACACACAAAATTCTTTTCTCATGAGCTTTATATAAAGATTAAACAGCCACTCACTGGGGTAAAGATGTCAGAGAAACACACTTTAGGAAAGAAGCAAAGTTACTAGAAGTATGCTATTAATGAACAAAACCATACAAGAGAGGCATTTTACCTATAGATTTTTGTCTTCTCATTGTACCCCGAGGTATACCCAGAAAAGGACCTTGAGGGCTCCCTGGGACAGTGGGCGTCATCACAGCAATACCCTGTCTCTCATACATGGACTACAAAAGAGCAAACAGAAACCCCAACAGCATTAAATTGTGAAATGTCCCACGTGGAAATAATGCCTCATCCATCACACCTTTCACTGAGAATTCTTATGGAAAATAATAAATCTGGGGGTAATTTTGGGGAGGAGGGGGACAGAAAGGGAAGGCTGGGTTTGTTTAGACACTCATGAAAGGACAGCAGCTGTAAGTGGAGTTTGTTGACATTATTTACAAGGCAACAACTTAAGGAAAAGTATGTCCAAAATGCAATAAAACCAGTTGGTTTTTTTTGACCTGCAAAGCTTTGTATTAAATTCTGCACTTGAACGATGCAATTTTGGAGTTCTGGCATTTAATTTCTAATACATGCTATAGTCTTAATGTCAATTCTTCCCTTACAAAGCATTGGGCATTATTTAATCAAGGAGTTAGACACATTAGTAGGAATAAAGCAGTGCTTCATGGCTCCCACTCACATTCATATCTGTAGCTGAGGGAAAACATCTACTAGAAGGCCGCTGTTTTATAGTTGCCACTCTGGAATCCACAGTTGCATTGTCTGCAATTCTTGATGGCTTGGAAACTGGCACTATTTCATCCACCTTATCTGTAATATAAAAGCATTCAGTAAAATAAATATCACTTGTCCAAAGAAACGGAGAAGTTAAGTATTGCAAGGTCAAAGGAAGAGATTTACTTTTCAAAAAAATGCAAAGAAAAAGTTTTTTTGGCATTTTAACAAGGCAACGCTTGAGCATCATAAGTCGTGCAAGCCGAGCACTTTTTATTGCTGCTACATAACATGCATGCTTTAGTTTTAAGCCTGCATGCATTTAATGTTTACTTAGTGTGACTCGAAAAACAATCCTCTTCTTCAAACCTTCAAAATGTGAAGGGAGAATATCTATATAGAAATGGAAAGAAGACCTTTAGAAATAGTGAATCCGTACAGCACTGTTTCAAATAGAGATAAGCAGACTGTACTTAGTCATCAGAATTTCAGTGATATTTTGGACAATAACAAGTACTCCAGAAGTGCTCTTTTATGCCTATTCTCCTTAAGTAATCACATCCTGATTTGTTCACACTCTTGGACTTGTAGGCTAGCACTGCTAACTGCATCCTTTGTTTAAATGAAACTTTTATATGCATTTTTGTTTGTTGGTTTTTCTTTTTTCTTTTTTTTTTTTTTTTAACTTCTTTTAATAACTGGACAGTTTGGGAATGTATTTAGTTGTGGTCAGAAGCAGACCAAAACCAGGCAAAGTCCAAATCTGAATGAGAACTTCAACATTTGGATTTGGGACTCTGATCTACTGCATGATGTGATGGTAAAATACAGGGAAAACTTTAATCAGGATATTCCAGAGCTGAGTGCTGGTGTTAGCCCCATCTCCAACTTTGGTCACAAGGTTCATCAGCATTTAATACAAAATGTTATTCCCTCACACTGAAGACCTCCAAGTACAGTATAATCAACTAATCATTGCCTGACAGCTCCTTTTTTTGCCCCTTCTACTGCTACAAAACCAAGGCACAGAGAAATTAAATCACTAGCCCAAGCCACCAGGAGAGTTTGAGTTTGGAATCTCTACTAGAATCCAAACTGGAATCACACCAATAGCTTTCCTTACTACGCCTTCCATTGCATTTGCTTGCCTGTATCATGTTAATTTAGTGTCTTTTCCTTTGAAGTTTCACCAGAACTAGGATTAGTTGCATAGCCTGTGGCATTTCTGTGAGTGGAACACCTCAGCCTGGCTCCTAGGCTTCCACAACACCAGTCAAAGCAATGCTGCTTTTCAGCAATTAGCTCCATCTCCCAAATAATTGATTATTTGTCAAGCAAGGATAGTTACTTCATTAGGACACTAAAGACTTAAAAACCCCCCAGGTTTTGGTGATCTAGAGCTAGTGTTACTACCCCAAGTATTGTATTTAGGGATTTAAATTTTACCTCTCACTGGAGAGCAGCGCGCTCAGGGCCCTGGATATTGATATGGATGGGAGTAAGGCAGGAGGAAAAGAGCTTTTGATCCTGCTAAACAGTAGATCTGGTTGATGCAAGGATGATATTTTAAACAGGAGAAGAAGAGAGGGAAGAACTTTTAGCCTTTGGGTTCGGAAGAAGGTTGTCCTAGAAGTGGATATTTCAGTGTCACAGAGGGTCAGGGAACAGGCAGGAAAGGAAAGGCTGAGCAGGACCAGTAAGCTGAACACTGCTGAAAACTGTCTCACAAGAATAGTGTTGCTGATTCAATTGAAGTTAGCATTCAAGTCTTTTCATTGGTCTGCTTTATTTTTTTGTGGGTTTTAAATCATCCAGTGGAAGGAGAAAAGGAAAAAAATTCTTAAAATCGTCACATGTATTCAAAAATAAAAACCAACTTCACGTCACATTTCATAAGGTTTTGTAATACAAACTTCTGAAAGAAAAATATCTGCACTTCTGCTCAGCAAAAGGCATCAGAAAGCAATGGTGTAACCATGAACATTTACCCTATACAGCAAAAATATGGCTGGACTGCAGAATGGTATTCAGAGGATCTATCACCAAGAGCTTCAACTGGGCAGAGATTTCCTCTAAAGGCTCTCCCACCCTTGCTCTCATCCCAGAAGCCAAACAACTAATCTTTGGGATACAAAAAGAAGGAAGCCTTACAAACTGAAGCACTCAAAATCTGCACATGAGAAACAGAAATATACCAGGTAAGAAGTGATTCCCTTTATTTTGAACAGACACATGTAACCAGATACCCATTCAGACAACAAAAAGCTACAGGGAAAGAGTGATGAGGCCATGACAGACACTTGGAAAAGCATGAAATTATTTGTTGGGGATGAAACATACATACCCTCCAACTGCACTGATTTTTCTAGACAATCCTAAAAGTCAGATCCTAGTGCTGGATCTGACCAAAATATCAGTTGGTACCAATTCTTAAAACCATCTACTATTTCCATGTGGGGAAAAAATCCCCGATTTTGTGTGAGTTTATTGCAGGTTTCTTGTCTGTAGAGAAGTTTTCAGTCCTTCTCACCCTATGGCTGCTCCCATTTGTCACATTTAGCCAAAGCACTCAGAAATGGGAGAGGAGGACGGGTTGAAGCTCGAGCTGCTTCGCAAGGAACTCTTTAGGGCTTCCTCGCGTGGCACTTCCAAAGGCAGCACTGAGCTCCTTCTCTTGCTCTACTGCCCTTGGATGAGAAAGCAAAGGTAGAGTGAAGGTTGTCATTTTGGAGCTACTACAACAAAAAATGTGAGGCCACAGAAGCAGCCAGCACGTGGAGACTGATCCTGAATGGCAGCAACTACATGGCGGGTCCTGCAGGAATTGTCCAAATCTGAGCCTGGCCACGACTGCCCCACCCTGCTGGAGTGAAAGCACCACGTGAAACAAAAACATCCTCACTGCCTTATCCAATGTGCTCCTCAGGCCAAGGAAATGGATTGGCTGAGCCACAGTCAGCCTCACTCAGACTCATCCCAGAGAAAGAAGACGTGCTGGCCAAACCTTCACTTGCCTGTGCCTCAAGCTGCTTGTCTCCACAGCACCAGAGTGCAAACCCCTCCTGCACCCGAACCACACATTCCAAATATACTCCTACTGGAACCACTTGTCAGGCTCACTAATTAGCTCTCCTCCCAACCTCCTTGTGACCTCAAATACTCTGCAGCATGCACTCCTCGTACCAACAAGAGGGAAGCTCACAAGCTCGTGCTGGAAATTCTCTGAGGATAACTTTACAAATAACCCTGGCAAGAGAGAAAACAAGCCACAAAAAGGATGCAAAAATTGGCACCTGCTGTGAGGTGTGATGACAGAGTGGCCCAAAGAAGCCTGCCTCAAATGGGATTTTTAAAAGGAATGCAGCTGGATGAAGGTCAAAAGGAAGGAATGTGGGAAAAGCCTGCAATGGAGGTTGGCCATGCCAGCTGCACTTCCTCCTTGACCCGGTCGTTTAGCAGAGTACAGCCACAAGCACACACACACACACACACACTTTTACAGGAGCAGTCTGTGGCTGGCTGGTAGATAACAAACTCTGATCTGCTTTGCTCTGAATAACCTCAGCCTCACTGAAGACAGGGAAGAAGAGTCTATGTCTCACTGGCCAGAGAGCATGGCTTAGCTGTAGTCACAGAAGAGGATTTTTAGGCCTACGATTATTCCCTGGCATTTTCCATAGAAACTGCTCTGCACCTTCCTGAGAAGTCACAACGGCGTGTTGAGAGTCAAACACAGGAGCCATGCTACACCTGTGAGAACCTGTCCCCACAGCTCCAGGCGCTCCTGGGAGCAGCATCCTTCCAGAGAACTGTCAGGAATACCACATGTAAAAGCCAGTCTGATGCCTCTGCATGCATATAGCAATTTGAGTGCCACTATATTAAATTCCCCCGAGAGAGGCAGCACCAACAGATATAAAGTAATTTATTGCCAAAGTGCGTTTCCATCTGCCCTGTTGGGTTACCAATGGGACCTGTGCTCTGCTCAGGATGCCAGCCTTCAGGAAATTGGATGGCCCAAAGGCACAGAAAGTAGTTGTGTTTTATCACGATGTAGGTCTCGTCTCTGATGAAAAGCTCTTAATCACAGACAGAGTAGCACAGTACCCAACAGCATGTCATGACTTTTACATTCTCAAGAGGTCTGGCTGCTAGGCAAGTTTTTTTTTGGTTTTTTTTTTTTTTTCTTTTTCTTAAATAATTAGTATCTGTGATAATTACAGGGGACAGTCTCCTCCTAATAGATTTGTTGCAGGAGATGGCTCTTATCCCCTTAGAACACATTGCATAGTGACTCCTGTTCCGAATCACCAGACTCTCTCAGAGGAAAAAGTATAATGCTGCCCATCAAGCCACCAGATCCATCATCAAATGAACTTTGAAAACGAGAGTCAGGTGCCCAGATAGATCTGGTGGCACATCACTACACAGCCCCCAAAAAGAGAAATATGAGGTATGATCCTGGCAACATTACTTATTGTACGACATAGCCAAGACACGTGGATTAGCTCCACCGAGGGTCTTAGGAAGTGAGCTGGTGAGACCCACAGAGGATAAGAATGGTCATGATCCAGTACAGGCTATACCCCAACACCTCAGGCTGGCATGCCAGAAACACCAGGCAAAGACTGATCGAACACAGTTTGGGAGGCGAGTATTGCCAAGACCTCTATACTTACCACCAGGTCCCGAGTGCTTGCTCAGAGGGGGTGGGATAATGGAGAAAGAAAACTCAAAAAACAGCTGCCTCAAGAAATGACTTGTATTTGTAAGAAAAGCAATGAATGCCTGGCACAGAGTAAAAAAATGCTCGTATGAAGTTAAAGTGAAAGAACAGAGGCAAATGTTCTTCAAATACCAGCAGCACACATCGTTAACAGTGCAAATATAAACTACAAAATGTTAGACTAATCTAGTCAGCCAGAATACAATGTTAGCCAATGTAGGAAATGGTTGAACTCTGCCACCGATGGCCTTATGGCTAAGAATTAAAAGGACAGGCACATTAAAAAAAACTCTAAAAATCCTATGGAGTGGTTATTTTTTCTTCCCTCCCCCTTTTGCCTGGCGTGGAGGCATGGGCAGCGAGGCCCTCTCGGTTATGGCTCTCTGCAGCCGGCCACTGCGACAAGGCAGGGTGGCCTGCGGCGGGTCGCGAGAGTCGCTCGTCCCTTCGGCCCCTGGTAAGCACACAGTGGAGGATGCCACTGCGTCCTCACCAGTCCATGTCGAGGCACACGTCAACTCGACATGGGGGGTGGCTCTTTGGGAGATGCGCGTTTCGAGGACCTGCGTCCTCGGCTGCTTGAGGAAAGCTAAAATCTCTGACAGGTAGTTATGGATGGCTCTTGTGGAGGTAGCCACAATGCCCAGCTGCAGCTCCATACGGCCCATGGACTGGGACATGAGACCCATGGACTGTGCATGCTCCCTCTTGATATTTTCCAGCAGCTGCACAATCCTACTGTTGGTTTCCATCAACAGCTTCTCTCCCTCTGTTAGCTGGGGCTGCCCTCTCCAACCCCGATCCCTAGGGACAGGCTCAACACCGCAGCGCTCTTCATTCATCTCATCATTTCCCTCCTCCTCAGGAGAGTCACTTTCAAACTGAGGAGTCCTACTGAGTGACTGATCCCCGGGAGACTGTATGTCCATGGTGCACTCCGGAGTCCGCGCTGGCGTTTGAAATCCCTCAAAATCCTCCCCAACGTTGCTGTGCGTTTCAGACGAGGACAGCGGCCACTGCCAGCTCTCTGTGGTCCTGGCTGGCGAGTCTTCATCAGAGGCAGGCACCGAGGATTCCTGTTCTTCGGCTGGCGTGGACAGCGAGCTCCCTCGGTGATGGCTGGCTTGCCCCGAGGATCCAGGAACCTCCCCATCTTGCTCCCCAGTGACATCTGGCAATCAAATAGAGGAGCAACAACCACTGTATCTGAGGCCAGGCAGATGGAGGTATCTACATGCATTGGACAACACATAGAAAGAAGCCAGTTGGGAAGCCAGAGTGTATGTGTTTGGGCAAACGGAAGGGCGGACTAAAGTTTAGTGACTGCATTGGGCACGTGGCAATTGGCGTCATTAAGCACTTTTGGTCTCAATGCACACTGTCCTGTACCCAGAACACACACAGCCATGCTGCATCCCAAGGCAGGAGCTACCAAATTCCCCTCAGCGTGACTGTGACAGGAAATGTCAGTGAACCTAGCGAGAAGCTCACCTATGCACTGCAGTGGTGTCAGTCAGAAATCCCTGGGACGAGCTCAGGGCCAAGGGTCCAATTGAGCTTCCTGGGGTGCCAGATGTGCTCCACCACTGGCTGAGGGCAGCCCTTTGTTGCTCTGAAGCACTGCTGGCTATCTTCACTTTTGTCCGACGTCTCACGTCACCCCCACCCAAAATCTCTCCCAAATCACTGCTGCAGCGCGACGGTGGCCGTCCGTGGGATAATCCCGTGAGCAATGCCCTCCCCAACATTTGCCAGATTTTCCTTGCTCTCTTCTCCAAACAGTAGGAAATGCTATCTGAGGACATTGCTCACGGGGATCTCTTTGTCTCCTGGAAATGAACTGAGTTGCTGACTCCAACATTTGCCCTGCCCTGGCTACCTCTTCCCTTGCCTGAGTGTGTGTGGTGGAAATCTGGGTGCAAGCGCTTCCCCATGGCAGCTCTAGAGCAAAATGCCCTCCCCAAGAGCAGGAAAGGCTCAGGCTTTTGCACCCACAGGAATCACCAGCTCACAAGGGAGCGTGATCTGCCCAGCTGGGTCCTGCACCGCTCTGCATTACGTGAGACTGTGGCTGGGACTCTGTACACTTTCTGTTACTTCAGATAAAAAAATTAGTAATCTTTTTTTTTTTTTATTTTCTTGAGGGGGGCCAATTTGGTCACGAGAAATCACGCTGGGGCAGTGTGGCTGAAGGAGGCAGCCCAAAGCCCAAAGCCTGCATTCCCCACACTCAGGCAAGGGACAGCTGAGAGAGGCGCTGCTGTTGGAAGGGCTGTGACCCAACCCGGCTGCTGCTGCTCACACCGCAGTGGCCTGAGTGCCAGATCAGTTCTGTGCCTACTCTCTGGCATCCCAGCCTTGAAAAAAGCCTTTTGGGTGTTTTTTAAGGATTAATTTCTGCTTTTTTAAATACTACTCTTCAGACCTCAGTGGAAGCTGTAAGCTTAAATCTGCAAGGTGTTGCTGAGGTCATGTTAAACCATACTTTTTGTTCTGTTTATGAATCAGGGCAGGGTTTTGTTCGATTTTAAAAATTATTTTATGTGAAATATAATGACATGAAAAATTTTTTTCTGACAGACCCAAGGATCCCGCCTCCTATATCTCAATCCCTGTCTACCACAATGCGGTACTCATTATTTCTACACCCATGTGCCTGCAATATTATAGTGCTCTAAAAGGGATTCTGTGTGACTTCATTGAAATATGACCTTTAAGTGCTAAAATAATGGATATTATTTGTGCATTTAGCATATTCACTACTTCAAAGTATTCACATTCAAAGTATTCATATTCTCTCTGTGTCTGGCTGGACTGTCCAGTTGCATGTTTTATGGAAAGTGAGGATGAAATTGTATTTGTAAAAAGGCATGAGCTCCTTATGGAAATGAATTTTAGGGACAAACTGTCATGCAATCATTGGCTCTTCCACTCCATGGAGATTTGAAAGGGACTATATATGAACCTAACTAAGAACTACTTCCTCCTTGGCAATTCTTCTCCTGCTTTGTCTAATACAGCCATAGCTGCATTCCTTCATTAGCAAAGCTTTCTTAACAACTACAGTGTAGGACCATGAAATTATTTCTCAGCATTTTCCTACTCGAGTACACATGAAAAAAAAAAAAAAAAAAAACAAAAATCCAGGGGGACCTACTTTTACCACACAAAGCAAACACACACTTCAGTTAAAGTCTATGGAATCGGAGTGAGGTAAGGGATCATAAATACTCATTCTGGTAGAGCCACTGGTCATACTGAATGTCTTGGCATTTCTTTTGACATGTCAACTGAAAATTCCCATATCTGAAACCCCATTTAGCTGGCAAGTGTTCTAAACAGAGCCCACCTAGCAACTGGCAAGTAAGTAGAACCAAACTATACTGGAAGTCAAAAATGGAAGCAAAATGAAATAAAAAACCTCCAAACTCCACACTGACTTATGAATACTTCTGTAATCATTCTGTTATCACTGTGTCTAGTTTGTTCAGATTCAGGGGGACCAGAACACATTTGTTATTTGTGCATGTCTACATATTTGCCAGAGGCTCACAAAGCAAAAATTTCTCTGAAAAAGCGCAATAATAAATTTTTGCAAAATTCCTTATGTTCTATGAAGTGTTACCACTTGCCATCCTCCTAATCAGTCTTTTCAGCCTTTCAGAGCTGAAAGAACAGCATCTGGCAATCAGTGACCAATGACACAAATGACAAAAAGCAGAGTCTGTGAAAACCCCTGGACAGAAAGTTAATTGCAGAAACTCTTAGCGAATACTTCTGAATAATGAATACATGCACAGGATTTAGGTTAGGTTGGTAAACTTGGCTGGCAATGAGAAGGAGGAATAACCATCATCGTTATTTGTAACAAGGTGTTCAGCATCTCTCAGCAACTTTGGTTTCTGGAAGCTTTGGGAAGCATTGGCATGGGACATGGGAAACTGAGGGTGTGTTACAGGCATGGCCTTCCACAAACTTTCCTTCAGTAAGGAGCAATCATGGGAAAATTGCCTGGAGGCCACTGGTTGACACCACCTGGATGAACATGAGAGTCTCTGCCCAAGAAATCCATTCCTTGGTGACCAAAACTCACCCTAAGTTCTGGGCGGATCTTGGCCAGGTTGGCTGCACCAGTGCCTGGGCTGGGGTTGGGGGAGAGGTGTGCCAGGCACAGCAGCAAAACTGGGTTCAGCCAGAAACTGTCCTCATGCTTGAACAGCTGACAGAGTGACCTCAACTAACTGCCTTTAACTCCTTGGAAAAGGGGTCACTTCCAAAAAAAAGAGAGGGAGAGCCCAGTACAACTGTGAAGTCAAAATTGGCCATGGATCAAACCATGCACCAACTTGGCTGACCTCACTTGGTTGTTAATTTGCTTTAAAAAAAAAAAAAGAAATCTCTTTCTTTTCAGGCTTTAAATAGAGTGGGTACAAAGAAGCACAGCTGGCTTCCTTGGGTGTGAAGCAAAGGGAAGAGGTCAGATTCACTGATCTTTCTAGCAATTTCCACCTGACACACCATGCCTACATGCAGCATTTTGCTCACAGTGATAGATACAACTTACAGGCAAAATAGGTCACTTCTGTCTTTTACAGGTATCTTTATATCAAGTGATAGCAGCCATCAAACCTGCAGCCTCTAAGGTTCACGTTCCTAACCTCATGTCCCTTGCCCTACTGGGGCAGGACTTCCATCTCCATCCCTAAACGGCCAAGGAAGGGACTCAGGAAGGAGCATGCAAATGGGCTAAAAGGAGCAGAAGCATCTGGGAGTCAGTGACCCACTGCACTTCAGCTTTAGTGTTTGATCATTGTGGGTACTACACAGCTATTTCCAAAAGCCCCTTGGGATTCACAGGCTTCTGAAGGCTGTTTCTTGTTTTACCTCAGTGACTCTTTTGTGTTTAAGGAACAAAAAGAGATCTGGTATTGGGGGGTCCATGCAATAGGAACTGGTGAGCCTCCACCAAAGTCCTGGCTGTCTCCCTTTCTCCCCTGTTGGACAGGTTGTCTGTTTCTGCAGAGGAGCAGAATCTGCCAGACAGATACTCTGTTCCTGCTGCCTATCCAGGTGTTTCCCTAGGCTGACACAGAGCCTGCTCTGACATGGTGGATCAGCAGGTGCTCCTGGAGGCCAAGGAGAGCTGCTCCAGGTGTGCCTGCAGGGGAGAGCTGTGGTTTGCCCCATCCTGCCCTGAGCATGCTGATCAAAGCCAAGTTTATTCCAGCCTTTAGGTTCATGAATATGTCCATTATTTTGGAGCACTGCTATTCCATGTGGTCTCCTTGCACCACAATGTTCATTACCACTGAGAGTCCTTCGTGTTGGTCATTAGGCATTTTTAGGATTGTAGCAATTACTGGATTGAGATACACAGAGAACTACTGAATGATTGATTCAGCTGCAGGGGTAGAGGACTGAGACAGAGGCCAAGAACAGAGCAGGGCTTTGAATATACACAAACTTTAGAGACATCAGAAGTATTTCTTTAACTTTTGGTCACTGAAGAACATTTGAGATTTATGCCTGTGTTGTGCCTTACCTGCCACTTGGACTGGCAGCTGATCCCTCCCCTGAGATGTGCTGCTCTTTAAGAAGCCCTCCTTTTGAAATCCCACCATTCCTGTTTCACCTCTGCTACCGGATCGTTGCCTTTTCCATTATCTTTCCTTTTCAGACTGCCCACCAGCGGAGCTGCTCGGGAGGGCTGGGGCACCGTCTCTTCCTGCTGACAGACAGGTGGGTGGAGATGTCCCTTGGCCACAACAAGGGGCCAGGAGCTCAACAACAGCGGGAACACAGCGGGGGAGCTTCCCGGGCCCTGCCTCTGCTGCTCTGGACCTGGGCCTCTGTCTGTATCTCATCATCCCTCCTGGGGTGGCTGCATTTCTCAAACTGCTTAGGTACCAAGGTGATAGGTGCCTTGTAAATACCTAAGATAGATACAGACAGAAACTGTACCAGGCGCATTATGCAACACTTCAGACAATGCCAATGGCACCTCAGTGCTGTAGGATCACCCACCTGGTCCAGCATCTGCAGCCAAATACTGGGCACATGCATTTTTCCTTTGGAAAAGTGATGGGAACACAGGATATTCATTCTTCCTTGGTGGCAACAGGTCTGGGCACGCAGCCCTTAGTGCCAGGCACTGCACATGCAAGGGTTTTGTTCCATCGCCTTCCCTAAATACGAGTTTGCAGGTTTAGTTTAATTTCCTTCGTTGGAAGATAAAATTTGTTTCCTTGTCAATAATCTGCAAAAACGGGTTAAGAAGCGGCACCAAAACTAAAGGGGTGGTCTTCACGTGTGCCTATTTGAAATGCATAGAGGTTCTTTTAAACTACATAAAATATGGCTGTGGTGGTGCTTCTATCTTATGAATTCAATTTTTCCCCCAATTTCTTTTATTTTTAAGTACAAGTAGCTTGTTTTTAGAATGAAGATCAGGAGTGATTGTGCATATAATTAAGTTTCCATGACTGGGAAAAACAACAAAAAACCCCACCAAACCAGCATCTAAATCAAGTAGGTGCAATTATTTGCACTGCATTCCTTTTAGGTTTTTGGCACTTCCCATATATATGCCAAAGGCCTTGCCCTTTAATTTGTAAAAGAACAGCTGGGAAGTAACTGGACAAAAAATTCAGGGGGAATGCCTATGGGTAGGAGAGCTACTAAAGGAAAATTTGGGCAAACAGTGAGTCTGGGGATCTGGGCAAGGCTTTCAAAGAAGCAGATGAACAAAAATTCTAGACCATCTTCCCAGTGCTAATGGGAAGGTGAGAACCTACTGATTTCAAAAGAGAGCTTGGTCAGACCACAGGAGATCATCTGATAACGCTGCTTGGCACAGAAGCAGTTTCACCTGACAATGTCCCTGGGGGAAAACCAGGTGACTCCTGTTTGGTTAAAATGGCTAAAAATGGATCTGTGCCCACTGAGAACAAATGCCTTTCTTTTCAGCTCTTCAAACAGGATCAGATGTGTAAAAATTCATCAAAGACCAAAAGTAGGTAAAGTATAACAAGGCCTTCAACACATCACTGAGAGTTAGCCTTAGCTAAAGCATGGATTCAGAGTAAGAACATTAAAGGCAAAGTTCTAAATTCAAATTTGTTGTTTATGATCAAAATTAGAGAAAAGAAACAACAAGTTCAGCCTACAGTTATGTCCTGTAAATGTATAGTTAAAAATAGACAGAAATGGAATGACCTGAATTTTCATGTTAGGCTAATGAATTTTCAATTAGACTAATCCTCATCAATCTGCCACCACTATATCTTATTCTGGAATTACTTTCTTCCAATCCCACCCCAAATTAACAATTTGCAGGATTGTGCTTGAATCACAATGCTCAAACCACACATTTACCATACTGCAAACAACAGGCAGAGAATATTACTTTAGCAGTCAGCATAATGAGGAAATAATAAAAGCGCTTTGCAATACAGTCAAACACAAAAGGCACTTGAAACACTTTCCTTCTATGAAAATTAACTAAAAATATATGTCTGCTCTCTGGGATACTGTAAATTCTACAAAGTACTCTAAAATAAAATAAAATAATAAAAATATATAAAATAAACCAATAAAACATAAAACGAATTATTTAATATTATCTATAAATACTATTACATGATTTATGAAAATGCTTTGTAGGTATTCACAATAAAGAGCTCTCAAAACTTTCTTGGAGGAAAGCCTTGTTTGTACTTCTAGGGCTGAAAATAGCTTCACATTATTACACACAAGTCACATTTACACATTATAACCACACCATCAAAAGTAATTTTTAAGGAAGGCAGAAAACGGATATGTTCAAATTCTTTTCTACAGACACAATTTTCAAGTACCAGCTCTTTAACAGCATGTTCATTATTAAGGAAATAATGATACAGGCATTTAAAATACACCTGCAATGCTGAAGCCTTGCAATTCAGCCTACCTTGAAAGAGGAATGGTCATTGTCTAACAGTGGTTTCTGTTCAAGAACAAAAACAAAGCAGAGAATATAGTCAATACCCACTCCTACCCTGCAAGCCAGGTGGAATTTAAGTGGCAATTTGAAGTTCTGTTTAAGAGACAGCATTTGAAAATTTGGCCTAGTCACAAAAGAAAGGCAATCAAATCAAAGAAACCAAAAAGAAAGTGGAGGATCTAAGACACTTGCAGCCTTCTCTGGGCTTACACTTAACTCTCACGCTTCCACACCGAGGGGAAAAACCAAACAAACTATGAGGAATTATCTAAAAACATTTATTTATAATTAGATTAGAAATTAATTAACACGGGTATGTGAACATTTGAAGGAAAAAGAAAAAAAAAAAAAGAAATAGCAGCAAAGGGAGTTTTGAGATGAGGGAGATAAGTCCTTCATCTCCCTGGCTCCTGAAAAAGAGAGAGAACACATTAAAAGTGCTGAAAGAGTTTTCCACTGCCCTAACTGTGCTATGTTGGGAAACACATGCAATTTTAACTGATTCTCAAGCCTTCATGATTTTGAATATGTGCTTAGATATTAAATTGATAATATCTGAGCATAGTCACACTCACATAAACCAACGTATTTACTGGGTCTCTTTGCAAATGCTACAAACCCCACATTTTCTGTAACACTTACAATTCCTTTTCCAACTTCTTTTATACCATTGTCTTGTTTGGCTGATGCAGAAAGGTTTTGAAAACCTTTTTAATTATAGTCCTGTAGTAAAGAAAAACAAGTATCATTACAGGGCACTACATCCTCGAGAATAAGCTGATAGATTCAAAATAATAACAGTGTGGATGAGAACACCCACACAGACTCAGGCAGCCTCTACTCAGGATTCCCATTTCCAAAATGTTAAAGCATCTCATGAAAGGTAAATCCTGGTCTGAAGAAGTCTTTAGTACCAGGAGTTACCTACTAAATTTGGATTCTGTGGCACAAATTGCTAATCAGCACATTGCCAAGTTATTTTTCATGGAAAACACAGGTTTAGCATTGTTCCCTTTTTGAAACATGCCAGTTTCCAATACTTTTCTCTCACAAAGTGTTTTACAAGTACTAATATTGTAGCCATGGACCTAATCCTACACTTACACTGCTGTGGACTCCCCCAAGTTACACTACAAGCCATGAAATCTGCAACCTCGCTGCACCAACCACAAATGGGGCTGGCATTTCTTCACACAGACTTGACAAATTCCACCCAGAGTCACTGCTTTCTGCTTGAGATAAATGACAACCCGATGACAACCTCTTCCTCATTACTACGCTGCCACCTCATTAGAATTTCAAATATGTAATGTGAATCAATTACTTACAAGGGATAACCTTCAAGAATTCTTCATGAAGCCTGATGCCTTTTGCTGTCATCTTCTGAAATAGTGTCTGGTGAAGATCTGAAAACCTTCTTCCTACAGAGAAGCACTGCAGGTGCTGGGAGCTGTCTCAGGAGCTGCCATGGTGAGTGCTGTAAGAGTTGCTTTGGTGGTATTCCCATTGTTCCCTGCAGACAAATCTCCATCATCAACTCCACCACAGTGAAATAAAAAAGTGAGTTTTGAACCCAGACGGCTTTGGGAGTGGTCTCTTCAAACAGAACAGAACACTGTGAGCTAATCCACTGCTTGGCATTCATTTATATATATTTGCTCTGCAATTTCATTGTTTCAGATGCCATTGGAAGGTGCCACCTTTGAAACAATGGACAACAGGAATGGGATGAAGTGGAATGCTTATTGCAGACAGAGCTAATAATATTTATTTTGAATGCCATCAACTGATATTTTTCTATTCAAATGCTGGTCAGACTTGATGCCAGGTAACAATATTCTGTGTTGATGATATCACAGTTATTCTGTATCTGTGAGGTGGTGATAGAATCTAAACCCTTCAAATGAGAAAATCCTTTATTTGTAGTTGGTACTGCAGCCCACACCAAACCCCAAAGACCAGGACCAACACATATACTTTATCAGGATATGGTATATATCAATATTTTATATTGAATACCATATCAAATCTAAGAACAAACAAAGCACCACCCTAGCTCACAACTGACACCCATGAGACACTGCCAGCAGATTATTTATTAATGCAGAAGGATTATTTATCTTGTCATTCCCATTTCACTGTGGAAATTTAACCTGCTCTAGTCTTCATTTTGTCCCTTCTCTTAGAGGATTTTATATTAGATATTTTAAAATTCAACACTGTCCACTCCAGCTTTCACTGAAAATCCCAAATTACTCACTAAATCAAACCCATTTCCTGGCAGCAAAGAAAGCTGAGAAGCAGGAAACTTTTAAATCATGTATCTAGACATTTACAGATCTTAGCTTATGGATGTGTTCCTTAAGGATCATATAATTTTAAAATTCTCCCTCCACATTGAGTTATTCATAAGGCAAAACAAAATCTGAAGGAAAAGCCATTTAAAACCAAGCTCTCCACCAGCTGCATAAACTTATAATGAACAAAGTTAAAGTTTTAAAATATTAATTTTGAAGCTTTAATGATACCTATTTTCCCGTTGTGATGATTAATATTATGACCTCAAATTTTTCCCTTAATCTTTCATTTTTCAGAGTATTTTCAAACCTTCATTTCAATTTGCTGCACGAATATCTCAGATATTTTTCAGTATTAACGGAATCACATTTTAAGTGCTGCCTCCAACAAGTTGCTGCTAAAACTCTTGGTTTACACGTTGCCATAACTTACTCATACAATGGTTCTTGGAAAACTACAAGGCACAAGAAAGAAGAAGACCACTCCCCCATCCCAAGTGTCCCACAAAATCCAGGAAGTAGTTTGGAGACATGACCCCTCTACACGTGCATTTCAAGGTTGGGAGCTGCCTCTGAGTCAGGCAACTACTGCAAGCAGGAAGTCAGTGGCACAGATGAAGTTAAATTTTAGTAATTCACGCTTTGCAACTGCAGTAAAATGACAGAACTGCCCATGCCATACTGCTCCAAACCTAAGGATTTTATCACCTCTTCAGACACAAATACCCTATCTTTTATCCTGAATATCAAAAAATACAGCCTATGTCCTGCCCTGCCTTCCTTTCCCCTGCTCTCCTAATGAACCAGAACCCAACTCCAGAGATCACCAGCAAGACAAGTCAGACAGAACCTCAGAAGCCATTATTTTTATCTTAATACCTCCCTCATCTCTGACCCAGAAAACTGAATGGTTGACAGAAGACTATACAACACCACCAAGATTTTTTTTTATATGCTGCCAAAACATATTTTTCAGTAGCAATGTGGTTTATTCTGTCATATTCTCTGAATGGAGAATAGCAAATATCCCTAGCTGGAACTTCTGGTAACCACCTGAAAGGAGGTCAGGAAAGAGCAGGAAAATACAGAGTGGAAAACAACCCAATTCCATCCTATTAAATGTCAAAAAGGAAAAGCTTCCTTGCTGAGAGAAGACACTGCCTACAGCCTAGATTTCCCTTCCATGACACTGAACCTCATCCAAGAGCAGGACACAGCCTGTTTTTCACCAGCTACCACCCAGGGGCTCAGGGAAGTGGGAGATTCTTCCTTGGGCCAGACTCCATGAGAAGGTGGAAATGAACAGCCCCTGCTCGGGAGAGCTCACAATCTAGGGAAGCAAAATGATGTACAGGAGCATGGAAAAAGTACAGCTCAACACAAACAGAGTCTCTACACAAAAATACATTTATGCAAGCTATTAAAATAGCACTGCTATTTCTACCTGCCCCCCTGCCTCGCCATCAGTGCTGGGATGATTGCTCAGTGGGGATCTAGGGAAGGTGGGTCTTTGGGAGGGATTTCAAGGAGAAGGTGGTGGGTGGCCTCATGAATCAGTCCAGGAAGGGCACTCCATGCATACAGGACAGCGTGGAAAATGTTCTACTGGGCAGAGCAGCATTTCTGAGGGTGGGAAGCTCAGGTGTGGTGTGCAAGATCCCTGACCCCTGAGACAGACACAGTGTGGGCACGGGGGAACGTGTGGCCGTTTGGGACACAGTGGGATCACTAAGGTGGCACTGCACTGGTGTCACTGGCCACTAACTCTCTGTGGCTGCCAGCCAGCACAGGAACTGTGAGGAGATGAGATGGAGGGGGTTGGAGAAGAGTCGGGTACAGAGAAGGAAAAAAAAGGCAACGTGAAGGAAAGGAGACAAAAGGAAGAAATGCAGGGGATACTTTCAAATGTGGTCTTCTGTTTGAGTTTCTTAGTGTGTTTGCAATTTTTTAACTAAATAACTAAAAAACATATACAATAATTAATGTACATTTGACACCATAAAATAAACTGGACCATATGCCAACATTTACATTGTTATTATCCTTCACTATGGAAAGGTGAGAAACAGGTTAAACAAGAGACAAAATGCTTCCCCTTACCCTTCTTCTTCCGTACTGAAGCTTGGAAATAGAAAGGGAATGAACTGTGAATCAATTCTGAAGGTAATTTTTAAAATGCTAAATCCTCGTCTGTCATTTTGAGCTCAAACATTATTCTTCCCTCTAAGATGTCAGTCTCTCCCTGCTCACCTCCACTAAACAGGTATCTCTCAAACCACAGTAGATAAAATCTGCTTTTGCCAAGCTGTTCTTATCAGAGTTTATGATAACTACAAGGAATTTCTCCCCTGCAGATATTAGGGATACATGCAGATTTTTTTTTCTAAGTTCTTTTTTAAAAACAGTAATTGGGGCAACTTATTGATACCAGGGCTGTCAAACTATGATAACATTGGGCATTTCCAAAACTTTGCAGATTGAAATGGAAAGGAATCATTAGCACACTGCCATCTTTTGGATTAATTAATTTGAAAGAGAACAGCTCAGATGGTGTGCTCTGTATTATGAAGAACAGAATAGCTCAAAACATGTCAATAAAACGGTAAGTAAGGTTCAGAGCCAGGCAAAGGAAGTGACTGTAAGGACTGCAAGATGGATAGTTTTTCTTTTTAATTTATGTTTAACTTAGCTAGAAGACATTACAAAACTATGCACTCTAAGGGAAAACAAATGGGGAGTTTCTCTTCACGTTTTTCTTCATTACATAACAAGGGACATTCAATAAAATTAAAGGCATCACATTCAAAACCAATAAAAAGGAAATACATCTGTACACAGCACATAATTAGCCCGTGGGATTCTTTGTCACGAGACATTGTTGAGACCATGAGCTCCTCCAGTTCAGGAAAAAGGGTTACACATAGGTATTGATGAGAACATCCACAGTGCTCATTTATAGGTTCTTCCTATTTGGTTTGCACATATATGGCATGAAAGAAATGCTCATTCATTAGAGAGTTTAATGGCTATAAAAATGTGGGTGTTCTCATAGCTCTCACAGATGTCCAGTATATACACAAATACATAGAGGGAGCTATAAATTATAGATAAATACACACATACAAGCTGTGTTTTATGTCAGGAGACAACTTTTAACTGATGATAGGGAGAACATTTTCCCTATGGAAGCATGTTCAGCTGTTGTGCAATTTAAGAATTCTCGTCCCTTCTGGCAACATCCCTTTTCCAGGACAAATATGAAAATAGGTAGACCGCAGATGTTATTTGGAATAGCAGTCACATTGTTTGCTAGGGTGGCAAATGTCCAGACTTCATTAGGAAGAAAGAAAATTTCTGTTGCTACTACAGCTTTCTTAGGGGGGCAAACACCTCTGGAACACAGTGCAGGACTATTCCTCAGAACAGAAAACCCCTGCCACTGCAATGTCTGCCCTATCTAGATAAAGGTATCAATGGGAAATGTGCTTAAAAATGGAAATATGTCCCATGGCTGCTTGTTAAAGAAGTTGCAGTGGTTTCTGCCACTTGGTGAGGACAAACAGCAGAGCAAGGGCCACAACCTGAGCAGGGGTGTGGGAAAGCTAAAATGTGATGGTCTCCATTAAGGACATTACTATTATCAAGCTATTCTCCCCTAGGAAAGTGCTGTTTCTGCTTTAAGACCAATATCTCCTGTGGAAGACTGAAAAGTCAGAGAAATAGAAGAATATCCTCAGCTTGAAAGCAACTGGTAGAAGAGGATAACAAAGGGGCAAAAATGGTGCCTAAGTCTTGCTGTCCTCTTGGGAAAGGTGGTTGATAAATCAGCAAAGTTTTACTCAAAGCTCTCAGCACTCCATGAAAGAAAAGCAAATGTAAAACACCCAGACCCACAAAGTGTGCTCCAGAAATAATATTCCATGTTTTAATCCTCAAAGAAAAATGAAGGAGCATTCACAAGCTGTTGATTCCTTGAATTAAGCTCCTGAACTTCCTTGTACATAAAAACCAAATGTTCTGAGACATGCTGGAGCTAAATAATCAGACTGGGGTGGTTTTTTTGGTCTTCATTTGGTTGTTAGACCATAGAGAAGACACTACCCACTCCAACACCACCTTGCTGGGAGAGTTCCCACTGGAGTTACGTGACTTGACTCACTAAAGGATGGATGGGATCCATCTGCCCCAGAAAACACTGACTTACAGGGGGAAAAAAGGGGCCACAAGGCTATGATTTGTTCCAGTTAGCCTTCAGATGAGTCCATGTCAGGAAAATCCCAAGATTAAAAAATTAAGTATTTAAATCACTGTAGGATTACATGGAAAAACGGTTTTATTGTACGGATTATTATCATCTATTACTCTGCAGTGAGGGATGTGGTTTGGTTTTATACCCATTTCTCACTTCCTAAGCACACTGTTTTACTGTTATAGCCACATAGAAATATGCACTGGGCTTTTCTCTTCTTATATATGATTTATCCCTATTTTCATAAATAAATCTTAAATCTAGCTGCAGAAATTCTACCTTTTAATGACCTAACAGATTAAAACCAGGAAGAGAAGAACAATTACCTTCCTCATTTCTAGAAAATGAATAACAATTCCTGAAGAATTATGCATATCTAGAATGTGGATGATCAAGCAAAGGAATCTACAACCATATTTCTCAAAATTATCAAATAAAAGACTGATTGCTCAATAATTTTTTATTACCAATAGTGAGAGGAATTAAGTTTATATCATGCACAGAAGACAAAGTGATATCATAATATGCACTTTTTCAGATCAAATGAAACAAGTTGAAGTTGAAGCTGCTTTAATACTGTCAGCTTTTAACAACAGCTTCTGGCAGCTTACCTTTATCCACTAATGAGAGGCCACAGAAATTTAAAATAAAACAATATTAGATGAACTGAAAATTTAGAAAGCAAAGCTAACAAAACATGATACAGCATGATTTTCTTTTTTCTTTTTTTCTTTTCTTTTTTTTTTTTTTTGGTGGATGTGCCAAACTTTGATGATGCATAAAATGTATCAACATTCCCTTGCGCAGCAGTAAAGGCACAAGTCTCCACAAAAATCATTCATGCGAGTCATGCACATTTTGAACTCTCCAAAGATGCAGCATTCTTAAAAACTCCTCTGCTCTAGACACTGTACACAGTGCAGCTCCCTTCATCAATTTCACATAGAGACATATAGATAGATATTTACATCTCCACCAAGCCAGCATGCTTGCCAAAAAACACTTTCTTACCAAGCTCTTCAAGCTCTGAGGTCATGGACTTAGACCGCAGGGTCAGTGCAGTGGTTGGAGCTCGCTTAGGAGGTGGTGGGGCTGTGCATGGGACAGAAAAACACACAAGTGTCAGCCAAAACACACCCTCTGGAAGCCCTATGCTCACAGCCACAATTCCATATCCATTTAAAAGAATCAGCTCCATGAAATAAGGCGAGAATAAATACCTACATGCGGAGGAAAAAGCCCTGAGATGCTTTTCATGGACTGAATTTCTCCACTGTTTCTGGCTCTAGCGTAGGTTGCTTGACACATCCGCAAGCTTTTATGTAACAGGATACATAGAAACATTTAAAGCTAAATAACTGTGCACTTCTGTTTCCCAGCAGGAAAAGGACTTTCCAGAGAAAGGACCTCGCAGCAGTGGTGCCCCCTCTGAGAAATATGCGGGGCTAAAAACCTCCTGGGCACCAGCCAATCCCTGGCAGATTAATTTAATCTTTGGAGAAACTGTTCAATCTGAGAAATACAGCAAAGAACATTCCAATCTATCTGCATTGTTAAGGTAACTCTAAAGGAAACAGATGATCCTCAGAATATATAAGGTCTTAAAATATCAAGGCAATAACCTAGCATAGAAACTACAACCTGTGCTTTAGTATCCTGATAATAAATACTTCTGGTGGTCAGAAAAGATCATCTCATTCCAATCCCCTTGCCACAGGCAGGGACACCTTCCACTGTCCCAGGTTGCTCCAAGCTCCATCCATCCTGGCCTTGGACATTCCAGGGATGGGATAGCCACAGCTTCTCTGGATACCTGTGCCAGGGCCTCAGCACCCTCACAGGGAAGAATTTCCCACTAACATTTAGTCTAAACCTGCTGCCTTTCAGTTTAAAGCATTGCCCCTTGTCCTGTCACTACATTTAAGGCCAATATGATACATACCAAAAGGCAAAAAGGTTTGTTTAAAATGTGTGAACAGCAATTCCATCAAGCCAAAAATAATGCAGGACCATGCTGGGAGATGATTTAATTTAATACAGCCTTTCCTCTCCATTCCACAAACTGGTCTCACTCTTTTTAGAAAAAAAAAAAATTATAATTTTTAATAAGCAGTGGAGGTGAAAACACTTCCAGCACAGACAGAGAGTTTCAGTTTCATCAGGAGGGAGTCCTGGAGTGCCAGTTCTCACCTGTCCTGCACTGAGGAGCCAGGTGTGTGTGAGTGAACTCACGGGGCTGTGTGAGGAACAGGAACCTCCAGCCATGTGCTGCTGCTGCTGCATGGAACACCCGTGAGCAGCAGCAATCTTCCCTGCTTAATGATAATTATGAGGGCCTAATGACTTCCCAGCATAGCTGGGAAACCAAACTCAGGGGCATCTAAGGTGAAGGAAACATGTAAATTCCTCTTTTTTGGAGGGGTGAGGTTTTCGTGGTGGCTTTTTGAATGAGTGGGTGAGAAACACACTGCTGAACTACCTCCATCTCAAGTACTTTTGAAATTATTAAAAGCTCATCTGTTCTCAGTGTTTTTTCTCTCCCACTACTGCAAGAAATTTTACTACAAGATCCTCAAATATACACAGGTGAAAAACCCAAAAAATGAACTTTAACATCAAGCATGATGAGAGATGAGAGAATATTGATCTTTTGGCCACATGTTAATGTCTTACTCAACAGAGTTAAATCACTCTGATTTACTATAAGCATTTCAAATTTTAGAAGCAAAGTCTAGTAAATTAGAATTTAGAAAACAGCTATTTCATGCCCATACTTGGTTTTCTGTGAAGGAAGGGCAGGAGAGTCCACTAGGAAGAGAGAAAAATGTACCTTTCTTCCTTGCTGTGTCATCTGGGTCAAGATTCCTGGTTACTGTGACAACCTTCAGCACGAGGTGATTGCCCCCCTGTCGAATCATGTTCACCACCTGCCTGTGGCCAACTTTCACTACATTCTCATTATTAACCTGCACAGAAAGGAAGGAGTCTTTTAGACCAAAATGCAGAAAATTTTTGTTCTATCATTTTTATAAACAGAACCTGGAAGGAACAGGTAAAAACAGAATTTCTAGTTACTGCCTTTAAGTGAAAATATGCATTTGAGGAACAGTGCATGGCTGACATGGTGACCAGGAAACAAAGCTATTCCTTTGGGAAATGCACATCTAAATAAATTCAACCAAATCCTGCCCTTTACATATTTCATTTACAAAAGGTTTACAACTTTGGCAAGTTTCTGAAAGGATCTCCTGTCCTGGAAGCACAGACAACATGTCTATAGCAGGCCCAAAGAGTGTCCATGGAAAAAGAAGAGTTAATACATGAAGCCCTGAGAAGCTACTGTGGTCATGCCAATTAAACTTCAAACTACACTGCAACACCCAGCTAAAGGAAAAGAAAAAAAAATATGCACTCTCTCAGTAATTCCTAGTGCTAAATCATAATTTTTGCTGCATATGTCTTTTCCATAATATCAATTAATAGACATAGAGGAAAGCAGAGGCATAAAAGCTGTAAATAAGCACGGCTAAAAGTAATTTATTTATTCATTCTATCTATAAGGAGTCACTGAAAATTATCTGAAATTTGAATGATGACAACATGTAAGACTGAAGTGCTGCCTGTGCTATTTGAACATAAAAGATATTGAGGAATGGAGGAAGAGCTGCTGCCAGGATACATGCTGGGAAATTGATCTCTCTCCAAAATTCCACTGACTCAGTAATATTTCACTGAGATCACTCAATGCCTTCCAAAATGAACAGTCATTTTGAAAGTAAGTGTTTTTAGCCTCCTCTATTTATTCTGACAGGCTGGGCATCTCACACTCTAAAGGATTTACAGTTTAGAGCAGAATCTCTCATTAAATATTATTGCTGTTTAGCAGAACAAACAGCACAAGCCGCCCCACTCCAACTTGAAATCATTTTTCCATCCATTGTCTGGAAGGAAAACCTTCCCTTTTTTTCAGGCTTCAGCTGAGCCAAAATGCATTTTAATGAACCAAAGCATTGGAAAACCATCTTTTCAGTAGAGTGCTGCAGTTGGAGCCTGTGTGCTCTGTGCCTGAGCTCGAGGTGCTTTTGGAGATGCTTTTTTGGTTCCTGCACTGTGACGTAGGTGGAACACATGCTGAACATCCAGACCTGTTGAGCAGGCAAAGATGAAGTTCTCTCATTCTGTAGGTGGAGGGTATAAAAGAATATTGATTTAAATAGGACTCCTGCTGGTTTACTTTTACACCTCCTTAGCATCTGGTATTTAATTCTAAGAGATATTTATTCAGCTGGACCAATGGCATCTAAATTTAATCTGTCTAAAATACTGAAGCAAATAGCATTATCCATTTACTTCTGAATTCCTTCCAGTATTAAAGCCTCAACCAGGTAATTCTTTTCCACAGGAAAAAAAAAAATACATGTAATTAAGAATTATGGAATGTATCCACTCTATTTTTACTGGAATTAAATTTCAAGCCAGTAAGGATTACAATGTAATCCCTAATGCTGTCAAAAAATAGAGCCCTCCAAATAAATCAAAAGTCAATATTAATCAAACACATGCACACTTCACTAGTGTAAAGTGATAAATGTGTAATATGATAAACAGCTTATGCAGCATCCCATCTGTTCCCATCGTTCTGTGCAATGATATTTAACATTTAGAGCAGGAGCAAATATATACAACACATTTTTTTAAAGCTGCCTCAGAAACAGAACCTGTAAATGACTGTTTATAGCAGCTTTGTTGAAAAGGCGCAGTTACAAAAGCTGGGACTGAAAAGATTTATCTGAAAATAAATAAAATAAAAATATTGATAGGAGAGCTGGAGGTTATTTAACTCAGAGTCTCACAGAAATACTAGAGAACAAAAGAATCATGAAAGCAGCAGAGCAGAACCTCATCTTCACAGTCTTTAGCACCTCAGGGGGTAAAACTGGAGCATGATTACATAGCAATAACTTGGGAATTGTCAATAGTTTATAAGGATTTCAGTGACATTGGTTTTTTTACCTTTCTTCAGTATTACATCCAGAAGCAGATGACTGCAGGAAGGGTTGTTAAGCAGTGAGACACCAGAGTTCAAGCAGGTTGAACTGTCTGACAGTTTTAGTTTGGTATTATTCAGCAAAACTTTTGCAGGTGTGAGTAATTTGAGGCAAATCTCTCTCAAGTTCCACTTGAAGCTTTGGCAGGGAGGAGTTTGTAAACCAGTAAAGCAGATATCTATTCCAACTCAATAGGGATTCACTTCATAACCACCTGTGTTAACTTCATAATCACCCCTGTTCTTGGTATTAAATGTAATCCCACTCTTTAAAACACTCAAAAACTACTTTTTCTTTTGGTGGCTAAGTGTTTGGAAGGAGGCTCTACAAACAAAGGGTAAAGTTGTTTTGCAGGCACAAGTTTGTGGTTTTCCCTCCTCTTCAAGCCAATCTTTCCACATATTTTCTGCAATCTTTCACTGCAAAACCTGAGGTTCTTATTTTTCTTTATTATCCCACAAAACGTTCCTGCACCAAGCTTTTTCTCCCATGTCCTTCATAAATAAGTAAAAATAAATAATAGAAATAGACATGTGGGGAGGCTGGTCTATGCCACATCAGTGAAATCTGATCATCCAATGAACCAAATGCAAGGAAAGCTGTCCCTTGGGACAGCCCACAGTTTCAACAACTCTTCTCTATCCACTCTGGACTCTTGGGAAAAGCCTCAGAATTCTGTAATTTTGAAAATCATCCTTTATTATTATCTGGTTACTGGGCAGTGGGATGGAAATTACTTTGAGAGAATTAATTTATGAAGTAATATGATCTCATAGACTGAATGTCTTTAAAAATAGCCTAAATAGGCTGGATAAAAGCATTTTTTTTTTCTGAAATGCACAGTTATGTAATGGGTTGAAGAATAATATAGTGTAATGTAATAAAATATATTATAATACAATGCAATACAATATAATGCAATAGTAGAATAACCTGCACACTGTAAGCTGGCAGATGTGTGAGCCGGAACACATTCACCAGAGCAGCCTTCCNTTAAAAAATATATTGATTTCTTCAATGCATCATCCTAATCCCTCCATTATCAAAACATTCCCTCAGTGGAAAAGGCAGTCAATCATTTTTAACAGTGATTAAGCAGACAGAACTCCATCATTATGCTTTGAATGCCCATTGGTGGAATGGTTGAAGTTGGGAATGCACATCCTCCCAGAAGCTCTTCCTTATCCACTGAACTACTTGAAACAAACCCCAAACAAACCCCCAAACCCGTTACACACATTTACAACCCCCTGCCTACACGTTTTTTAAAATTCACCCTTTTTGATAAATATTTCACACACACAAACCCAATCACAATTTGTACCAGTGAAAATAAATAGCCCACAAGTGATTTTGCAGGCTCAAATGATGCTTCTGCATCTCAAGTAACCACGGAGCTGTGCACGTGGCCCTGCCTGTCAGCAGCCAGTAAGAGTTTCCCATCTGGAGACTCAAATGTGAGAGGAAGAAAGACACAGTGACCCAGACACTTTTTGCACTCTCAGTAAACTCCAGTGCCAGCCTGGGGCTCACCCACTGAAAACCAGTGCTGGGCTGTGGTGTCTGTGGCCATACTGGGATGGGCTGGAGCAGCATTTAGCACAAACCAGCACAAATGTCCCAGATTTGTACCTGACAAGTATATTTAGTGTCAAAAATCCTATTATTTTATCCTCTAAATTCATCCTGGATTTAACAGGCTCATGGACAGCACAAGGGTACGAAGTGAAGCCAGAAAGGCTTCTGAGAAAGTAAATTTGAACAAATTCTCTTGGCAGCATACTTCTCTCTGAGCATCCCAGGAAAAGCCTGAATGCAGAAATGAGCACAAATACAAATGAGGAGGCAAGTTTAAAAGGTCCAAAGCCAAAAGATGCTTTTGTGTAATGACATTTTATGTGCTTACAAAATGCATTTCACCACAAATGATGTCAAGATTCACTGTCTCAAAAGCTAGCAGATGATTTTAACCTGTGTCTTAGATTAAAATAGAAAGTAATAATATAATATATAAATTTATATTAATTAATTATATGCTACTTATAAATTTACGAGTCCCATAATGGAAATTAATTTATGAATTTGTCTCTGCAAACCCAATTATTCCCATCACACCACAGAAGTTTAAATAGACAGAAGCAATTGGCTTCAGTCCACTGGGCTCCAGCTATTCATTTATCACAACAGCTTCGGAAACAGGCCTTGAACAGAGTCTGGAAAATTCCTGAAGACTTTCTAATACAAATGGGAAGTTTGTTTACAATCTGATCTCCTACACAAACATCACTGATTCCTACTGGTGTTTGACCATATCCCATTTAATCTACTTTGGTGTCAAAGATGCTTCGGAGGCTTCATGCACTCTGTTGATCTAAAAGGTGCTATTAAAAAGAAAAAGAAGAAAAGAACTTCACAGAAGCAGGGATACAAGCATGTGGAAATTCCAGTTGACATCTTGCATTAATGATGTTTTTGCAGTAATCCACTTGCTCATAGATTTGCCTGCCCTGGTGGCCTTACTGCATGGGATGATAAAAAGATGAAGCCAGTGAGCATGGAATTGGACTAGGTGATCAAAGGAGGCAACTTCCCACCTGAATTTTGTAATTTATGGAGTTTCTCCAGAAGAAGAAATATTATAAGGAAGTATTTGACAGCCTTTCCGAAAAAAAGTACACATGAATTAAGGGAAAAACTTCAAAATCACTCATTGCCTTGCTATAGTATAAATTTCTTGGCATAAACTCAAATATTGGGGCACAAAACAAGATCTAAGATGCCTAAAGGAAGACACCCTGTGGAGAGACAATGTCCTGAAGATTCCATCCTGTCACCACATTTCCCCCTGTTTGCACATGGGGAATGCTGTGCCTTTTCTGCTGCAGCTCCCGTGGCAAAGGGAGATGTCACTGCCTCGTGCTGGCTCTGGGCAAGGGCAGCAGGACAGGCTGGAGCCTGGTAAACCTGGGATCTCCAGGGCTGCCCCAGCCCTGGGCTGATTCAGCAGTGGCAGAGCCACTGTCCTGTGGATGTGGTCTCTGCTGGAGACAGCAGAGCTGTCGAGGAGGGGCTCAGCCAGCAGTGCTCCATCCCCCCAGTCACACCAAAGCTTCAGCTCTGCTCTGAACATCTATTTCTGAGAGAGGCACTGGAAGGAAGAGGCAGCTCAGATCATAAACTCCAGACTCCTTGGTTGTCATGGCAACTGCATCACAAAATTTGTTTCTTAACATTTAGCCAAGCTCCATCTTGGAACTTCTCAGATTCCTCGTCCCTACTATTCCTGTTAGGCCCAGAACCTCTGAGAAGAACTGGTATTTTTTCTAACCTCTGTCCTAGGTGTAACCAGTTTATATTAGTTTTTTTCTGTGTCAAGCTACCAAAAGCCTAAATAGCCTTTATTTTCCCCTTACTTTCCCAGCATTCTGCAAATATATCATGTGGGAGTAATGTCCTGCCTTGGTTAAACACATGTTTTAAGAATATGACAAAGTTGAAAACCTGAATGGAGCATAACAGCTTTCAGTCCTTCAAAGACCTTTTTAATTTTTTTAATGTGTCTAACCTTAGTCAAACCAGCCTATAAAGATGGTCATACATTCATCTGTGTTTCACCCAGCTAAGACTGGCCCCATGGCAGTGTCTGACCTCCCTGAAGGGAAATGCACAACTTGTTTTCTTCAAGTAAGTACAAACTCACTGGGTTAGTTTGGGATCAAAGATGACACCCCAAAAGTAGCAGGGTTAAAGGCTGCTTTTCATGTCTTACCCATGGCATGATTTGAAAGGCAGAACTATGTTAACTTAGCACTCCCATCTAAAATTTTGCATTTTGCAATCTTGTATCTAACCTGAAAGCTGTTGCAAGTAAGTGATTCCCATCCTCATGAGACTACACAGAGCATTTAAACATCACTCAAATACTTGGACCCTGTCTTATTAAAAATAATGGCCTCCATTAATTAGTACCTGTTCCTATTTTGAATCCTTTGGTTTAAGTCACATTTCACTGGAGAGGTTCAATTAACTTTATTGCAGTTGATTGAACTGCAGTGTTCTGCAATCAATTAAGTGGCACTTAAGATGAATTTGTCCAATGTCTGCCAGGTGCAAGAGGTGGCAGCTTCTCATGTTTTAACTTCTCTCAGGAAAAAGATCCAATGTACTGTGCACATCTGTTTTGCCTCTTTTTTCCTTAAAATAAACTCACTGAAGATAAGCCAAAAAGTAATTTTTTTTCCACATTCCAATGCTCAAAAAATATGTATTAGTTTAAAATTCAGTGGAATTAAATGAAATTTGAAGTGCAACAGAGAGTACCTTTACATTATTCATCTTGTGAACATGCCTCTTATATTGAATTTGTTCTCATAGCCTATAAATTATGGTACAGAGACAGCACCAAAAATAGGGTACCAAAAATAGCAAACTAGAGGTCACCCATATAGTAAAGAAACCTCTCTAGCATATCTGCCCTTCACAGATTAAAGCATGCATGAAAATCTAAAACTGCTTAACCACTGCAACCAGAGCTGCTTCCACCCCATTCCCCTGGCATATCCAGAGTCATCCTCCTCTGCTGGGGGATACTCCAAGGTGGGAGCAAACAGGGAAAGGGAAAGGGAAAGGGAAGCAACCCAAGGTGCTCATCAAACAGTGGGAAAACAAACTCCCATCCCTCCATGCTCCCCTGCTGGCCAGTCACCCCCATCCCAGTTTGCCACTCCCTCAGTGATGCTTTGCAAAGCCCTTCTAATAAATCGACTCCAGAGGGAAAAAAAATAATCAAAACTTAAAAGGATAAATTTGCTCTGGATCCCAGACTGTCAGTGTGATCTGCCAGCTCTGGGCAGCACAGTGGGTAGAGCTGCTCTGTTCTGCTGAGGAGTTTTGGAGGAGCCTCCTTTTGGCAGCCCTGTGCCATCCTCAGCTCCCCCAGGGCAGCACGAATAACAGCATCCCCTTTGGGCAGAGTGCATTTCCAAGGCAGGTCTACCCCTGGAGGCAGCTCCAGCCTCCTCCTGTGCTGCAGTGTGGGACAGGAACAGGAGCAGAGGGAGCTGTTCCCATTCCTGCTGTGCCCTTGGAACAGCACCCACCTGCACACCCTGCCCCACAAAGGCATGAAGGGCTTCAGACCCCAATTAAACAATTCCCACCCCAACGCTGGAGGAAAGCAGGAGGCTCTGTTCCACCCTAAAAATATCCTATTTTTTCAAATGGGGAGTTGCAGTGTTATTATGCAAGCACTGGGAGGACAATGGATCTTTATTTGAATTCTGAATGAACCACTTGATAAGTATTTACAGGAGGTAGAAGCTCGCAGGCTGAGCCCTTCTATTTTTAAAGCTGTGCATACCTACACTAAAGGCCATTAGGTAGAGAATTCTAAAATATGGATCAAAATATAGATCTCTTTATGAGCATTAATAATACAGCCCAATATTAATTTACATTAGGTAAGCACCCATTAGTCAGGCAACACAATTTAAAATTAAACCCTGTTCATGGGATATAAACTGCCTGGTTCTGCACATTTCAATGATTTTCTGTTAAAACCTTCCCAGAGATTACACAGATATATTGACAGAAAGTGTTGTCATCATGTGTTGATAATCTATATTTCCTCCTCCCACATACAGTCACTTTCCAGAAAATGCATCTGCTCTAAGAACAATATTAAAAAAAAAAAAAAAGTATTGCTCATGCATCCCTCTTTATGCAGGAAAGCCTAATCTTAGAACAGATGGAGATAATTCTTTCTTAAAGCCATGTTAGTTTTAACGAGGCTGCCTTAAACTTGGAATCCCTTGGAAGTTTAATTTGGAGGCCATGGGAATGAGGATTGAAGTCTGGGCCTGAGGAATGTCTAAGCACATACAGGCTAATCAAACTCACATAAAAAATGTTTTCTGTGTTAGATCAAAATGAAGAAATACCCATCAGTCAGCTGATGATGTGTGAGTGTCCTGTTTTAATTTAGAAAATTACTGATTGCACTAACCATACTGCAGCTTTTGTGCGTGTTTTATGCCAGACTTCCCAAACTGAAGATAAACCCCAAAAAGAGACCTCAGTGATGGAGTCATTGCACAGTATAGTTACAAACATGGAAATGTTTAGCTTAAAACAACCTCAAAAGAACATCAATATCTATAGGCACAATTGTAATGTACAAGAGACACGAGCCACGAATATGTTACACAACATTAACTCAACAAAAGCAACCAAAGACAACTTTTGCAGCTCTTTTTAAAGAAAACAAACTTGTTTATAAGAGCAACTTCATTAATTCATAATGAGGCTTTTTGTTACCACTTCAAAGAAGCGACATTCTAATTTACTTGCTCTCCACACAGAATAACCACTTTTTATCTTCTCAAGCAAGAGTATAGGTGCAAAAAGCTCCTCTGTTAAGTAGGAATGATTTATTTTGGTGAGTGAACAAGTATGAGAGGAGGATAATGGCAGATTCCTCAGAGCACTTTGTCATAGTGAATAAGAATCACCAATAAACCTTTCATTAGGTTTGATTTTATTTGTAAATAGTTTGGAAATAAAAATCTATTTTGGGATGATCTGGTGACTCACAGAGCACGAGGCAATTTCCTGGCCTTTAAAGAGGCTCCACCTTGGCTACCAGTCCTGGGGGAACACCTCCCCAGCAAAAGGCAGAAGCAGTGGAGCCAGGTTTGCCTCCTGCACTGCTCCCAGTCCGAGGAGATGCTGCAGCCTCTCCCTGGGGGACATTTGCTCCACAGCCCGATTCTGTATCCAAACAAACCTTTGGAAACACCTTTGGAGACACTTCCTGCCTTCCAGTGGCCAGAAGGAAGGCAAACCTGCCAGCTTCTTCCTTTGAACACCCGGAGTCAGCAGCGCCATGGTCAGCTGGGTGATGCTGGGGGTCCATCAGTGCTGTGACACACTGACATTTCAGGAACTCTCCCCAGAGCTGCACAACCTCGTGCCAGCATAGCAGCTCAGCAGAAAGAGCCTTGTGCAGATAAGCACACCCCAAACCTGAGCACAGGCACTGAAGAGAGCGAGACAAACAAAGCACGAGTAACAAACAAAGCCCAAGCAACAAGAACGTGACAGGATTGTCAATCAGAAAGCAGCAGCCTCATTTGTACCAACAGTAATTTTAGAATCACTGGAAAAGATGTTCAAAATCACAAATTTGCAGACTTGTTCTGCTACTTAAATTTTCTCTGCAACACAACTCCCAAAATTAACAAACAGCAAAGCCCCACAGAGTTTGATTCTATGCTAAAGATTTTGGAATGTGAACTAAGTCTTAAGCACACAAGAAAAGGTCAGAGAAGGAACTTAGTTTTTTAAGATGGCCAGAAAGACATGGTGCTGCCTCTCACTGAAGGGCAGAAATGCCATGTGCTTCCAAAATTAAGGAAGAGAAATTTCAATTTAAACACCAAATATCATGCAAATCCCTTATCATTCAGATTAAATTTGTATCTGGGTGTTGTAGAATGGAGTTTAAATGTTAATCAAGCTCTTAGGTCAAGGTTTAAAACTTGGAGACACTGTGGAAAGAGCTAATATTTCCCATAAAGCTGGAATTGCCAAAAGCTGAGTTAGGGTGACTTGGATGCTGCCCTTGATGGAAGGGTTCAGGGAGACTCAGGAGCTCAAATTCCCGAGGAGCTCAGGAATCTGCATCCCCCTGCACAGGAGATAAAACCACCCAAGGTGTTGGAATGACTCCTGTTAGCACGTGATGTGCCTGAACTTCATCCTAAATCCCCATCCCGGGAAGGGCCAGGGGCAGCAGTGCAGATGGAACGTCACCCACCTCGTCCAGCCCCTCCTGAGCACTGTCCCTCTGCTGGACTACTCAATCCTGCCTGGTCTCACCTCCAGGGGCTCTCCCACAGCAGGACTTGGGAAGCAGCAAGGGCTGGGGACCATTTCCAGGGATGGATGGGTGCAGCTGCTTTGCTTTGGAGCCTGACTCCATCTGTGCAACGTGACAGCACATTGCTCCCTGCCAGCAGCCACACATCCCAGACAACGTGGAATACCTGAATTTCCCAGCCTGTGTGAATTCTGCATGCTGCAGAACTTTGCATTTTGCCAAACCTGCACCAGGTATCCCTGCTGGAGGTTACCAGTTTCATTTCATAGCTAGCAGGAACAATTCCTTTAGTGCCATGTTGCTCACATGGCTTTCCCACCTCACATGGAGACAGAACTGTGAAAAGCTCTAATGTATAAATCTTAGATGACTTTAAGGTAGTGACTGATTCTCCTTGAGTGCCATCCTCTTTTTTATTCCAGCCTCTGAGCTCTTTCCCTAATTGCCCAAATTGCAGTAGCATCACATCTGATTTCTCTCCAAATACCTTGACCTAAATCAGCTTTGTCCCAGTTACTGGTATTGACAAGTCTGGCAGTGGTAGAGGGACAATTTCAGTGCATCCTAATATGCTTTTTATTGATTTCCAGGTGGGTTTTTTTTTCAACCTACAAGGAAGACAGCCATGAAAGACATGATTTAGATTCTGAAGTCTGACTGAGGCAACATAAAAGCTTCAGCTCTAGGAAACATTGTAAAAAGCAACCTTAGTGCATGCTACTCACTCCTACTACTGTGCCCCCCAAATCCTGCACAGGCAGCACTGCTGGAATTGCACAAATCCAAGGCAGAATATCTTCTGCCACTGCCTTTGGGTGCTGCATCAGTCAGCCTTCAGAGCATCCTCCTGTGGAATGCAAGGAATTCCTGATCCACGACCAAAGCCCCCAAGAGTCTCTGAAATTAAAACTATTTTTAGCTGCCCTAAATATATGCTGTCTGAAATAGTTAAGTGAGCCATTGTTGCTAATACATAGTTCCTTTCACACACCTATATAATACATGCTTATCACCCAGAGCACATTCCTTACTGAGGGAGCACAATTTTGTCCAGAGGAATGGAGAAAAATGTAGGTGTAGAGGCACTAGAAATAACTCTGCTAAAAGGCATGGGAACAGTAAAAAGCTGGGGGGTTCCAAGGCAGCACTTAAAAAAAAAAAACAAAACTCAATTAGGCAGACAAAAGGATGCCATTAATTAGTCCTTCTAATTTCTAAGTGGGGAAGAGCAGCTCTAACTGATAGAGACTTCACCGACTCCATCAAACGGCCAACGTTGGTACAACAGGCAAGGGCTACTTAAAAATAAAACAAAAGGACAAAGGACTGGGAAAATCATCCTTTTAAGCACAAATTGACTCCAGTTTCAGTGTTTCCTCGGCAGAAAGCTTTAAAGCCATTTTGCTTACATTTGCATGGCAGTTCTTTCTCGTTCTTGCTCAGAAGGAAAGAAGTTTTATGCTCCTGGAGAGACTGAATCTATTATTTAATTCAGGAATTGGCAGCATCCAAAACTGGAAAAACTCACTGTAAAACTCACTGGGGTTTGTATGCCAAAGCTAGGGCAAATAATTTGGGTTTCCTGATTTTCCATGCTATTCCTGTTGTGGCTGTTTGTTTGGGAATTCCTGATCTCCGTGGACATTCCAGTCCAGCATTATTTTCAAAGAGAAAAGAACAGAGTGTCTCATAGAGTAGTACTCAGAAATTGAGAATATGGAAGAAAGTAGCAGCAACACTCTGGAAAGTTTTCCAGCATCTATGGCATAGGCATGTGTAGGAAGTTGTGTGGATGCAAGAACTCTAAAAACAGACATTTTGTCACTTTGGTTAGAGATCAAAGACCTAGAAAACAGGATGCAGCCTCCTCAAAGCATCAGATTCTCAAGCTACCATCTAATATATTTCCATCATTGCTTAAAAGTAAGTAATTTTATCATTAAATCCCAGCACCATAGAATGGTTTGGGTTGGAAGAGACCTTTAGAGTCCAAGCTCCCCTGCCATGGGCATGGACATGCTTCAGTAGGTTGAGTTCTTTCCAATAAACCCAAAACTTAGGACAGAGACAAATAAATATCCCTGTTGCACTAAAATAAAGCAAATGTATTGGAACTTCAGAAACCAAGCCAAGATTGCATCTTAGAACTGTATCATTACCTATCTACACCAAGATTAAACTAATAATAGCTCCAGAAGAGGCAGAATCTTGGGGTTAGTTGCTTAGCAATTGAAACTTCTCTTTCAGAACCCAAAGGAGGCCTAACAGCACCTTTTGTGATTATAACTTGAAGTTTTCCTTCCTGACAGAGCAGTTGTGATGTTCTTAGCTACAAATCAATCACCTAAACCTTTACTTTATTTTGATAACACGACTCCTGCTATGCATGGGAAATATATTCCTGTCTGCCTGAATTCTGAGCTCCAAGAGTGTTTCATCAGAGCCTTAATTTGGTGCCATTAAAGTCTATTCCCACTGAGGGTGGCTCAGCTTTCCTGCACTGAGACACTTCACAAATTCTAGATCACCCTTACCAGGCAGGAATATGACAAATACAAAATTTTCCCACCAACTTCAGTAAGATCAACTAAATAATAAGAGAAATAGGGATGGAACAAGAATTAGGACCCACTTCATCCTTTAACTATGGAAAAAGTTTCTGATAACACTGAGGAGTTAAGCCACTAACAAAGCATAGAACTAGGACAGAGCCTGTTTTCTTCAGCCAGGAAAGCACATGCCCAAAGATGAGAGAGAAATGGATAAATTTTACAAGCCAAGAATAGAAAGGAGGGATTGGTTGCAGGTTGTGATAAGAAATCAAGGTTAGTTTCCTCCACCTGGAAAAGATGAAGTGATCTTTCACTTTTTAAACCAGTGTGGTCCAAGTCACATATTTTATGTTTTTACTTCTTGCTTTGCCTTCTAAACAGGAAATGCAGTATAATTTTTATTTTTTATTGAAGTCTGGAGTACTGAATGAATCACAGCTCCAACCAAAACATTAGCAAAGTCCTCTTAAACATTTCCATCGGGAAATTCTAATTTTTTAATAATTTTTATTTTATTATTAAATCATTATTATCTAATTATCAACTGTGGCTTCAACTGCCTTCTTTGCTCCTGTTTTTGCTTTCCTTGGAAAAGTGATGTTCATTTTGCCTTGGAGCATGTGCTGCTTTTAGGTTTTCTTCTTCATGCCTGTGAAAATGAGGACCACCTCTTTCCCAAGCTCACGGGCAGCCTCTCACTCCCTGCTACTGCAACATCCCCACCTTGGGTTAATGAAGAATGCCCTCAGTTAACTACGCATGACTGTACTTATTTCTTCTTTCCTTTTTTTTTTTTTTTTTGGCCTCACCCTGGGGTTATCACATAATTTATCAAGAAGAGATGAAGAATTTAGTTTGACATAGCTGCAGCCCATCTGGAAGGTTGCAGGAGATGTAATGTGGCCAAAAGCGATGATTTCATCCCACGCCGTGACAGCCAGCAAGAAGCAGCAAACAACAAAAAACCCTCTCTGTGAATTATATAGGTGCAGAACTTTCACTGTAAAAGCTGGATTAGTTAAAAGCTTCCTAGATAATATTTAGTCACAGAAAGAATAAACTCTGGTTACTTATCTCCTTCCCTTTGTCATGCAGCAAGACACAGATTCAAAAGACAGACACAGGGAAGTCAGGCACTTTGAGGGTTTGCCAGTATTTTGATTAGTGACCAAAGTCAGTGAACTGCACTTTGTCTTGTCTTTTATGTAAGAATAAGGATGAGTCATGCAAGACTAAAATAACCACCTTCTTAGAGGCAGCCTTGCTAATAATAGCTGCTACATCTTTATTGAAACTACTCTATTACTAAAGCAGTAGTATGGAGCAGAGCATGCTCAGGGGTGAATTCTACCTCTGCTGCTTGCACCTTCCTGATCTGATGGTATCAAAACAGACAATTCACAGCAGACACTTCCTCTGGGTTTGGCAGCAGGGAGGGCTGTGGGGGTGGCTGCTGAGGAAGCTGCTGGAAGGTTCTGCCAGGTCTGATGGAGCCAATGCAGCATGGACTCGATGCTGGCCATGGCCAAGCCCATCAGCAATGGTGGGGGCACCTGAGTGAGAAAATGTGAGAGAAAAAGCTCTGCAGGTCCCCAGGTCAGGGGAGGAGAAGAGGCAGGAGGTGCTCCAGAGGCACTGTGTTGCTGCAGCCCATGGAGGAGCAGAGATCCACCTGCAGCCCGTGGAGGAGCCCAGGCTGGAGCAGGGACATGCCCAAGGGAGGCTGTGACCCCACAGGGAGCCTGTGCTGGAGCAGGGTCTGTGATCCTGCAGGAGACCTGTGCTGCAGTAATCTGTTCCTGAAGGACCCACGCTGGGGCAGCTTGGGAAGAACTGCAGCCCATGGGAAGGACTGATGCTGGAGACGTTCATGGAGGATTCTCTTCCCCTCCCTGGAGCAGGGGAAGTTTGTGAGGAGTCCAGCCTCAGGGGAGGAAGGAGCACCAATACCCACATGTGATGGACTGGCCATGGCCCCCAGTCCCCATCCCAGTGTGCCACTGTGGGGAAAATGAGGAGGAAGCTGAGCCCAGCAAGAAGGGAGGGGTGGAGGGGAAGGAGTTTTAAGATCTGTTTTATATTTCTCATTACCCTGACTTGAGCTATTATAAATGAAATTAATTTTTCTCCAAATCACGCCTGTTTTGCCAGTGACAGTAGCTGGTGAGTGATCTCTCCCTGTCTTTACCTCAGTCCAGGGGCCTTTTGGGGTATTTTCTCTCCCTGAAACACTGGTACATCCATGAACCCTGCATGCCACAGATACCAAAGGGAAGCTCAATTTCTGACTAGAATACTTCCTATTCCTAAAACATAAATCATGTCTGTGAACTATTCTGTACAAAGAGAAAACATTTTCAAAGTATGCATCCCATAATAAACACATGAATTATATTTTGACACTTTGAGGAAACTATTAAACTGCTACATGTCTTTCAGGTGTCATTGGGTAGGAAGGAGTTTAACCATCTCCAGTATTTTCACACAGAAAATTCAAATAGCAGATATTTGTCAAGTGCAGAACACTACTCAGGGAACACAAGCCAAGGAAAAAACCTTTCCTCGACAAACCCATGGAAAGGAAAACTTCCCTGAGTTACAACTGGATCCACACAGGCAGGCTCTTCCTGCTTGAATGTGCATTTATGTTTCTCTGGAACTGAACAGTTTTCAGGTGCTGTCAAGCCCTCCAACCTCTCCAACAACAATCACCCCCTGTTCCTTCATCTGAGCAGTTTAAACAGCAGCTAAACAATGAGCCTGATATGCTGGTGGTTATCCTTCAAGATATTATGAACAATAATCTTTTACTGAGTTGGATCAGCCCTCTGTACAGAGAAGACTTATCCCAGTTAGAACCCACCTCTGCAGCAGAGCTGTTTTATTTCAAGATCCTCAGAACGATAATTTTTTAAAGCAGATTTGATAATTGTTCAATGGGGGAAGAGCAATTTTTAGAAAAACAAGAGAATGCCCTGCAGGTTCAACACAACTGATCTTTCATTTACAAGCCTCAGACTGTCAGGTCACTGAATATTGTCCTTCAAAACTGACAACCAAGACTGGCTCCTATTAGAAAAACATGTCAGTGGCTTCTCCAAGACTTAAAAACCCCATTTAGCTTCTCTTTCCTCTGTGAAGTTCTTTTAATTATGTAGCCAGACTTGGAAAGGCCAAACAACAACAGATTCTTCTGTGGCTCTCACAGTTCTCTCACATTAGGAACATATGTCATTCGTGTTTTATCAGGCACCAAAGGAACTTAATCTTGTTTCTTGGGCATTTCTGAATTATTTCTGGCAAAGAGAGGCATTGAGATTAGAAAGTGAATAGTCCTGGCAGCAAGAGCAGTTTCTCTGTAGCCTTTAAACCATGCTTACCCTCCCCCTACATATAGAAAGTATTCCAAGTTTTCATATATTTATATAAAACTTTATTCTCCTAAGTTAATGAACTGAGTCAGTGCAGTAAATTAGTAAGTTCTTAGAAACTTTTTCATTATATAAGCCTGGATCAAATGGCAATTTTCCAGCAGAGCTCTCCCAGGTCTGCTCTCAGGGAGGTCTGCAGGTCTGCTGGCAGGAAGGCACCTGCATGGCAGAAAGGAGTGGGGATTGCCTTCCTGGCCCTGCCTTCCCAAATGGCTCTCCCAGCACACCATATGTTTCACACACAGTATCCCAGATGGATGCTTAAAGGGTTCATTAATTCCTCAAACCCAGATTTCCAAGGGTCTGGGCAGCTCAGACCTTTGTAAAATAGGGAGGAGAAGTAAGAGCAAAAAACAAAACTGGGGGAAAGGGAGTTAATTTAAGATGTGTGCAGGGATGGTGATAAGCATTTGGAATTATCAGCAACTCTGAATTCCTTCCTTTGGATTCAGCAATTCAGAACTGTCTCATTCCATTGAAATAATTATCAGTACACAAATGACATTTTAAACAAGCTTCACTTTTGTGACACCAGGCACAACTTTGGAGGCTTGGTTTTACTCAGAGCTGCAGACTGCATTAGTCATAACACGAGCTACAGTGATCCTTAACCTTTAAAGAAGCAAATCCATGGCCCACTAACATTTTTGGAGGGAAAAATTTCACAACACCCCCACCAGCCAGAATAATCCATCAGGGACTCTCCAGCTTACTTTCTTTTGAGGCACCACTGTCTGCTTTGCCATCCTGGGAACTCTTCTCCTGCCACAAGAGGAGGTTGTGATGAATAACATTCACTCCCTCTCTCCCTGGGTGTGGGGTCAGATTAATGCTGCTTAGAACATCTAAGGAGAGATAAATGGGATCCTGGAAACATTTCCTTCAGGAACTCTGCTCAAATCCTACTGCATTTGGAGGTGGAGCTTGAGAAGGACACCATGCAAGTTGTTCAACAGAGGTGCAAGCAAGAGCTAAAAAATCCAGGAGGAATAAGCCATGAAGCCAAGAGCTTCCCCTGATGTACAGCCCCACATGGAGCACAGAGGGACCTCCAGTCTTCCTCATGCAAATAAATTGAAAGCTGCACTTCAGGAAAAAGCCACAAATTTATTGGAATGTAAGTAAAAGTTCTATTGGTAGATGGCAGAAAAAGAGAGCAAAATTTGTAATGCAGATTTCTGCCTCCTCCTATTGTCATCTAAAATTTTACTGGTGCTATTTGACCTCTTTTCCTGTTCTTCTCTGCAAGAACAGATGGAAGTCAAGTGAAAAACATGGAAAGGAACAGCAAAGTCTTATACTCCTCTGAGAACAACAAACAAGTGGTAGAAATTGAAATATTTTCTTTCCTTAGCAATGATTTTTAATAGATCTCTCCCTAGATACACCCTTTTCTCCACAGTCCCTATAACTAATAAAGCACAGACAGTTTCCATTAGAACATTTCCTGAAGTTCCTTAATATTTTCTTTCCTTATCACTGACCCAGTGATAAAAGACTCTGAAATTTCACACTGAGGAAGGCACAGATGATCTATAATCCATTTTTAACCTCTTTGCAGCATCTGGACATTATTACCCACATTAGAAGCCTCTGTAGCCAAAGAACTAACAATGTATATACTCCAAGAAAAAATAATAAAAAAACCTATCCTCTGAAGTATTTATCTGGAATTTTGTGAATTCTGTAGCTCTGAAAGATGAAAAACATGTGAGAGATCATCCATTCCAGAAGAACATCTCAAGATGCTCAAGGGGGAATGGCTTCAAGCTGACATTGGGTAGGTTTAGATGGGATATTGGGAAGAAATCCTTCAGATAAGATATATAAAATATATATACAGATATCCTTATCTGTAAACTGTGGGCATAAAACTCAATTTATTTCCCAGAAACACAAAAGGGATCAGGAGGGCAAAAATACAGCAGCCTCTTCCTAAAGGAACAATGAAAAGTTTTGAGGGACAAAGGATATTAAAAAAAAATTAAGTCTGTTCATCCAATTAGTGTCTGTGCAGGAATACTAAAAACTGGATAGAAATACAGATTTTCTACAAGTGTCAGAGATTGGATTTTGACTGCCATCTCACTAGGAGGAAATATGAATATGAAGAAACTGTTTAAATGTGTGGAAGCAAGTTTGCAGATTATAAAAGAACATATATTTATTTGTACTCCATTTCTTGCATATTATTACAAACCAGTCTTTGTTTCCCACTACAGCACATTTGACCTGTTAAACCCCACTTTAAATTAGAAATTAATAACAACAGCTACAGCAAAGCATATCACATCCACTTGGCTACATCAGCTTCCACCACAGGAAAGTGAAGGTATTTACAGCAGATTAAAAGAACACTGAAGTCCCTGTGGTGTTGACTTAGGAAGTAACTGAAATAATTTCCAGCTTTGTTTCATCTTCTTCCATAATATGACTTAATCCTCTTTGCAGATAATTCTCCATTTACCAAGTAGGAAATTTCTGAGACCGGGATTATGCAAAATGTGCCTTGGACCACAACAACTTTGATTTTCCAAAAGGCATGAGAGAGTCCAGACCTTCATGGAAATCCAGAAAATGTCCAGGTGAGAAGTTTTTTGATGGGAAGAACCCTGACCTATCTAAATGGCCAATTACAGGTATGTGCATTTGCCTATTACTGTTTTCAAATATCTGACACCTACTTCAGTTCAGCATTCAAGAAGAAAGGTCAGACAAAGCATAAAGAGAATGCTTTAGAGACAAATTCACTCAGAGAATCAAGTCAGAGAATGAATTTATTTCACAGTTTCTTGAAGTATACTAAGTAAATAATATTAGCTTGTTTGAAATTATGAATACCTTGAAAAAAAAATGAAATTATAATCAAAAGGGTTTTGTTGAGTTTTTTTTCAGATAATGAATTCTTAAAAATAAAAGCAATAACATAATCTAGTCTAGCTAGATTTATTTGGCCTACAGTCATACAGTAATGCTGCATTTGCTAAACTCTGCTAGGGGAGGAACAAAAAATTGGAACTTTCCCATGCTGATAAATAAAGTCAGAGATATTCTGCTGAATAAATTGACAGAAATGCAAATAACAGCAGGATTTGCACAAAAGGAACCCTCCTGTGCAAGCACCAAAATGGGAATTTTAAGCTTACTGAATACACAATAATTTCAGCAAAGAAAGCTGAATTATCATTATTTTTAAGTAAGAAAAGTCACATAGTTATTGATATGTTAGGTAATCATTAGAAACTGATCATTCTCTTGTGAGTTGAGGTTTGTTAATCCTCTTTCTTTAAGTAATCTAAAATTAATGAGTGACGGTAAGAAAGAGTCGATAAGAGCTAAAAATAATCTAACAGCAAAAACTTAGACAATGATTTATTCATCTTCACGCTGATGCAGGTGTGTGGAAAAACATTGAATAAAGCAGCATTTTTGTGGGTGAGTAGCCAAACCAGTATGTGGCCAGTCAAATAGCCCTGGGTTCACTTTCAGCATGGAATTTTGCAGACTGATTGTATTTCAGCAGAGCAGAGAATCCAGCTGGTGTATTTTGATTATCCATTTTAATTCAGAAACAGAGAACAAGCTTGTCTTACTCAACACTGGTAACTGTGTACCTATATCTCTATTATCAAAACCCTCAAATTTTGCCAATTTTTATATGATGTAAATCTACAGAATTCATATTTCTGCACCACAGAATCATGGAGTGGCTTGGGTTGGAAGAGACCTAAAGCTCAACTAATTCCCACCTACATTTATAATATAAATTAGCATTCCAAGAGGATGGCAATGTCCAGTAATTATTCTTTTCTCTTTTAGCAGTCAGGAAAAAGTTAAAACTAGTACTGAAAACAAATGCATGACTGAAGCCTTAAGCAAGCAGCTATTAGCTTCTGCTATCAGCAAAATAATCCCCTGCTGAATACTGTTAATTAGAGCAAACAGACCAAGCAGTAAAACCAGGGGAAAATGGAAATGCTCATCTTTGTCACAGCACACCACAGCTTCCTTCAGTAATGGTCAGAATCTGGGTCAGACTGAAGCTCCTCACCATTTCACATGTCCCAGGAAGAGCTGGAAAATCCAGCAGCTGATTCCCCAAACCACGATGATTCCCCACTGTCTCCTGGGAAAATACAACCCCTGACCACAAGGATAAACACATCCAAGCTTCCTTTCAAATCCATCAACAGTTCATGGCATAGACCTCTGGCACCCCTTGTGTGGGTTTGAAATTAGCTCTCACATAAGCCAGAGTGTTTCTTTGATAACACAGACTTTAAAAACTGCCATTATCCAAAAAGTGTTATAAAAAGTCTTGGAGAATCATGGAATCATTTAGGCTGGAAAAGACCTCAAGATCATTGAGTCCAAGCATTACCCTAGCACAAATATTCTCTCTGTTTTCCTCAAAATGTGCAGTTGAGTCATTTCAGGTGCATTGGCTTCTCCAGAAGAACCTCCCTAGGCCATTTTTCAATGCACTGGCAAGGAACAAAACTCAGTTTTCCACCCAGAAACTACTGAGGTAAGTCCAAGGAAGGAGCCCCACCTGACACTGTCAACTCACAAATGCTGAAAGTGGCAGATCTGAGAGAGAGAACAGCGCTCACTCAGCACAAGGGGAAGGGCAGCATAAGAGACAATGCAAAAATACAGATGGTCACGAGCGAAAAATACTCCAAGAACCAATGAACGCTGAAGGTTGCTCAGAGGACAAAGCAGAAATGCAGAGACAGGGGTAGGAAAGGTCTAAAGTGAGCCAGGAATTCAGCAGTGTTCAGCAGGCCCTGAACAGCAGAGCTGCCCAAGGGTCAGCACTGAGCTGGCCATAGGAATTTATCACAGGGTTGGAAGACAGAGAGACAGATAACCTCTGAAAAGAAAGTAAAGCCAGAACTGTTCATTCTGGATATGAGTCAAGGGCTAGAAAATACGAAAGTCAAGATAAAGGAGAGAAGATTTCTGAATTTTTGGAGGTGAAAAACAAAGGTGTTGGTTGGATGTGAATGAAAGAATAGAGTTATCAGGACAAAAATATTGACAACACACAGAATTACTTGAAGAAAAAGACAAAAGACACATTCAATTTGCAGTGGGAAGCTGATTGCATCTTCCCAAGTGAGGATTCAATCCAAATGACAAAGGCAAAATTGAATATTATTCTGTAACTGCAGAATGTGAATTATTTTTGATATGTCAATAAAGCAAAGAGTGAACACCAGCAGAGAACATAGGTGTAAAAAAGATACACTGAAATGGAGGGCATGCAAGCAGAGACAACATTTTTCATTATTGACATTGATTTTTTTTCCTCTGAATATTATTAAATTAATACTGTTGGTCACAAGACATTGATCTTTACAATCAAAGCAAAAAAACTTGAAGTCCATGTGAAGCACAGGGGGACACAGTACTGGTTATTTGAATCCTGGTGTAATGAACACATTTAAAACTGCATTCATTTATTAAATGAAATAAATTAGATTTTTGCCAAGATTAAAGTCAAGGTAAAATACTAGTGAGCTGCAAAGCAGTGATTTAGTGATATTTTGGCAGGAACTCAGCACAAACTTATAAAATCCAGAGCTACAGAAAAAGATCTGGGATATAGAAGAGTGTGCCATAAATTTCTCTGGCATCACTACAGGTAAATTTGGGAAATGGGTTATAACAGCCAATGCTGTCAATCCCTCCATCACCCATGGACATATTTTCCCTTGATTTAAACAAGAGTCTTTCTAAAAAGGCAAATCCAGACAGAATGACCAAAGCCATTTTCGTTTTTGAGATGGGCAATCTATTTTAAGGACTGTGACTTTCTCCCCTAAATTTAATGATTCCTCTATTCATCATCTTAGCAGGATAGTTCTAGGAGAGTCTATACTTAAAATTTGCTTATATAGAAATCCACAGGGTCTAAAGGGGAGATCCTCCTTTGAGAACCTCTTCCAGCTGTCTAAATTTAATATTCCATGCAAAGTGCCACAGATCACTGTATTTTTCTTTTCCCAAAGCTGCTGCATATAACACCACTTTGTCTGATGCCTAGAGCCTAGTAGATTCACTGAACAGAGATCAGTCAAATAACAAAAGGCCTGATGCACAAAACCAGTTTTCAGCAGTAAATATGGATATATTTACTCTAGATATATGGTTTTTCATCATTCCTATTGTTACCTATACTATGAAGACTTCAAAACATCATAATTTGTGTTGGAAGAAAACAGAAAATAATATAAGTACGTTTTTTTGTGGAGTCCTCTTGCCCATTTGAGCTGGAAAGCACCATGGTAATATGATAAAATACTTGGGGTCTTATTTTCATTCCCCAATTCCCTCTATACTAAAAGCAATTTATATTCCTGTTGCTGGTACCATGGTATCTGTAAAACAGAATTCAGAGTATTTCATGTTGACATGACTGTGTCTGATAACTGAAGGTTCTTTAATCCCCCAGAATATGTCAAATGCTTGAAAAACCATCTGATGTCTGGAACAAATGAAAAATATCCTGGTCTCATTTCCTGCCAAGCAATGAACTCCAGCTCTCTGGCAACAGCACCACCAGGTTCAATATTTCTCCCTGGTTCCCAAAGCTCCCAATCTGCAGAGCTTGCTCTCACTCAGGAGTGTTGGGCTGTTAGGGAATCATGGGGAATTCCTTAAATCAGAGATAAAAATGCCACAGAACATCAGCGAGCTCTTCAATTCCTCTGCTGTAATCACAGAACAGTTCACATAAATTTCATTATCTTAACTTGTCTGAAGAGCACTTAAAATAAAATTTAAGAAAGGGAGAGATAGCAATCACTCTCTCATGGCAAACATGTGATCTTTTTTAGAGTATTTTTCACCTCAGAAAACGTGTGTTCTTCAGTACAACATACATTTCAGCTGCACTCCATGATCCTGATGGGTCCCTTCCAATTTAGTATATCCTGTAATTCTGAGATTTGTAGTCAAATAATTTTTATTTTGCTTCAGTAAAATTCTAGAGATACAAGCCATTCAAAAAGCCCTGTAAAAATGAAGCTGTGAATTAGTCCAGATATGCACAAGTGAAAAAGCCCCACTATCCATCCCAGCCAGCTTTTCTTAAGAGAGAACACTCAGCCATCCAATTCCTAGCAACACTGGGAAATAAAATTTCTTCTGTAGAAATATTCAATAAAAATATTCCTTCACCTCCACTATTTATTGATCAAAGTTCCTGTCACAGTCTAATTTTTCCAGCACAAGAATTGCAACCTCATACTCCAGCTGCTGCCCTGACAGGCTTATCCAGGAGTTACTCCTCTGCTGCAGGACTTCTGCCAGGACCAAGCCCATCAAGGATGAACCATCATCAGTGGCTCAATTAGAAAGGAGTCTGGATATAAGGTAATGATTGGGATTAAACTCATTAGACTGCATCTCCTGCTTACAGGCTCAAAATATATTTTAGACCCATTCAAGTTAAGCATCCAGAGTAAAAGAATGGTATTCAATTCTTTGTAAGTATATCAAGACCCCAAGAAAAACCAAAGAGGTTTCTATTTTTTGTGTGCTGCTGTTAATGTTTTAAGAAGTGCAGTTCAGGCCTAAAGTCTGCCAAGGAGATGGAGAAAAAATTCCACCTCTGTGACAACTTTATGCTCCTAACAACTTTGTGTAGCACTGTTATGACCTTCTCACAATTCTGTTCTCTAAAACCTGACGCAAAAGCAAAGTACAACAATAAACCTGTTTATTTACAGCTCCAGAGACAATGAACAATTGAATGTTGCTCAATAGCAAGAAAATATTTCATGTTCTGTTTCATCTCTTGTACTGCTCTCTCTTTCTCCAGCTCAGCCTTGCATCTCTATGACAATCACTACAAACCACATCATTCTGCAGCCCACACAGGCAGTTAACAATTTATCCCTGTTGCCTCCATCACATCCACTTAGGAGAGCAGCAATCATTCCTGCTTTGAGGCTCTGCTAATATGAATAATTCATTTCATCCCTTGAGTCCCAACACCAGTTTCCACTGTCCTTTGAATTACTTGGACAAACAGATTGGGATCTTCTTTCCTGTGCCTTTTATGCCACAAATCTTTTACTGGGATCGAAGAAAGAGTCTGAATGTTCCCCATGAAATGTAAGTTAGCAGTGAATCATGTCACAGTCCTCCCCACCACACACTGCATTGTGAAATTCCAGATATGTCTCAGCTGCTTCACTGGCACCTGCTGAATGCACACCTGATGATCACTTGGGGGTTCAGCCCTATTGAAAACTCTGCTGCTCTTCTTGTTAGGTCTGCATTGCCCTTCCAGGAGGGAAATGTCTCTTGCCCCATCAGAAAAATCCCACACAGAACACAGTTCAACCCCCAGAAAAATCAGTTAAGGTTTTACTTGAATTCAGCTTTTTGCCCCTCATTCTCCCTTTCAGTGGAAAGACTGAAGCTGTTCCTCAGATTCCTGTCAAACACCGACCTGTCATCTGCCACTGAACACCCTGCCTGGCTCTCAGGCTGACACTGGGATTTCTTTTAAGCTTGGGGCCACATAATGTCTCAAAGGGCTCACTTTCACAAAAAGAGAAAATATCCTGTGGTTGGTTTAGTCAAGATCCCCAAACAGGGGCACAAATGAAACCCAGGATTCGGATTATCACAGCTCAGTGAAGGAATGATGTGAGCCTAATGCTGAATTACATACAAGCAAAGCACCTTTGATTACCCCATTATTTGACCATGTCTGCATGGGAAACATTGTGCCAGGAATAGCACAGCGTGAGTAATTCAAACTCCTCTCATGAAGTTAATATTTAACCTGAAAATTCCCTGTAATCCACGGAAATTCACAACAAATCCAAAAGGGCTACTTTGTCTCAGAAAGAAAGAATTAAGGCATGAGCTGTCTTTTTTTATTATTTACAGAAAAAGTGAAAATGTTCTACAAGATCATTTATGGGCTTTAGCTGGGATAAACCATGATGCATCCTGAAAGGACTCTCAAAGATTCTAAATAGGAGAATTACAGTTTTCTATTCATTATGTCTCCCAAGCTCACAGAAGCTGCAAATGTTATGCTTTCTCACATCTTGCTGCCAAAGCTGAACCCTAGGTTAAGTGGATACAGCTTTCTTTAAGAGCTGTGCCAGATCAACACTGAAAATTGTGTAAATCTGATCCCAAGAGCGTGTGTTTTATGTGATTTACAAGCTTTGTTCATGTTTATAACAAATCATTTCCTTCCAGAAGGCAAATTTAAAAAAGCTCTTACTTTGCACTTACTTCTCCTCTAAAAGCAGGACAAATGTATGATGATGTTGTTATATGATACACATCAATAGCTAATTAAATCAGCCACATATATTCACTGTTTAACACTGCAGGTACAAATTGTTTCCAGCTCACATTCCAGAGCCTTGTAACAGAACTCGGATTTTCATCTCTCCATACGTGGTTCCCTCTTCCCCTCAGAGCTCCATTACAAGAGTCAGTGCATTCTGAGGGCATTAAGAACTTTCTTTCTTGTATAGGATGATCTGACAGAAAATCTAAAAGAACTGAAAGAATAAATGATAAATCAGGCTGCCTGAGGTGTCTGAAAGACAGGGCCAGCCTATACATGAACAATCCCAGTTCCTTCAGTGTCAATTCAGGGTTTGATTTTCTGCTAATAACTCTGTGGATTTGTGACAGACTAAGAGCATAAAGAGGTCAGTGTGTTATAAACAAGCTGTGAATTGACTTTGTTTGATAATCTAAATATAACCATAAAAAATACCTGAGAACAAGCGAAAAATCCAATGCACTAAGGGCAAAAATTAATGAACATGCAAAATTCACTTTGTCTGTCACATCCTGACTGCTGTGGAGCCAGGATTCCATCTCTGCATTTTCAGTGACAGGTATTAACCCAGGATCCATGGATTTGGCGGGGTAAAGAACCATTAAAAGCGATGAACTGAGGAGAAAGCCACTTTTGTAACTAATCACCTCACACTCACTGTCAGGAATGCAGAATTTTAAAGATTAATTTGATCTCCAGCAAAATTTTCCTCTGTGCATGTAATCAGCACGGCACAATTAGGATACATTCACTAAAAGATGGGAGGAGGAAGCAAAAAGGAGTTTGGATAACAACTTTTTAAAAGGCACCCCTGATTGTGTTATTTGTCTTGGGACAAAACCAGTGGCTTTAAAGCAAGGTGCACAACAAAAAAGGGCTGGTATTTACATTTATAAGCACAGGGTGCTTGTGAAGCAGAGACAGTCAGCCCACAGACTTACTCACTTTGCTCAAACAACCGGGAGAGACACGAGGAAAGTCAGGGAAAAAAGACTTGGACAGAAAGCATTCTACAAAAAAGCCACATCTGAAAAATCCAGGAGTCATCAGGCATTTCTTGATAGAAAACCCCATATATCCTAAAGGAGCTATACAGACTTAAGGGTTTGGCCTGAAAAAATACTATTTTTTTTTCTGAACTTTCTTCTAGGAGCTTCTAAATAATCTGCAAGAATACCTCCAGTGAAGCTAAATAGAGAATTTAACATTTTATGATCCCAAATACTTTCTGAGTTTGTGCCAACACACAATAAAAAAAGCCAAACCCATCAGAAATTACTATTCTCTCTTTTGCTGTGTTAGTACTCCAGCTATTTAAATTTGTACACTCATTGTGGTTTATCACAGACTATTATGGCACAGAAGGGCAAACATAAACTGCATTGATTACTTCACAGTACTGATAGTCAGAGCCAGCAGAAGCTGACAGGTGAAAAGATAATTAGGGCAGTGATGAACCTCACTGTCATGTCTGCCTAGAAATACCTTGGTATATTATACTGAGAAAACCAAAATTTGCTTTCTTTTCATAATTATATTAACTTGATTTTTTTTTGTGCCAGGGCAAGGAATAAAACCCAACAAAATAACCAAAATCAGACTGACTGGGAAAGAAAATTTTACTCAAAGGCCAGTTGCTGCTACTGAAATTTTGCAAGGACTTCTTGGTTGGTTTGTGTTAATTTATTCTCAGGAACAGTGACTATGAACAGTGAGGATGAGTATCAAAAGGGAATTGGAAGGCCTGCCACTCTTACCAATAGGAAGACTAAGAAAAATAAGGATCTTGGCTGTTACAGGAAACAATGTTCAGTAAAATATTATCACGTGTTAGCCCCAAAAATGATGCTCACAGAGAGGCCAAGTGGCTGCTGGCCATCTTTGCCCCCAAGAGAATGGAGTACTTTGGGTCTCCATTATCAAACCAACCACCAGTTTTTATTAAATTTGTAGGAATTATGATCTTATGACTAATGACTTAAATATAATGACTAGATCTTATGACTAACGATTAGATCTAATGACTTCTGGCTTGTCACATTTGCATTAAATTAACCAATGTGTTGAAAGCCGAGGAGGAGGTTGGGTAGTGATAAATGGCTGAGCAGGCAGACATGGAGACTGCAAAATTTGTCCCCCAGGAAGCCAGGATAAAAATAATAAAAAATCCCCCCACCAACTAGGTGAACAATCAATTTATTTTAAATTTCTCTGGCAACCATTTCCCTCCAAAGCAAGCAACAACTCCCTAATCAAAGTGTGTGAGCAAACAAAGTTTAATTTACAGCAGTTCTATATCAGCAGGAATTAAGCCATCCTGCTATTTATGAGCCTTTCCACCCTTCCTCATTGTACAGTGTCTTACAGGGTGCATCCTAAACCCCTTCTCTGTCAAAGTAGGACACAGATGGAAATGGGAAATCTGTACCCCGCTGAAGAAACTGCTGCAGTGGAACTGCACTTTGGAGAGCAGGTGGAGATTACTGGAGGTGGAAAAACACGTTTGGGATGCAGAGCACAGGACTTGGAATGAAGAAAAGATGTTTTCCACTTACCAGCAAAGCCTGGCTATGCATTTACCTCTCATACACTGCATTTTATTTGTTCATACAATCACAGAATCATGGAAATTGGAAAAGGGCTTTAAGCTCAAATTGAAACTGGTTGTTCAGGATATCTGAGTCTCTACCTGTGAAATTGTAATTCTAATGCAGAACAACTAAAATTTTATCCAAATGAAGTAAATTCCAATATTGATGCTTAAACAAAAAAAAACAAAGAAGGGGAAGCATATGATAAAAACTACTCTGTAGGCATCCTTAGTAAGCCTGAATAAAAAGCAGATTCTCTTTTTTTGCATGAGGAATGTCAGGCATTAAAAATTTAGATGGGAAGCAGAGCAAGAGATTTTCTGTGCAGAGAACTGAACGCTGGAGTCTCTTTCTCCAAGGTGACTTGCTCACCAGACACTCCTGTGATGGAAGGCTGTTTTCCCAGGCCTCCATGTGACAAATACCACAAAAACCCCCATTTTCAGTGCCCACATTTTACCATTTCCTCTGAACCTACAAAAGACACCTCATGGCCCTGCCTGGTGTTTATTAACACACCAGGAGAGACTTTGGAGACAGACAAAGTGAATGGTGGAAAACTGGGAGAAAGAATGCAGATGTGGGGGAGGACTCACACAACACATGTGGAGGAGCTAATGGCATAGTTAACACCAAATTAAATGGAGTTTTAATGAGCAATTTACCCACAGGAGACAAGGCAGTAAAAATGCTATTTGCTGCAAGTAGGAATTACATGAAGATTTGGGGAGACTTTTCTGAATCTCTGAGACTCAGTTTGTGTCAATGGAATTTTTTAGAAAAATGCCATGATATAAATACTCAGTATTCTGTAATCTGCCAGATTTCTTCACCACCCAGAAGCACAGCTTTTAATCTCAATCTCTCCCTGTGAAGGGGTTGGTAAAACAAACATTTGAGATCTATCGTTACATATTCAAAATCAGGTTGAAAATTGGGTTTGGATTATGTAGCTGAAGTGTTAAATTTTTTATTATTATTATTTGGAATTCTAAGCATCAAAAAATCCTTAGTCAGCTAGTTGACCCCAAATTTAAAAAGAGGAAACCAAACTAAAGAAACTTCTCTCCAAAAGCAGGTGATAAAATCCACATTAGTTCAGATTGGTTGGATGAAGGATGGAAGGGGGGCAACCCTACTGAATTTTTCTCCTGCTGATTACCCGTGACTGAGAAAGAAAACTGAGAGATGGTCTGTTCTTGGCATGGAAAAGGGATTTAAGTAATTTCTCAAGGCCAGAAATTCAAAAGGTACCAACAGAAGAGTGGCCAAAAATAGCACATTTGTAGATGATATTAAGCACTTGGCCCCATCTATGTAGACCTTCCATTAACTGGATTCTTCAGAATTGAATTTATACTTCAAAGGATTAGATTTTCAGGTTGCCATTTTAGCACAGTTAAATTTTCTAATATTAATGGCCATAAATTAAATCTGGTTCAGTTCAAAATCTAGTTATGTATTTAATTCCATTAACTTCCTGGCACAGAAAACATACCCAGACAATTAGATGTCTGTACACTTGTAACTAACAGCAATATTTATTTAAAAGTGTCTTCTAAAAAAGTACTTACTTTCTTTTCTTCCCCCAAAACCAAGAGTTTCATATTTTTTTCCTGGTGACTTTTCACATTTATCTCTTGGCTCCAGAACCACAAAGAGTAAAGATGGATGGAGGCAATCCTGTGTAGTTCTTAGATTTGTCTTGCAGCCTCTTTCCTTTTTATTTTGCTTGTGTGGATGGATTAAGTAAAATTTACATGCAGCTGAGTAGAAGCCCAATCATTTTGTCTCTATTCTATTGTAAATTATTAATTCTTGTGACTTATTAATGCATATTCAATGCAGAAACCTTCAGATGCTGAATAAACATTTTGCAGCCGGACAAGACTTTAAATATTGCTTTTCTTTAAATGCAAAGCAAAAATAAACAGTTTCCATGTAGTATAGGAGCTGTGGCTTAGTAACAACGACCTCTTTTTGTGTTTATCTAATTCTCATCTATCTAGTCAAGCCAGGCAAAAAAAAATTAAAAAATCACGCCTTGATTTCTTTTATGAATTAGAGATACATAATTAATCTTCTATTCCATTCAAAACACTGTGATTTAAAAACAATAAGCACAAGGTACCGGGTGACACCAAATAAATGTTGTCAGCAAATTCTGCCCCCTGGATTGCCAGGTAACAGACACTGCTTGGGAAGCAACCACACAGGATCCAAGCCTGGAACTCCCATCCTGGCTTGGCAGCATCACAACTTTCAAATGGAAACTGTTGTGCTCTCAATGCTCTTTTGCTCAGAATAATCTGGTTGCATTGATAAGACACCAGAGTTTTAAAATCCACCAAAGAGAGGAAAAATATCAAAGTGATCTCTACAAATTCTACCTTCTGGAGCTAGGTTGGTTTTATCCCATATTTAATAAAAAGGACATAACCATCTCTGGGTTTAACACTCCTCTTGCACAACTAGGGCAGTTTTTAAGCTGCTGGGAAACCAAGATAAAGCATTTCTAAATCATAACAGTGGACAGCTATCATAGAACGTGACAAGAGAAATAAGTGGTGGTATCAGCGTGGCAGAGAAAGGTCACATTTCTTCAGACAGAAAGGAAAAACATGCACATACCTCTTCAAACATACATTATTTATTGTTATTATGAGTAATTAAATGAATCAACACATAGAGCAGTGCCAGGCCAGGCCAGATGCAGGGAAGCATAACACAGAGGTGGCAGCTGCTGCTGATTCAAGGAGCAGCATGCATGCAGGTGCTTTTTAGTTAAAATTCCCTTTTAATTTGGAAATGATCTCGGCTCAAAGCACTCAAGGACAGCATCTGTACACAGACAACACTGGTGCCAATTGCCTCCTGTGAACTCAACCACTTGGCTGTGCTGGTGCTGCAAAGTGCACCCACCTTTCAAATTAAAAAGATCTGCTTTTAAAATTCTCTGTTTTGAGGCAGAGCATCAAAACCTGCAGCACTGAGTTTTACTACAACTGCTGGGCTACACACAGCACTGAGAAGGAAAAGGCTCCTTTCTCAACCTTCCCTCTGCAAGTTCATCCCAAATAGAGTTTATCCCAGAAGGTGAGACACCTTCAAGACTGATTTTTTGGGAGATTTGATGATCACTATATCACAGACACCTAAGAGAGGATTCCTTTAAGGTCTCATCTGAAGGAGCCTGGAATGAATGTGCTTATGTTCCCTCCTGTTGAATCTTCCTCTTGCTTGGACTTAAGGAAAAATAAGAATCAGTGCAAATTCCCATAAACCTGAAGCTGTGTTAAAAAGGGGACCCTGTATTCAATATTTTGCCTGTTATGCTTTTGCTTCTACTCAAAAAACATGTGAATTACATCCACACTTCTAATATGAGGAGAAAGGAAAGATTGGTTATGAAGGAAAACTTGGGACACAGAAGAGATTGTTTGTCATTTAACAGGATGCACTGAACATTGCAATTTCTGCTTCAGCATCCTTTTAACCTTCAAATAAAGAGAATTATTAGTATTTACTCTTCTTCCCTCCCTCTTCCCTCAGAGATGCTACTTTGAAGCTATATTTTATATATTATTTCTAGTGTATGAACACCTCAAAGCCTGAGCTTCAAGCCCTTCTTCAAGGCTTTCAGTTCATTTTCATGCCAAGTTGTTTCATTAGGTACAGTTTCATCCTTCCTTGGGGCAAGAAAGGACTGGATATCTCCCTGACATCCACAAAAAAGCTTGGAATTAGTCTGCAATTCTTTCTTACATTTTGGGTTGAAACTGTCACTGTGGAATTAGTAATATTGGGAATTAGTAATATTCCTCAAGGTTATTAAACCAGTGGGAAGCAGGAGTGGCTTTCACAGAAATTTCACCAGAATCCCAGAATAATTTAGATTGGAAAAGCCCTCTAAGATCATGGAACCCAGCACTGAACCACAGTTCTGTACCTATTAACTACAAGAAAAAAGGCACAGGTGAGTTCCTGTGTGTCCTCTCAGGGGTGTTGAATTTTTAAGGCATTTTTCCTGCTTCCAGAAGGAATTTTTTAACATGCATTGTGATTCTGTGCAAGGAAGGATTATTAACTCATAAGCAAAAGATAGACCTGATGAATTATTTAAATCTGTTCTGAAAACAACCCAGTCCATAGGCATTTAGGCAGATAAATATAACACAGGACATTTTTGTAGCTTCACCAACCCTGTGAAGTGACCAAGCACTAAAAGACCTCCTGGCCATTAAATACCAATATTTAATAGCAGTTTTTATATGTTTATTCAAGCTAATTTAACACTGGGCTGAGAGTCAGTACACAGTAAAAAAAACTCAGCTGCATTTATATGATTTTTCAGTTTCATGATATGCAAAGCACTGGGCTGCACTTCTCCAGCTTGGAGCTTGGAGAAGGCAGTGGCACTGACTGAATAAAATTCCTGCAACTTCACCACACAAGCCAGAACATGTGCCTCGACTTTCAGATGTGCATCCCCTCTCAGAGGCAGGAAGCAATTACTTCTATTTCTTCCCTTTCAATAAACACTTGCATCTGCATAATGCAGTTCTGGGGCAGAAACTGAAATTATTGAAATTCCTTGACACAGCAGCAGCAAGCACACAGGCTAGTTTGGGCTCAGCCTCTCCTGCTGATGCCACACACTTGTAATTACACAGAGACCATAATTAACCTGCTGGGAAAGATCAGGGATCTTTCAATCCCCACTCTGCATCTTCCTGGTTTACTCCAGGCAAGTGAGGCTGCTGTCAGTCTTGTTAGAATGAACAGGTCCAGGAAGAGTCAACAGCCACAAAACTCAGCTGACTGCCTGAAGGATGAGGAGGTGAACTGAAAACCAGAGGAAAAAAGGAAAAGGAAGCATCCTATATGTATAGGGTATCCTTGAGCTGATAAATTTTATCAAGCTTTGGGTTTGGAAGTGGTTTCAGCACTTTTTGATAACAGCTCGATTATCTCACAGATAAATCTTACAACATTTAAGTATTTTTCATTTAGAAATGCAGGGGAGGAATTTAAAGCCACAGCAGCCACATTTATCAACCTAACAAAAGCACCTGAAAGGAGCTGCAATATGAAATTTACAGCCAAAACACACAAATGGAAAAAAAAATACGATTTCAATCAGAAAGCTACTTGGCAACTAGTATCTAATTTGGGGTATTTAGCCAGCTTTTTATGAGCCTATATTTCATTTTGTCACAGGATTTTCCAAATTGAAAATGGTGAAGAGATAATTTAAAATACTACAACTGAAATAATTCTTAATATTGTTGTTGATTCAACAGTGTACTGGACCCCTGCCAAGACCAGAAGCTATATTCAATTAGTTTAGGAACATATGTCTTCATGTATTGGGAAGAACTGGGGTGCAATTAAATTCACAAAAATTATTCAGCAGATGGAATCAAATGAATGTGTTCCTGTGTCTCATGTTCATAGAATTGTGTTTATTTCATTTTTTGCTTAAAAATAAACCCCAAGAAACAACCAATAAACAGCCATAAACCTAAAAAGATATATATTTTATATTTGCTGTTGAGATGCAAAGATGAGGATCAGAAGTTGTTTTGAACACAAGGAATAAGTTTGTATGGTCTGTATTTCCTTAATTCCAATGTAGACAGTGTAGAGCATTTCTAGCCAGGGAAGCAACAAGTGAAAGTCTTTTGAAATGTGCAGGAATAAAGATAATAAAGATATGCATGGATGAAAATCCTGCCCCACTCCAGGGTGTACAGCTTAAAGTATTTGTCTCCACCCTCAGCATTCAGTCCACTCTGCTCCACCTGGAACCAGAAAACTGATTAAAATAATTAAGGATAAATCCGAGCTTAAATGTGCGGCCGCATCCTCGGAAAAGAAAAACCCCAGCGTGCATCTCCTGCAAGGCTGGAGCACGTGAGGAGAGTGAAATGCAGGTGTAGAAATGGAGAACCTCCCTGACACTTTACTCAGAGTTTAAACCCTTCTGACAAGCTCTGTGCAGAAGATTATTAAAGCACGAGGGGAAGCTGTGCAGCAGAACCCGGTGAAGGAGCAGACAAAGGAGGAGGAATGAGTCACCCCTTCCAGAGCCCTGGAAGAGCAGCCATGTCCCACACTTCCCAAAGGGAATCAGCCAGCCTCAGTGAGAGGGGCAAAGCACCAGAGAACACAATCCCTCTTAGAGCTTCAGCTTGCTGAAATTCCAGGAGGAGCCTGAAAGCAGGGAAAGCAATTCCCAGTCTGATAGCAGGGAATGTTCATCTGTGGGAACAGGGGATGCTCAGCACTGACAAAAGGAGACCTGGCCTTCACTGCACGGCCTTCTCCTCACATTTTGCATTCCGTGGCAGCTGAGCTTCTAAATGAAAAGGGAGCATGCCTGAAAATCTCCACTTTTATTGCTGATCGGTAAATAGATGATCACAGAAGTGATGTAAGTCTATTAGTCAGTTCTAGACGATGGGGAGGCCCCTGCTGGCAGCAGGAAGGACCTAAAAGCCCTTTCAGGAGCACAGCAGTGCTCTGAGGACTTGTGGGTTTAGTGTTGCTTAAATTGAAAGCCTATTTCAAAGAAAAAAAGAAAAAAAAAAGGAAAAAAAGAAAGAAAAAAGTTATTTTATAGCACAGACCAAGCAACTCATAGGTCTTTTCTTAGAATCCAGACTGAGAAAAAGAGGGCATTAGGCAGGGTAGAAACCAAGATGATTTTAGAAGGAATTGCTGCTTCCCAAATTCTGCACCTGCAGCTCCCCTCACAGCCCAGTATTTCCAGCTTCAAAATCCCCCCACCACCCACAGTTTATAATTCTCATCACTGGGGCACAACTTTAACCAGTGCCCTGTAACTTTTCCACATCCACCTATCCAGCTGGCAACTCCTTTGTATTTGCCCTGCATGATGAGTTTTTCTCCATCTGAGCAAAACCCTCTCAATTTCCCATTAGCCAAAATTTAATGAGCAAACATCTAATAATATCTTCTAGTCATGGCACAAAATCATTAATCTCTATCCATCCTGAAAATTGTATTTTGTTCACAGCTGCCTGTAGTTGACTCCTTAGCCATCTTCCTATCCAATTTTTTTCCACCTTCAATAATAATTTCTTGTGGAACTCTAAAGTAATGTTTTGTTTCAAACCAAACAGATTGACTCTCCTGCCTTAATCTTGTTTAAAAAAAAATCTAATCTCTGTCATTAGTTTTCCCAAACCAACATGAGAAAGAAAAATCTATTTATACCAGTTCCCATTGCTTCCCATTCACTTTCAGGTTCCCACCTATCATTTTTTAAATTCTGGGTTAAAACTTCCCACAGAATTGACCATCAGAAAACCAGCAGCTGCCTCACATTTTCTTTTTCTCAGTACAGATGTCATGTTCTCCACTCCTCTTTCCTGCTGGCCTATACTCTGACTCCTGTGAAATCCAAGCACCATAAATGCTGTTTACCAGCTCTGTGCTTGACTGCCAGGCTCATTTTCAGCAGGCACCTGATCACCCCCATGCACCACGTGAACCCCACGGGCACTGGCACAAAGCTCCTTTTTCTCTCCAGACTCAAAGAACAAGTGGTCCTACATGTTGGGAGAGGTATGAATATGTGATACGCACCCCAAACATCAACAGGAATGAACATTTTTTAAACATTTCCCCCCAAATCCTACTCCACAACCTCCTTTGCTGACTTTCTAATTTTAAATGTGCTTTGCACATTTAATTTTGATGGTTGATAGTCCTGCAGGTATCTGGGCAATATTCAGAAAGCTGCCATCTCTTCCTCAAGAAAATAAAATATCCCAAGTCTCTCCTAGTACTATCATTCTTTTAAAACTACATTCAAAACCATTTCATGACTCCAAGTTATTTCTCCAGAGGAATCCCACTAAGGTTCACCTAAGCTGCAATGGCTTGGAGCATTTTTCACACCATGTCATACCTGTTTCAGCAAGATTCTGGCTGTACCACTTGTTCCAGCAGCAATAACAATAAATTGCCTCTTCTCTATTCCTCAAACACTGGCTTGTATTGCCTCCTTCAGCTGTCAACACTGCTAGATAGGTTTTCTCCTAACAAATCTATCCAGCCTTGCTATGAGCCCCCACTGACTCAGATCTCTCAGGTGGCTCTAAGCCTGTAAAGTGAACCTCGCCTTCCATCCCTCAAAACATTTCTAACTCACTGTGACACTGATGCTGGACATATTTAAGGAGTTCCCTCTTCCCATCTCCGTGGATTGGTCTTTCTTTCCTTCCACACACCGGGTGCTCCTGGCTTTTCCCTCCCATGTTTTATAAGAGCAGGACTACTCCATGTGCTCCACAAGCAAACACAGCAGCAGCTGCTCCGGAATTCCCACAGAGAGGAAACTCCCGGTGCCATACAAGTGTTTATCCCTGACCAGACACAGGAGAAAATGGAGGAACACTTTCTTTGCACATCTCCTGGTCTGTCAAAACAGTTGCTCTGCCTGCCAGCACTCGCTACCTTCACGACTGGCATATTTCGCTGGTGTCAGCAAGACCCAAAAGCCACCAACTGCTTGGGAAAAAACAATTTAAAAAATTAAGTATGAATGGAAATGAGGTTCACAAAGGCAAAACAAACTCTTGTATTGTGCCATCATGTTGAGGCCCATGCAGGAAATCCATGCTACTGGTGCCCTTTCAGAAGCCCTGTCAGAGGGCTGAGGGAAGAGCCCTGCAGGGACTGCAGCTCTCTCTTGGTCCAGCCCACAGGGAGAACGTGGCAAGAGGCTGGGAGAGATCCCAAATACAGACTAAACTGCTCTCTGGCATTTCTCCTAGCTGCCATTTCAGCCTCTGAAGATACCTCATACCAAGCTTTATCCCAGGCAGCTCTAGAATCATATTCCTTACTAATTCTCCATTCCTCAGACTTTTTAGCACAGGCTTTCCCTCCATCTTCTGTCAGTCACAGTCTTCCCAGTTTATCCTCAGTCCCACTTACCTTCTACACTCATCTCCACTTCCTTTTCTTTGTTATTTGAGCATTCCACCTGCTCTACTCCTTATGATGCATCCCATTTCTCTTTATCTTCCTATTTATCTTTATTCTTCCTATTTCCCCTTATTCAGGCTCTCTTCTTCCTTAACTTTTCCCTCCATACAGATGCAGTTCCTGGGTTATCTCTGTTTCTCTGCAGTTCCTGTCCCTCTTCCATGGCTGTTCATAAAGCCATGGTTCAGCCCAGCCTGGTCCCTGACTCCAGGTGTATCCACCATGCAGCTTCATTAGCACTGAAGAAAAGCATGTGGGATTTCCATCAGATTTCAGAGCAGCAGCTGAGGGAGCAATTGCAGTTAGAGAGCTGACAAACAGAACCAAACATAGCTCTTAATTTGGGTATGTCTACAAAAGAATACTTCTTTCTCAAAAGCACAGGAGAACTATCATTTTTCTAATCAAAGCTCACCAGAATTTAAAAAAAAATCAATAGAGGAAAATCAACTAAAACAGAAAACATCAACTCAAACAGCTTCAGTAAGTGCTTAATAAATTGAAAAAAGATTCTGATAGTGGCAAATATCTGACAACAGTTTTATCCCCAGCAGTAGAAGCATTTTTATAATAGCATCACAGAATGACTTAAGTTGGAAGGGCCCTTCAAGATCATCAAGTCCCAAACCCCCAGCATGGGCAGGGATGTCACCCACCAGACCAGATTGCTCAGAACCCCATCTAAGCTGGCCTTATCTTCTAATCAGGCTTAAATAAATATCACTTGTGGTTGTACAGCATCCACACATCAGTATTGAGTCAGTGCCTGAGAACCTCACCACAGAATTTATTAGAGGATGAGCAGTAAGGAATGTACAACTTGATTTTTTCCTGCATCCCAAGTACTGAAACAGCCACGTTGCCTAAGAGAGTGAACCACATCCCTAATTAACAGAGAGAACATCATTACCTGCTTAATATACTTCCAGTGCATATTTGTAAAGCCACAAGAAAGTAGCTTCTTTATAAAATATAATCTGACCTGACCATCACTTGATGGTCTTTCAAAAAAAAAGGCAGAGGGGTTTTTGGCATATCCACGGAAGATATTTAATATTTGCTGTTTTCAACTTACCCCCAATTTACTTAGCATGTGTTACTCCATTATGATTTAATTTGGACAAGAAAACTGCATGGCTGCTCAAGCAGTAAATTTAAAGTGTAAATGGATTCTTGGCTGCCAATGGCCCAGTTTCTGCTTCTGTTTCCATAGAAACCCATGTAGGAGTGGCAAGGAGGCATCACTTAAAATATGAACTTAAGGGTTTACTTCTCCCTTTTTCCTCCCTCTCATCTCCAAGCAAATGGGAGGTAGCTTAAATTTTCAGCCCCTTTTTTCTCACCCTTTGATTTTACTCCTGTAAGCATATGAAGCAATAATTCCACTGACCAGCAATTTCCTCTGCTAAATTACAGATTCTGGGCTGCAGGAAGTGTGTGCTTGGAACAGGAGGAGGAATGCCACACTCTCACACGCCTCACACGTGTTTGGCACCATGCCACAAACTGTTTCTGTCCAGTGAAATTCGTACTGATGAAGGGATGTAAATATAGAAGGTAGAAAAATCATCTTTAAAATGAAATGTACAACACTAAACCTTCATAAGAGGAAACTGTGACTCCTCAGGACAGATGCTACACACAGCTAAATTACCTGCTAGGTTAATAACAATCCTCTCGTTTATCACTCTCACAAAATTTTCAACCCAAGGTTCAATTTATGAGTATCTGTGATGAGTCCCAAATGCAGTTTATTTCCTACAGTAATATGTCCTGTAACAAAAATATCACTTCACCAACACAAAAATTTAGTGAGTTTGTTCATAAGAAATGATTAAAGCCTTCAGATGTGACAAAGCAATTCTTTAGAGGAATGATAGAGACAAAGGGGACCTGAACCAAGATTTCATGTTAAAACAAAGATATAGAGATAGGCAGTGTCTCAATCCCACCACTGGGTTTATTTAATTGCCAGTGCACACATTCTGAGCACTCTGGGCACTCCTTCAGCACTGAACCTTTCCAGGCTCTGCAGAAATGAGCCCCACATCACAAAAGCAAACAACCAAAGCAGGTCAGGCAGGGAAACGGAGGAAGAACCAGTGAAGAAGGCAAGGCCACCATCCATTATCCTCCTCAGCAGGTCCTTTCCTGCTCCTTAAACACATTTTTTCCTCCTTCCCATGGAATTCTAACACAGTAACCAACCCAGATATAAAATCCATGAGGGTTTGCAAACTTTCCTTCTAGAAAGGGGGGAGCTCAGTCACAGGGCACAAACCTCTCTTCCCTTCTACTCTGTAGCAGATGTCTGCAGTCTGAGCACTTATCTTCCACAAAAAGCACTTGCAAATAAAAACCTTATCTTTTCCTGCTGGCATTCTTTGGTGGGCAACAAAGCCAAAATCTTTCTTCTCCCAGCATAAAAAAAAAAAAAAGAAAAAAAAAGAAAAAAAAAAGAAAGTAGCTACCAAGGGGACATAATTTCAGGAGCTAATTAAGCTTGCTCTCCAGAACACATATGCCTTGTTATCATCAAACCTGCTGCTACATGGTAAAAGGAACAGTTTAAAAAAGGAAGGAAGAAATAAAATGTAAATTTTTTTTACATGATCCACATTGTTCTTGAAGTCTCATCACCCTCTTGGACACGTGTTTGCAAAGGAGGAATTATGTTTATGGCTCTAAGCCGAGCCATTTCTTATACTTTGCCTGTCCATTAAAAAAAAAAAAAGAACATAAACAAATCTTAGTTGCATTTCTCAATATTGCATAGGTTTGTGTTGCAACAACATAATATTTTTTGATTCACAGAATCATTTTATTATAAAACATCCCAACTGTTCAGCTGAGAGCAAGATTCCTACTATGTTTTGCCTGAGAATTCCAAGACACCCAAATCTTGTGCAGACTAAGGGTAAGGATGTATTTATAAATTGCCCTTGGATATTTATTTTTATTTATGAAGTGCCTGTGGTACTTCACAATTAAAGTAAGTGGGGCATCAAAACCTATTGGGGTATGAGGGAATAATTATGCATCAGGATATAAGGAAACCAATTAAGCTGCAAGCATCCTTCAGAACAAACCCCTGATGCTCCCAGACAAACAGGCTTCTCCCATGTCTGTGCAACACAAATGAGATAAACAATCCTTTGAACAAATCCTTGAGATGCCATGGTCTATAATGCAGCTCAAGCCAGTAAAATCTGACTGTTCAACATAAAAGGCATTTTCTAAAATTTTAGCTAATCTCCTGGTGCTACTTGTTGGATCTTCTGCTGTTCAGCTGTAAGATAATGACTGTGACAAGTATTTTTTCTTACATCAGTAGTCCTAAATAACAGAGAGTTGTACAAATCCCTTCCAGTTGAATCCATGCTAATCACAATGAAGGCTTTGCTGTACCTATTTACAAGCACAGCAAATTTTCTGGTGGCACCTCTAAGGCTCAGGAGGCTTAAAAGGATGATTGCTGCATTTAGAAGTAACATTTTCCTGGACTCCTCTGTGTGACAGAGGGAAAAATGTCCTCTAAATAAAAAGCCACTCTCCAGCTGAGATCTAGATCTGAAGGATTTCAAATCTCATCCATCAGCAATTTGCAACTCCATCCAAAGGTCAAATGATAAAGCAGAAAATTTAATACATTTGAAGAAAATATGGTAGTAGGGTATTTATTATCTAATATATCTGTCCTACACATTTATTAAAGTGAGTTCCACCGGTTTACAAGCTTGGTCCTACACGAAATTATGCTGAATACCTCTCATTGATCACTGAAATCAGGGGTTTTTTTTGCTAAAAATACATTGGTGGATACAATAAAATGCCAATTATAATTTTGGTGCTCTTACACAAAGGTGATGACTCATTCATTAAAATATTTAAATTAGCAAGCCTACTGCTAGCTAAGATGGCAGATGCTAACACAGCCGAAGACTCAACACTCTGCATTATGTATGACTAACAAATCTTTGTGTAGAATGATGTGTAAATATTTCATACCAAGCAAATAGGCTTTGTGGAAAGTGGCATGATCTGTAACACACACAGATCACATCCCAAGTGTATTCAAAATACCCCTGATTATGTCACACAAGCAGAGAAGAACCAGCTCACACATGCTGAGTTCAATTCACCATAAATGAGGATTTTCGCCAGGACTGGAAATTAAGCTTGCATAGTGAAATATCTGTTTGCATCTCCGATTTTGAATCTCTGCTGCCTATTTGTGTTTTGAAAAAATACTAAAAAGTAAAATATAACCAATAAGTCATCTAAGAATTTTACAGACCTGTAGTAATGCAGATATAAATTAACAGGTCTGTGATCATTGTCCAGATACGAGTAGAGCTTCAGATAATTCTTTTTATCATTTATTTATAAACTCAATGGTATGAAAATACAGACTGCTTCATATGAGACCTTCAAATTTACCACTTGGCTCTTACACTTTTAAGCTTTTCCTGCCCTCATCCTTTCCCACAAAAAATAAAATCACTTTGAGTTCAGGGAAGGCTTTCCTGCTTTCCTGTACGCTCCAGTTCACGCTCCATTACTTCCTGCACAGAGAAAGAAACACAAACCTCTGTTAAACCTACCAGAACAGGAGCATGGAGCAGACTCGAATTTACCACTTATTTACCACTGAGCTGCACTTTCCCTAAAAATCCTTCCATTATCCTCTAATTTCCAGTTTAATTTTGCGTGTGTTCCATTACAGGGTTCACAGCGCCAGCGCTGCGTCAGCAGAGCCCCTTCAGCAGAGAGATGGGAAATGCTGATAAAAGGAGCTTTTCTGCTGGCTCCAGAGCATCATCTCTGAGCAAACAGCTCAGGCTCACTGAGCAAACAAAAGCTCCTTCACGTCAGCAAAGTGGCAACTGCACTGAAATTGTGGCTGCTGTATCAATGTCAAGCGAGGGGCAGAACTGTCCCTGTCTGGCTGCTGTCACACAAGGATGCTGCAGGACAGAGGAGAAAATGCTGAACTTATTCTGTGGAACACCTTTAACATCACACCAGGTACAGGAGCAGGAACATCACACCAGCAGCAGGAGTTTTCTACTCAAATTCGAGGCTCATTCAAGTATTAGTGCTGGTGTTTCTACACTCACTGAAAAACAAGGCTTGGAGCTCAGCCTAACGACACAACAATTCTACAAATATCTTGGATGTGTAGAAGAAGAATCTGGGGTTCTAACAAGACCACATGAACCATCCAAACCTCAGCCACTTGGGAATGCTGTATATTCCAAAAAAAAGTTCTTAACTTCTTTTTTTTTAAAACTACTAAAGCAGTCACTGGACTAAAACAAAAAGCCACCCAGGCTTTTGCACTGACATGCAGAAATGCTATAAACCATTAACAGAACTGCATTTCATTTTTGTCCCCTACCTCTCAATTTCACATAACATGGCAAATAATTGTGAGGAATGAAAATATCAAGTTCCTCATGAAAAGATCGAGCAAATATGTTAAAATGTGACCAATATTAAATGGCATCTCCAGGATTCAAGGAAATGTCTGTAAGGTATTTTCCTAGAAAAAGAGTTAGTCTGGAAATACCTGTTTAAATTTTTTTCCCCTTTTTCTATCAGGGTACTAATGTGCTTGGACTTGTAGATTCAGTTCTGGAGAAAAAGCTTCCTGTTCCTGTGAAATGTTTTAAGTCAGGCTGCTTAGTAATAAGAGAAACAGAGCTCCTAGATTCAAAATCAAGGCTATAATATTCCAGAGAAGTCACATGAAATTAGGCAGCTGAGTGGAACTACTGCCCCAGTAGCAGTCAGGTTCCAAGAAATGAATGTTATAAGTAAGCATTTCATTGTCAGCCTCAGCTTTGGGAAATCTGAAGTACTTGACACACAAGGAATGTTTGATTCCTTTTCCTAGATTAGAAACCTGCTTTAGGGATGGTCTGTATGTTCCTCTGTGGCTCCATGCCTACCTGGCTTTTATCAATAAAATCACTACAAAACCCACCTTCAGCTAAATAGTTATCCCCAAAGAAAGAAAAGGCCTGATGTATTTCATACAACAGTGAAGAAACTTGTCCCAGATGCCTCTGTTTCCTCCATCCTTCCCTTTTTTGCAGTAAATACCTCAGTCTAGGACGCAGAGACAAGTTGTTTTCTCTAAACACTTGGCAAAATGTTAGCAAAGACAAGACCCCTGAACACAGACCACACCTGCCCCAGGGAACAGTTAAACCAACCCAAAAAATCCAGCAGTGAAATTCAAACCTGCCTCTGACTGCTGAAAGTAAAAGTTGCCAATTTAAGCTCCAACACAGTTCCTTTTCCTACAGAAAAATATGAGGCTCAAAAGCTGCAATAAAATAAATCCCTATAGCTTCAATACAGTAAATAAATGAACAGTTCCCCAAAGTCAGCTGTAGACCAATGTCCTGACATTCCCTGTTGCTGCTGTGTAAAGTTACACATGGAACCTGAAGATCCAAATCCTAAAAATTCTGCTCTTGCTGAAATTTTTTTCCTTACAAAGCAAGGGCTGGTCTTCCCAACCATTGAAAGAGATATTTCTAAGCCATAAGTAAAATAAATCTTCCCCCCAAGAAAATAATTTTGCAGCCTCTACAGTATATCCCTGACCTGCAGAGGATCTATTACAAGAAATATCAATCCAGATTGTCTGTTGAGTCACAACATAAACCAGGTATCAAGATGATCACCAGCAGTGCAGGTGAGGGAAGAGTAGATGCTGCTGGAGTTATTTTCTCATGTTTAAGATGTAGTCAATCATTTGTATTTAGCAGTCTAAATTAAAGTCTTTGCATGTTCCATTTGGAAAACTAGGGTTTTATTATAAGGAATGACAACAGAAACATTCTAAAACCTTCACATGCAAAACACTCTGTGCATGAACAGAATGTAAAACCTTCCCTGAGAGCAGCACATCACCAATAAAATCACAGTCCTACCTCTTTTTCAGAATTCTCTTAGTCAGTTACAGATAACCATGGGAAGGTCTAGGTTTTCTGAAAAGTGGTTTTGCTCCTGTAGCAATTAGTAGGATACAGAATACTTATAAAATTAGTGTTAAAATGAGCAGGTCATGTCTAACTCTAGCAAACTTCTGGTTCACCATGGCAGCCATAAAGCCTACCAGCTTTGAAGACAGCTTTCCCTTTCAGCTTGTTTGATAAAGATGTGGCAGATCAAAGGTTTTCCCTGTCAATATCCACATCCAGAATATCCACTTTATACCACACCTACAATGAAAACACACTCTGGAAACAATAATAATTTATTTGCTGTTAACTTGAGCTTCAGATCAGGCATTTGTATGCTGAATTACTGTTAATTTCTTCAATTATGTTCCATCACTTAATCAAGGTTCACTGCTGCTGCACAGGCATTTAGAGAGTATTCAGAAAATACTAGAAGTAGGAGTAAAGAGACAAAAATCTGCATTGCTATAGCTAAAATATGGGCAGTCTAGAACCACCTCCACTAGGTACCATCCTACTCCTCCAAACTGGGAATATTCAAAGTGTGTTCTCACTCAAGCTGCACATTCCAATCCTCAGCAAGACTTGAAAGGCAGGTCCATGGGGTCAGCTCCTTCCATCCCCAGCTAGTTACTATCAACAGTTTTAGCCACTCTCTGCATCTCCCCACATTTAATCCATTTACAACTCTACTATAAACTGCTGCTGAGGCTTGCTTAAGGATCAAGTCAACCAAGCTTTGCTAAACATATGCAAGTCTTCAATGGACATATGGTTAGTTTAGAAATGCAGCTGAGGCTGTGCTTCAATACATCATCATCACTAGAAAGCCCTGACAGAAAGTAAGCATTCAATGACATTTCTGCCTAGGCACAGGTAAAACTAGAGAGCAGAAGAACATAATCATCACCTTTTTAACTGTAAAATAGTAATGTGAGCACAAATTACTGTCAGCATCAGAATGCTAAAAGGTTATTTACAACCTGGAAATGGGAATGGGAAGCAAACTAGGAAGGCTGTTAAGCAGACTCAGATTTTTAGCCCTCAAACATTATTAGATCCTACCAGCTGTCTCAAGGAACATGCACGTTCTCTCCTGGAAACTTGATATCCTGGAGACTGGGATGCTGTCAGACCACAATCAAAAAAGCAAAAATGCCTTCCTACAATTCTAGCAGAATTTAAACCTTGCAACTTGTATTGTCTACAAAATGTGTTGCTTTCTCTGATATAGATATGTATGCACATATGCAGATAGGAGTGTACCTACAGACCTACATTAATTGTGTTTACACCCAAATAAATCAATCCCTTGGTCTGTCTGTCTATCAACCCATCCACGTTTTATCAAACATCTCTAGGCAGAAAACCACCACAGAAATGCATTTAAAAGCTTGATATATTACAGTGATGGGGAAGAAATTCAATGTTCTTCCCACCAGGTAGTGAATTAAATGCAAGAATTACAATAGCATTCTAATGTTTAAAATAGAATCCAGAAGACTTTCCATTCTCCTGCCAAACATGCCAGTGAAAACAAATGAGCTACCTCCAAATCACAGCTTGGGACATGCAAGATTTAACATTATATGATTATTTTTTTTGGTGCAAAGAAACCTAAAAAACTCAACATTTCTTCTTCTGGAAATAGAAACTCTTTTGTCACCCGTGTTTTAAATGTGACATATTTTGAAGGGCTGTTATTCCTTAAATAAAGACAGCCTAAAATAATGTCAAAACCAGGGGCTAACAACTATGGAAATCACAAGTTAAAACTGCTTGTGTATGTGTAGTTCTCCAAGGGTAACACCTTTCATTTCTACTTCTTTGGTGTTCTTATTAGGTTGGGATAAGGTCAAAGTCAATACTCAAGGAAAGCACTGTGCTCACATCAAAGGTGGGAAATTATTCTTTGTGTTATGTGCTGGATGTGGATAAAGGAAACTGCATTAAATCCCAAAGTTAAATAGTGTGTTTTTAGGCCAGTAGAAGACCTTTGGTAGAAGTCAAGATCTTTATGAATAAATCTCGTTCCAGGCATAGATGGCAGCTCACAGTAATATCTATAAAAACAAGTTACAATTTGTATTTCCTTAACCACCTACTTAATTAAGTTCTTCATAGCTGAATGCAGCAAAAGGCAGCCTTTTTATTCTTTTATTTTTGTGTGCTTATGCACTGTAAATTCATAATCACAAAGATTAGGAGAACAGGCAGCATAACAACGAAGAATAATGTGCCAGGTTTGTATACTTTTGTATGGAATAGTAATTCCAGCCACACAAAATGGTGAAATCCTCTGTTTAGGTTTGAGTCAATGCCATACCGATGGGTTCAGTAGTCTGGAAAGGCACTGCTGTCCTCTGAAAGTGACCTAAAATGCTTAATTGAACAGTAACAGATATAATGAGTTGCTCTGTTACATAACTTAATAGAATAAGAAAAAACATCTGCATAAATGGCAAAGCATTCCAGTTTGGGAGAAGAAAAGGGAAAGAGTTCAGAAGGCTGAAGGTAAATCATTGTCTCTTGGGAGACTGTGGTCTGCCTGCTTGAGCTGGCAGTGAGTTAGCAAGATTCATGAAATCACCACAAAGAGCCAGAGCTCCATCCCACCCCCCCGGGCTCCTTTTTCCATGGCCTTCCCTTGTGCACTCTCAGTCTGGAGTCACTGATTGTTCCAGGAGCTGCATTTAAACCAGTCCTTAGACTCACCCATGGCCCTGTCCCCTGTTATGTCTTCCAAGCTTGTGATTCTGGCCTCTGCAGTGATGAGGCCTCATATGATGTGGATAAGTGAATTTAAGCAAGCACAAAAACAAAACTGAAGCCTGCAGAGTATCTGCCCCGATGGGCACACGGTCCCCAGGTTACAGAGCCAGAGCTGTCCTGCCACCTGCTCACTGCCACCTCTGACCTGCCTTATCTGCACCATGATGAACTCAGTGACTCTTTTTTTCAGAAAAAAACCCAAGCCAACTCTCCTAATTCCAAATCTTTTAGTTAAAGCATTTAGAATCCCAGAATGGATGGGGTTGGAAGGAACCCTCAAAACCATCCAATCCCAGCCCTTTGAGGATATACAGGGTTGAAGTTCAACAAGGCTCAAAGCTTTTGCACTATTAAAACCATGTAAAGAATTCAGGCCTGGTTTGAGAAGCTGAACTGAACCTGAGGATTTCACTTAGCCTCAGTCCCTGTGAGTGAGATCAACACCAGATCAATGCACAAGGCTCTTTGTGAGTGCACATGTCAGCACGAGCTGACACTGCAGCTGCTCCTTCTTTAAGTGGTCTCCAGTCACACACAGTTAGGGAGAGGGAAAATTCTTCAGCCAGAGCACAGAGAGCAGCCAAAGGGAACAGAGCAATCCTGTGCTATTTCTCCTTTTTTGTCTCTTTTGGAGGGCAGTGATCCGGTGTTGATGTCCTTCCAAAGACACACATGATTAAAGCTATGACACTTTTAGTAGTTGTGCTGCACATTGCAGTATAAGCACAAAATTCCCCTGGGAATGTCATCTTTCCAATGTACAAATTAAGAGGAAAATAGAAAACCAGAGAAGATTTTTTTTCCTGAAGTCTGAAAATGATCTGAAAACTATGGAGGTTTTAGACTTTGGCTGCTATAATTTAAAAAATGTTAATTAAAAAAAAGGCAAAAGTTTAGTGATAATTCCTCCAATTAGCCAGTAGGACTCCACATTTGTGTTCTAGGGAAATAGAAGGGTTTGTGGTTTGGGAATTTTTTTAAGTATGAAAAACCACAGCCCTAGTGTTCAAATTTTTATTACATTCCTGAGCCCAGGACTCACTTGAGGACTCAAGAAAACCTTGTGCCTCCTGAGGTCATCAACATTATCCTGAAGGCTCAGGACATCTTTCCATTAGTGCCTGAGCACTCTCCTTCGAGTGAGCAGTTAGTCCTGAGGGCTTTAAGAGGATTTTTATGCTCAGGTATCAGCAATTCATCAGCTGTTCTATTTGGAATAATCATTTGCTATCATCTTGCCTATTTACAAAAGCAATGAGTTAAGCTGTATTTCCTGGGAATGCAGTAGAAACAAACAGCAGGAAGTTTCCATACTCAAAAATCCCTGACTGTGCCACAGTTCTGAAAAATGATATTTTAATCTGCATAATCAGAGAAAAACCTAAAACAGCTGTCTCTAGATATTCTGGCCCCACTGGCCTCCTGCCTTGCCATCTTTCCCCTCATCTTCTGTTGCAATGTGCCACCCCTCTGCTATTTTTGCTTCAGAGCTGAGCTATGAACCTTTGGGGGAGGAAGAAGAAAACACAACAATCCCATACTCATCTGTATTTATAACTTCATATTTAATTTTTCTTTTAATAAGTTGGATCAGTGCCTTACTGAGTTGCGGGGTGGGACCAGCTTTCTATCCAACAAGAGCTGTTTTCCCATTTACACCTTCATCATTACACAGTCTCTTGCCATGATTGCTGGGGATATCTTTGCTGAGAAAAAAATACTCAATTGCTTCTTCCACTGAGCCTGAAAGAAGGAAACTAGCACAACTCTAAAATCTCTTCCAGAATTCTCTAAAGAACCTTGGTCTTTACTGGAAGGAATTACTATCTTTTAAAAAGAATTTCAGAAAAAAACAACCCTGATTTGATTTGGCAGGGGAATTACTTTTCAGGGTTAATTACTTTGGCAACAGATTTAAATAGATAACCATCCATTTAGCAGATTTAATGACTAAAAAGAACTCTCTTGTTGAAAGATGACAGGGAGGATTTTTGCATTATTGCAGTTCCAAGTGTTATCAGTAATTTAACCTGGAAAAAAGCTGGAGCATCTGGGATGTCACTACAGGTAGGCAAAAATTTAAAAAAAAAATAGAGAAAAGGATCACCAAAAACTAATCACAATTGTGGATGGGCAAACATCACTGAGCAAAGCAAAGAGAGCTCAGGCACAGGGGCAGGGGAGGGCTGGGGCTGGGAACAGCACAAGGAACGTGCTCCAGCCCAACCCAACCTCCAAGGACAAGAAGAGGGATCCCAGATCTCTCCTGACACTTGGACCTCTCATGTGAGATGGGCCTGGGGGACACATCCCTGCTCTGCTCCCCCTCTCTCCCTGCCTGCTGGAGCAGCTCAGAGCAGCAGCTCCACACCTGACCAAGAGCCTGACACACATCCCATCCCCAGCACCGATCCCCGGAGGTGTCAGACCTCACAGAACATTTTCAGGTTCTCCCAGGGAAACCCAGCACAGGAGTATTTTAAGCACACATACCTCAAAATGCCTTCCTTGCTCCAGCTCCTGCTGGAGGAGTTATCCTGGGTGAGAGGGCAGGATCAGGAGCAGAGTGTGTCAAACACTTTGGGCTTTGTTCCCCTCATGGGGGTTAGGCTTGGGCACCGAGTGAGCATCAGCTCTTGGCATAGACACAACCAACAGAGGATTCTCCAAGGAAAGCACAATTTTCACCTAAATCCAATTTAAAATATGGCTTGAGACACATTCTAAGAGAGCCCCTTTTGCTGCCTGCCTCCACCTCAGTGAGTCTCAACATGAAATGCATTAAAACAAAGCAGGCATTGGACCACAGCAGCCAAAAAACATCCTACTGGGTAGGACAGTGTTCTGTTTTGGAAAGAAAATATGGGATGCTCCTGCACTCCAGTTCTCATGGAAAATCTATTTCCTCAGGTAACCCAAGCATAACATTGGGAGCTCTGCCTTTTAAGAGGGCACATCTGGACTACAAAATAAATTTAGAAGCTCCTTAATCCAACTCCTTAAGGAGTTACCTTGTGACTCCTTAATCCAGGAGTTACAGGGTAAATCAAACCAAGGTCACCTGTGAAATATATTTTTTCACTACGTAAAAAACTTGTTCAGGGTAACCAGGAGGCTGGAACTTGCATTGTGCATTTAACAGAGCAAAAGCAGAAACTCAAAATTACACGTGTGTAAATCTCAGCAATATATTTATTTGGGAAAAAATACCCAACAACAAGTCATATAGAATTTGAAATAACTGCGGTCCTTGGCAGCTCTGTGTGTTGATCACGGGTTAAAAATAACATGTTACACTATTCCCAACAAGTACCCTTTTACATGAGAAGCAGAAGTTCATTGTTTCAGACTCCTGGCTGCTTCATTTGATCCTCCTAAAACCTATTCTCTTTTTAGAGGTTTTTTTTTCCTTGTGCATGTTCAATCTAATAAAAAATTATCTGATATTTATGAGGAAAAATACTGCCAAATCAGACTTCTCTTGAACTTAACTACTTTCTCCAGCTCACTAATAACTATATAAAATGCAATAATAATATGGACTTCTTTTGATAGTGGCCAATAATATGGTAAAATTAAAATAATTATTAGCATTACTAATCAGGAGAATGCAATTAAACCTCTGGATATTTGATCAGATTAGTAAACCAAAATAAAGTCAAACCCCATTCAAATAATATTTATCTGAGTTTACTTCCTACTACTATGATATGGTGGATGTTGAATAAAGGCTGTATCCATCAGGTCCTGGACTGCATTCAGTTTTAAGGAAGAAAACAAAAATAAAAATCCTTATCAGCATGGAAAAAGCAGATCCCATATAACCCCAAGCACGGCCAAGACAAACACAAGATTTACACAGGATAATAATCCCTTAAAAATCTTTGTGCTAGGAGACATTCAAATTATGGAATAAGTGTGTTAAAAATACAGCCTGTTCATTCTCTTAGCAGCCAACGTGGCCGAGCTCAGTGTTGGTGAGGGAATTATGGAAAAGATCCATGGCAAGGTCCTGGGCACCCTCCCCACGGCAGCTGGCAGTGCTCTGGGGAGGTGGAAGGGAGAAGAAGACAAACAGCCTTGCTCCTGTCACATTCCCCCAGTGCCAAGCTGAAACACAAAGAGAAAGGTGCAGCCTTCCCAGAGGTGTTACAAGTGTGGGAGGCAAACTTTCTAAAAATTAAGGCACTAGATACTAAATAACACGCTGCATGCAGAAAAACAGCAATAAAAAAAATTCCCACTTGTTCATTAAGTACAGGCTAATTTCAGATCTTGTAGGTGACTTATGGATAGGTCATGTATGGAAGAGCTTACAAAGGACTTCAGATTGATTTCTTCAGCTGGGCTTGGCTATCAACACTTCCCAAATGCCTTAGAGATGTTTGTGTTTCACTTCAGGCTACAACCACATTTTGGTCTAAGATCCCACATTTGCTACCCCAAAATCCTCCTCTCAATTCTTCAGTGGCTGTGGGCCTCCTGTCACCTTGTTGTCAGCTGTTCCCACTTCAACTGCTGTTCACCGAGAGAGGAAAATCATCCAAATGCACCTCGATAAAGCAAAACTTTCAAAATACACCGTGAACTTTTGTGGTCTTTGCCTCCTCCAGTGTGCAGATACAAAAATGCAGGTTCTAGTGAGAAACTTCAATTTCATCCCACAAGAAGCTGTATGAGGTAAAACGGGGTAAATGAAGTTGTTACTACACTGCCTGTCATTGGATGGCTCATTTAGGAATGGTTATTCCACTCCAGAGTTGTGCTGATGACCTCATATACAAATGAAATATCTGTCCTATTATTGTCACGAGGCAAAAGCAGCCAACACACAAACCTCAGAGATCTGAAATAATAATACTGGCCCCTTGGCCCAGCTAACTGTGCAGTTCAATGAATAATTTTTTGTCCTCTTCAATTCCTTTTAATGGAAAACCATAAAAGGAAAGCCTTATAAGCTTACAAGATATATCTAATTTTATTTCTTTTAAAACATCTAAGCAGACAAAACATACCCATGCACATAAACTTCAAAATGAGTTACTTAAAGCCAATAAAGTTCATACAGCAAGGAGCTTAATTGAATTAATGGGACCTCTTTGCCTTCTGAATTTCTGATGTTGAAACAGAAAAAGCTGAGTGTAGAAAAGTGGGGAAAAGGTGGTGATTGGAGTAGTCAAAGTAAATGCCAAAGTACAAGTATTTCTAGATTATTTCTAGTTGCTACTGTCTATGAGGGAGAAAAAAACTGAGGCAAATACTGTGCACACTGTGTTACCAGTGAATTGCATTAAAACTGCAAAACAAATGCAATTTAACATCAAAAATCCTGATAAAATATGATTTTAGCAGATATTTAAATTTCTGATAAAGTATCCTTGCCAACCACAGAACTCAAGTGGTGTCTTGCAGTTACCATTCATGAGGTAGGATATTGCTTATTAATTAAGTTTAATAATTTTTATACACACCTTTTTTTTTTTATCCATAGTAGCATTTTCTAGAAAAATTACTTTTAAATGCCTTCAATGAGAAATAGGCTCTTCACAGCTAATATGACCTCAGTAATAACAGTTCACTCTGCATTTCACATTCTCTCTCGATTGCAGAACTGGTGCTCTGTCAATAAAAGATGTCTATCAGTCATAGTCTTTAAAAAACACACCAGGAGAATTTAAATTCTAGCAGGAAGATGAACTTCACATTAACCTAGATCTGTTTCGTGAAAAAACACATGAAAATAATTATAGATGCTATACAGATAAGCTTAGGTTTTAGGATATTAGTTTTTGAGGGTGTTTTTGAATAGTGAAATTCAATTTCATAAATGATTAATTAAAGGAGGAGACATTTGGGAAGTACCTTGAAATCAAAAGTTATCTCTGAAAAGCTGAGAAATGTATATGAATAAATAGAAACTCAGTCAATAGAACAGTAAAATAATCAGAATGTGACTACATCATGTACCACGGTCTGTGTGGAAAAAAAATCAATGTTTTCTATGAAACTGGTGGTGAAAGCTGAGAGTCCAAAATGAAATCACAGAATCACAGGATGGTTTGGGTTGGGAGAGACCTTCAGAGCTCATCCAGTGCCACCCCTGCCATGGGCAGGGACACCTTCCACCATCCCAGGGTGCTCCAAGCCCTCTCCAACCTGCACTGGGACACTTCCAGTGATGCCTGAAGTTTTAAGTTTTCTGTTCTGCTTGGGTGTGCAGCTTTTAGTTTTATATTAAGGGTTACTAGGATCTTTTCACAGGGTGGTGAAGACAAAACAGCTATTCCAGCTGGAAACTCAAGGACAATCAGGCCCTAAGCACAAACAACGTGAAAAGAAGAGGGCAGGCAAGCAAGCAAGCAAGGAGGATGAAACTTCATCATTTGAGGCTATTAATTGGACAGCTGACTTCTGTATGCAAATGGACTAAAACCTATAAAATGTGAGATCTCATGCCCAAGCTCCCTTTTGCTTCCATCCTGGAGCCATCCGGGCAGGACCATGACTGTGGCACTGGCACTGCTGGGATTTGAAGGCCCCTCCATAAATATCCCATTTATTCCCCTTAACTCTGTCTAGCCTCTGTTCCAGCTCCTCTAGGCACCACCAGGGATCCAGGGGCAGCCACAGCTTCTCTGTGGAATCCATTCCAGGGCCTCACCATCCTCTCACATCCACCCTGAACTGACCCTCTTTTCGTTTTAGCTCTCCCTGTCACTGTAAGGCTGGGGAGCGCCAGAGAACTACAGCAACACAGGCTTCATTCAGAAAGCAGAAGAAGTGATTTATGGCAGGAATAGACACATTTTTATAGACTGGTTCTCTGAATCAAGGATAGAATAAGCTCATGGTCCAAGGAAGGCAGCATCTCTTGTAAACATGCTTTTACCAAAACATCACATTCCTCACACACTCCTCCTGACCACAACACCAGGTGCTAAACTTTGTTATTAATTCTTTCCTTTCTGTTTTCCTTTGAGTAGCTTGGGAAAACTCAAACTGCTGTTTCCCCTGGCTCTCACCAGCATCCACATCTCCCCACTAAAAAAAATCTCTCCCCATCCTTCTCCCTTTAAGCACTGGAAAGCCACAGCAGGGTGTCCCTGGAGCTGTCTCCTCTCCAGGCTGACCCTGTCACTCGAGGGACACTCATCCCTTTGGTGACAGCTTTATTCCCAGTGCCAGTGTGGGNTATATATATCATATTCTCAGGATGGAGATCTAATCATGGAATGGGTGGGATGCAGTTCAAATCTCTTTGTCAAGTAGAAAGTAAAAAATATATATATTCACAGAATTATAGAACTATTGCAGTTGGAAAAAGATGACCAAGTCCAGCCATTCCCCAGCACTGCAAGGCTACCACCAGTCCATGTCCCCAAGTGCCACATCCACTCGGCTTTTAAATCCCTCCANGGGCAGCCACAGCTTCTCTGTGGAATCCATTCCAGGGCCTCACCATCCTCTCACATCCACCCTGAACTGACCCTCTTTTCGTTTTAGCTCTCCCTGTCACTGTAAGGCTGGGGAGCGCCAGAGAACTACAGCAACACAGGCTTCATTCAGAAAGCAGAAGAAGTGATTTATGGCAGGAATAGACACATTTTTATAGACTGGTTCTCTGAATCAAGGATAGAATAAGCTCATGGTCCAAGGAAGGCAGCATCTCTTGTAAACATGCTTTTACCAAAACATCACATTCCTCACACACTCCTCCTGACCACAACACCAGGTGCTAAACTTTGTTATTAATTCTTTCCTTTCTGTTTTCCTTTGAGTAGCTTGGGAAAACTCAAACTGCTGTTTCCCCTGGCTCTCACCAGCATCCACATCTCCCCACTAAAAAAAATCTCTCCCCATCCTTCTCCCTTTAAGCACTGGAAAGCCACAGCAGGGTGTCCCTGGAGCTGTCTCCTCTCCAGGCTGACCCTGTCACTCGAGGGACACTCATCCCTTTGGTGACAGCTTTATTCCCAGTGCCAGTGTGGGGGCAGAGCAGGAGGAGGAGGAGGGAGGGAGGGGACCAGGGAGCTCCACAATGGCAGCACGTTTTTCCCTCTCCCTGCAGGAAGCACCAGGAGAGGAGCACCTTTGGGCTTCTCGCTCTCCCTGCAGTGCCAGCCCTGCAGGGGCCCCAAAAGCTCTCTGGATCCCTCACAGCAAGACTGCCTGGGGAGCCTGCAGCCTTCCATCTCCTGCTGCTACCCAGAGCTAGAGGGAATGAACTGCCTTTTTTCCCTCAGTACATGGAAAATATTCCAGAGGAAGAAAAGGAGAAACCCAGCAGCTTCATCTGTATTNATCCAACCTAAACTTCTCCTGGCATAAGTCAAGGCCATTTCCTCTCAAATGTGATGGGACCATCTTGAAAACATGGATAGTTCCAATGTATTGGGTGTGCACCAAGTGCTGACTGTGTGCCATTTATGTTATAATGAAAAATAAACATCATAACAATGATAATGATAATGATAATAATAATAATAATAAAAATTTGTACTGAATAATAATATTAATTATGGTCTGAAAGAGGCTAATCACAGGAGCTAGTACTCAGGAAGGGATGTCAGCACATTGATGTTTCTGCAGCATGAACTGCCACATTCTCCTACCCAGAAGCTTTTACTTCCTTTTAAAAAATTCCAGCTGGAGAAGGCAATGAAATCTGTGATATAAACGTGTTTCAGCGAGTTTGTTGGGTTGAGTTATTCAGATCACTAAAGCAGTACCTCTGGTTTGAATAGCACTGATGAATGACTGTACAGAAAGTGTCTGCAAAATGGGAGTAGAGTCATCTGCTATTAATGTGTGGTCACTAACAGAGCCCATTCACTGTAAACCTTTTAGAATTTAGGAAGAGAAAAAAAGGGAATAAATGAGGAAAAGCAAGGCAAACCTTACAGTGCATGTCCCAGCATCATCCTCAAGCCTGACAATTTAGACCTGGGGAAAAGAAACAATGGCAAACTAACAAGCAAAAAGCAACTGTTTGCTTCCTTTCCTTTTTCCTTTCCTTTCCTTTCCTTTCCTTTCCT